>OX596215.1:4166993-4384899 GCA_951394215.1 Glyphodes perspectalis
TATTTTATTCCCATATTCCCATATTCGTGAACGGCAAACTGCAGAGCGCTGCTTATTCTATATAATGTTCCAAATGAAAATTACACTCATATTATGTAAAGGAATTCGGTATGTCCTTTCTGAAGTAGTTAACAAAGTCGACTTTCTTATAATGTTTACATTAACAAAATTAGTATTATAATCTGAAGCTGGACTGGAGCTTTTTATTTATCTTTAAACTTCAAAAATCTATCAATTGATTTATCGCATGCCCATATTTTTCGGAGATCATAAAACTCCTCTTTTAGGTTCTATAAGTTAAAATGCACCCCGGCTAAAACAGTGCTAGGAAAAAGTAATATTCTAAGATCAGCACTAAGAAATTTCTTATAGTATGTAACTCTAAAGAATTTATATAAGACTAATTGAAAAATCATCTCCTATTTTGATAGACACTACAAATAATCTAATTAAACACAATCTAGGCGGATGCGGACTTTGGTTTCATAACCACTCGACCCATCTACCTCCATGGTCCTTCAAACAACCTCAACCACGGCATTCGAGTAAACACTCAATGCCGAACTCAAACTCAACTCAGACAGTGTACTTAAAATACCGGCGTTAAGCTCTACCCATCTGCCCAGCAAACCAGAAACCACTAGTTATTCCAATACACCGCAATTCTCGTAAGGAAAGCAATTTAATTAATAAATCCGAGTAAACAACCACGTTCTGCAGCGGTATCTTCGCCGGGATTAAAGTATTTCAATTTTGAGGAGAGCCACTCAAGGAATGCTTATATATTCGTTGCTGCATCCTGTCTGCAGCTCCTCTCATTGTTATTTCATATTGTTACTTTAAATTTAAGCGTACTTTGTATTATACTTACACTGAGTCATTTCTTGAACGAGAATATTCGTTGCTAACACGCTGAATGAATGATGCTTCATCAGGCAGTTTCTTCTTAGCATTTTGTCGAGTTACAATCTTAATCCAACTGAATACAATTCTAGACTTAGAGAGTACTAGTGATTTTTGTCATGCCAGCATGGCTGGATATGTATATAAGGTAAAAATTCAATAAAATTCCAGATACATGTGTTTATGTGTCTAAGGGCTGATTTTTCAACAGTCAAATAAAAGATAACAATCAAATAAATCACAATCCGGACGATTGTAAAATGTCATTGCCTGTTTCCTAAGTAAAATACCGTATGACATCCGCAAATTGGTGACTTTATACTTTATCAGTCGGTTAATTCTTATCTGACCATTAGAAAATCAGCCCTTAGACAACTTTTATCCTACGGTCAGATAACACATGTCTAAGATATAAATACATCTTTTAAAAACTAAGAATTTTAAAAACTAATTGGAACCGTAATATATTTTTATGAGTCCTATTTATGCAAATTATTGGTTAAATTATGTTCTAAACACGGACAAGTTATAAAAGAAAGACTTTGCGCCACTAACTAAACGTCGAAGCTCCTCAGGTGCTCCAACTTGACACCCAACTTACGACACACATTGGCATAATAAGCGCTCCAAATGACAGATATGTGGTATCCATAAGTATCTCACTCACACATGCATAAACGTATCTTCACGCTGTAGTATGACAGCGTCTAGTCCGTCTATTTTTATTAGTCCGTGGTTCTAAAATAATATGTGTTATAAATTACGTCAAATGTTCAGTTTCTATTTACAATATATTTTATAAATTATGCAAATTATTCAGAGCTAGTCAAAATATAAATATATTTGTTTATACCTATTCCCAGCTTCAGAGTTAAGAAGGACCAATTATGAGATTCCGCTTTATATGAAACCTGGCTCTTTGACCAATAACAGGCCGCACCTGCAATTTTGCATTTTTTTTTATTTCTATTATAAAATCCCGATTAATCTCAATCATCAAACTGAACAAGCGATTGAGCTTTTGTGAACGTATTTGTGGGTTTAATGTAATTTGGCATGTCCCGTCAGCTGGAAGAAATTGATCAAATCAATGGTTATTTTAGAATTAGCCACATAGGTACACAAGCTATTCGCTCCGGCGTTGTACGAATGCAATTTGGATATGCAATTATTATATCTTGAAACTAGTTAGAAAATATTTCAAGTTCAGTGCCTATATTATTATTAGCATCAACATAGTTTGTTGCCTAGAGCAACATAGTAGGTTGAGAGCGGTGGTAGCTCAATGGTAAGGTACAGGCGCCTCTAAAGCGAGGAGTGCGGGTTCAAACCCGGGCACGTACCTCTGGATTTTTCAAATCTATGTACGTATCTATATCACTAGCTCAACGATGAAGGAAAACATCGTGATGAATCCTGCAAATTCAAACAACTTTGGATTTGTAACCATGATCCAAAAATTGTCTGGTTCCCCAATCTTAGGGTTACGAAGGTCAAATCGGCAGTCGCTTCAATGTAATTACCAGACTTGGTAAATCCTGGATCATGGTCTAATCGGCGGAGGAAGATGAGATGATAGTTGGTTGCCTAGGCCGAACGGCCCCTACAGTATAAACTATTTATCCTACAGTATAACTTAATATTGCTTCATATGTATACTGATACAAGATGCATTTTATACCACTGTCCAACGGGCGTAATGTTACGTTATGTTATAACATAACGTAACATTACGCCCATAATCCCCAAAGCGGTAGGCAGAGTCAAAGGGATAGCTGGCCCCTTTAACCACATTTAGGCAAAAATAAAACTGGGCTGGGTTTAAGGGAAAATTGTGAAAAAGTAATGACAAGTGGCTAGATTGTAGCCTACACATTTCAGAAGGTAACATTTTCACAATAACTTGTGCGGCGGCGCGTAACAGTATCTACAAACGTAGATTTCCTAAAGACTAGCTGTGCCAGCGGTGTCACCCGCGTTTATAGTTAATATTATAAAGATTATTTCCGTCATACATGATTTCTATGTAACTTTAACCATTAAGGCTGCACACGCGACGGAAGCTTAAAAAATGGAGTAACTTCTTCCGTTTTCCCAACATTTCCCTTCACTACTCTGATCCTATTGATTGTAGCGTGACGAAAAGTATACTATAACCTGCCCAGGAGTATGAAGAATAATTGTACCAAGTTTCGTCAAAATTCGTCGAGTAGTTTTTGTTTCTATAAGGAACATACAGACAGACAGACAGACAAAAATTTTACTGATTGCATTTTTGGCATCAGTATCGATCACTAATCACCCCCTGATAGTTATTTTGAAAATATATTTCATGTACAGAATTGACCTCTCTACAGATTTATTATAAGTATAGATAACTTTGTGATGAGATGACTCAATATTTTTGTACTAGGTGACATTAAAAGAAAAATATGTATGTATATCGTTTGTACGATGCAACACACGTACATTGTGTCCAGCAATATTTCCCTCTGCCGCTCCAATATCAATCCAATACCAACCACCCGGCGGCCCAAATTTAGGGCAGAGCCCTATATAATGTCACGCCCTTAATCCCCGAAGGGGTGGGCAGTCAAAAAGACAGCAAGCCCCTTTAAGCAAATTCAATCAAAAATAAAAATGGGCTGGGTTAGATGGAACATTGTGAAAAAGTAGTGACATGTGCCTAAGTCACCGCCTACACACTCACATACCCAAAACAAGATATACCGTTAGTCGCCTTTTACGACATGCTAGGCAAGGAACACAGTTGGCACATTATTTTTAAGTCCCAGACCAACATGGGACAATGGGCTGGGTAAGATGGAAAATTAAGAAAAAGTAATGACATGTGCCTAGCTCGTCGCCTCTACAATCACAAACCCAAAACGGGTTTTTGGTTTGTGAAGCATGTCGTAAGAGGTGACTAACGGTTACATCCCGATGTACCGTTCGTCACCTTTTATGACATGCTAGGCAAGGAACACAGTTGGCACATTTTTTTTAAGTCCCAGACCAGCATGGTATCATGGTGTATATGTAGTACATATGTATTATATAGGAATAGTGTGCAATTCTGCGATTGCCCGAACTGACACGGGTTTGTTTTAACGGGCGCCACAATATTTGTTGCGCAATAAAAAGACCGCTTTAGTGGTTACCTTCTTCAGGCCCGCATTTAGAGACATCGGAAATAAGTAATGATTAATATTCATACAATCGTATACTATATAGAAGCAAGACATGCAGCGTAGATTATTATCAAATTAAATGGGAATGAATTAATATATATTGAATGAAATATCTCGATCTAGTTCAGTTAAGAGCACTATAATATACAAATATATAATGCTAAACACCTTTCATGTGTTAATGCAAAAGTAATTTTTGTGTATCACTGTTTTTTTTTGTGCTGAGTACATTTAATAGACGTTTTTTTTTGCTTTCTTTTAAATAAAATAATACTCAATGACCGTTGATAGTGCTACATACAGTAAACATTTATAAATTTTAATTTTTTCCTAACAAATATCATGATTAAATTTCTTTTTTTTTATTATTTAGATAAACAAACAGGTCATATAATACTCAGTAGTGTTAAGGTAAACTCTAATCAATCATTTTTTTTATTGAATTCGAAAAAAAAATTTTTATCTCAGGATCGTTAAACACCCTTACGCCGGCCCTGACCAACGTAACACCGAGTAAGCAGACGCATTGCACTATTAAAGAGAATAACAGCCGCCCCAGCTCATAATGCGTCAGGATTAACTCTGCCGTAATAATTGCTGGCCGTCTTTGCATTATGGTAACTGAGCGCGTAGCGCCTTACGCCACCGGTAGTGAGATTAGTGGCCGCCGAGTTTGCTGCAATATTTGATGATAGTTTTACATAATGGTAGTGATTGCCGTCTGGTGACAAGGTTAATAGCCGCCACAAGTTACTTTGCTGTAATATTTGTTGACGATATTACATAGTGGCAAATGATTGACGTCACCTCGCAACAAGGTTGGTACCCGCTGTAGTGGCAACTGATTGAAGTCGACTGGCAACAAGGTTGGCAGTCGCCTAGTTACCTTGCTGTAATATTTGTTGACAATATAATATTGGGGTGATTGATTACAAATCGGTGTCAACATTAGTCACCGTACGTTTCTCTGCTGTAATACTTGTCTTGCATGATGGTAACAAGGTATCACATGCTAGACCATCAATAGCTTAGGATTAGGTTAGGTTTGTATCCACTTGTTGTTTACGAGACTGCACACAAACTCCAATAGAAACAGCGGCTTGCTCTTGCAAACACTCTTCCAAAATTCCCCGTTGGTCGAGTGGCCAGAGACCCTGGCCACGAAACCAAGGGTTGCAGGTTTGAATCCCGCTAAGGGCAAATGTTTCGTGTATTGAACATGGACATTTGTACTTGAGTCTTGGATGTTTATAAACGTATTTAAGTATGTCTATCCGTTCACCTAATATCTATAGCACAGGCATAAGCTTAGATTGGTGTTTCAGTCTGGAGAATTTATTTATTATTTTTTTATTTACTATAATATAACTAAGTCACTCACAAGCACCCAGTTGACTCCAAAACTGCAAAAACTTGGCCGTCGCATTCGACGCGCCCTAATTGGCTATTATGCAAAGGACGCTAACAAACCCTCCCGGCGTCGCTCGCGTGGTCACACCAATCAGTAATAGCTGCCGATACAAACTTGCTTATGCCACTGCCTGTACTTGGTTTGCAGTTTAGTGATCAATTTGCACGATTAGGTGGACAGTTTTATTTCTAGAGAAGTAACTTTGTAAATACAATATAATCTGTGTTAGTCTGAGACTTGAAAATTATAAAATATTGGATTTGTGTTTGTGTAGGCGACGAGCTAGCCTTTTTTTTTAACTTTCTAACTAAACTTCACGCTACTTCCCTAGCGGAGTAGGCAGAGAGAACCTTACACACCTCACTCGTCTCTTCAACATTCATGATCCTTTTCGTACAAGCTCTACGGTTTTTATGACTCATAACATCACCTTCTATTAATACCTGCGTATATATATATATATATATATATATATAATTTTTTTTATATATTTTTTTCAAATCATTCCTCCCTAGAGATTGCTGTCTAGCCCAATAAAATTTTATTTTTGGCTCCTAGTGATTACGTAGCTTGGTTCCTTGGAATTAACCGAACCCTTAGGGAATTCTCTGATACTGTGGTGCCCCATTTGTATAATGATAGATAGATCATTTGCTAATGGGTATATCAATGTCATATCAGTGGTGTTGCAATACTCCGATATTGATCTGAAAAAAAAATGGCACTTAAGCGAGTAATAAAATTTTCTTTTCGGTACACATTGACTTTTAAAAGTGCTTTTTTGAAGCCTATTTATATGAAAAGATTTGAATTTGAATTTGAAGTGCACTTAAGTGCTTACTGATTATCAACCTGGTGTTATGTCCCGTGCGGGGCTCGCTTTGACTATGATCCAGGATTTAGTGAGACTGGTAATTACGTTGATGCAGCTGCCGATCTGACCTTCGTCAAAAAAGACAAATTTTGATCATGGTTACACTACTACATCCCTGTCTGTTGGAATGTGTAGGTCTCAACACAAAGTTTTCCCTCACCGCCGAGCTAGTAGTTTGAAAAATCCAGTGCTTACTATTCCCTGAATCGACAAGCTCGATGGCTCATTCGGTAGAGACCCTGCCCTATGCGCCAAGAGTTGTGGATTTGAACCACATCCAGGACAAACACTTGTGTGATGAATACTTGTATTTGTTCTGTGTCTGGGTGTTAATATCCAATCTTTAAGTATATATTTGTAATACCACTGTTGATTCTGATATCCGTAACACAAGTGCTTAAGCTACTTAGCTCGAAGTCAGATCAATGTGTGTGATATAGTCTGATATTTATTTAATTAATCGACTTCAAAAAAAAGGAGGAGGTTCTCAATTCGACTGAATTTTTTTATTTGATAATACACGGAGAGTGCAGATAGTCACCCTGCGACATAGAGTACCTCTAATACCTAGCTTGCCTATTGATAATGATAATGGCTTGAAGTTAAAGCCATCATCGAATGACTCTCAAAAAAAGAAGAAAATCCTGCTAGACCTAATTTCAATCCTTAGATGCAAAGCGCCTCACAGGTACCTCCCAACAGGTATCGTATACGTGTGTCGCAGTTCCGACGATCCCCTCCGATAAATCCGGCCACTTGCTCTAACTTTGTTACCGGGGTGAGACAAATTTGCGGCGGTTTCGAACCGCCATTTTTCATTGTTACTTTGCAGGTAACATATTTTGCGCGCGGTATTACCTTTTCTCTCGGCTGACGTTATTCAATTCGCTCGTGTGAGGATCATCTTTAACGCGTTGGGGGACATGCGTTTAATTAAGAGATCTATTGCTTGATTGATTTCACTGGGAGATAAAATTATTATTTAGAGCTATTTATTTGATACGGTGTCGACATTTATAGACATCTGTCTGCCATGCCACAAGACGGTGTACACTATAGTTCCAATAAGCGTGTCAACAACATCCATTCAACAACATCAAGTATATGCCATTTCTTGCGCAATTATCGTATACAGCCGGCAGACGAAAGATCAGCGTGAAGCATGTATGAGAGCGTGAAGACTGGCTCGATGGCGCATTCGGTAGTGACCCTGCCCCATGCAAGAGTTGTAGGCTCGATCCAGCACACAGGATAAACATTCGTATGATAAATACTTGTGTTTGTTCTGTGTCTGGGTGTCAATATCCAATATTTAAGTATATATTTGTAATACTACTGTTGATTCTGATTTCCGTAACACAAGTGCTTAAGCTACTTAGTTTACTTCGGAGTCAGATGTATGTGATGTAGTCGGATATTTATTTTCTTAAAAAAATTAAAAAAATAAACATGTGAGAAATGCGTATGAGTGATAAATATGACAGCCTACAACTTATATGCTATCCGAGATTGGTCTAGAACTCATTCTAGGAAGCATCATGCTAGGTTGGTTAGCCTAACTAGCAGTTGCAGATGGATGATAAAGTGCGGATGACGACCGATCCCCAGATAAACAATAGATGTTCTATATATAATACAGTTATTTCAAAGGTGTGACATGTATATAGCATTGAAAAAGCTCACAACTTGTGTATCCAGATGAACAATGTAAGAGAAGGTTCTCATTCATTGCGTCATCGGTGCAATGAATCTTTAGCTCGCTTTGAACACAAGGGGCGCGGCCTGGTCCCCGTATCGAGATAGATAGTTGTTGGCGAATTAGATACGTCTGGTTCATTTTAAAACTCTAAATAGAAAACGTAAGCATGATAGCACTTTATAGTATTTATATATATGTTTACAGTCAATAAAGGACCAGTGGTAGTTCAATGGTAAGGACACGCATTTCTTAACCGAGGAGTGCGGGTTCAAACTCGGGCATGTACCTCTAGATTTTTCTAATCTATGTACGTATTTATACCACTAGCTCGACGGTGAGGTAAAACATCGTGATGAAACCTGCAAATTCAAACAACTTTGGATTTGTAACCATGATCCAAAATTGTCTGGTTCCCCTGTCTTTAGGGTTACGAAGGTCTGATCGGCAGTCGCTTCAATGTAATTCGAATAACTAGGCTCGCTAATTCCTGGATCATGGTCTAAACGCACCCCGTCTGAGCACGGGACATAACGCTAGGGAGATGATAACTCAATAAAGCTTTTCCAACAATTCCTATATTTCCATATATACATACATAACATCACGCCCATAATCCCCGAAGGGTAGGCAGAGTCAAAGCAGGCTGGTCGGCTGGTCTGCTCTGGTTAATCTTACACTTTTATTGTAAGTCATCATATTATGTCATCTCCCGCAGTCATTGATTGTATGATTTGGTTTAGAACATTAAAAAAAAAACGTGTATATTACTCATGTATATTTTGACGCTGAAAAGAGTAACTACCGAGTTTCTTGCCGGTTTCTTCTCGGTAGAATCAGCATTCCGAACCGGTGGTAGATTCACATTGCTCAAAAAATTTTGTAAAATTGACGATTTATAAGTGCTTTTTTTTTGAGGCCTACATGAATAAAGAAATTTTGAATTTGAATTTGAAAAGGGGTAGCATGCCCCTTCAACCACATTCAGCCAAAAATAAAGCTGGGCTGGGTTAGATGGAAAATCTTCACGATTTTCCTTTTTACTAAGCCCGTGAGCAAGCAGTGACAAGCGGCTAACCTCACACACAATCACACACCCAAAACCCGATATACCATTAGTCACATTCTTTTTTTTGTCCCAGATTAACATGGGCCAAGTCCCAGACCAACATGGGATATTTTCATCAATTCCTTAATAACAGAAATTAAGTCTCATGTTCGCTCTTATCAACAAATAATTATAGACAGCCCAGAATTTTCTCTGTAGTTCCAACATTAATAGGATAATTCTAATTTTGTTTGTAACTCAAGCCCCGGATGCTTGTAATGAAAATTATTTGTAGAACTACTTAACAGTACCTAAACACTTTCCAAGAAATAACCTTAAAGCTTTGGTATTTCTTAGTCTTCTTTGTACTTTGAATTGAACAGGCCAATTAATGTTTCCTGAAAACAACTACATAAATTAATTTCAAAGTTTTGCCAAGAGATATCCTAATTTCATAATAACACTAAGAACAGACCCTACTTAACTTTTTTGACTGATTGTTTTGAAAAATAACTCGTACGTCGTTTTCATATCTATATATTAATATGTAAAGCAAATACTCTGTATCACTTTTTACGAAAATTGCGCGGACGCAGGAGTATGAAATTTTGCACACTTGTAGTTTATATAGAGAAAGATATAGTTTATATAGAGCAAATATTGTTATAAATGGTTCACTTAGTTATAAAGTAATGCACACTTACATTACTTTACTGACATCGACTATTGAACCTACATTTAACCCTACGTTCGTAATAAATGGCTTTTACTTTTTACCTAGTTCTTCACTCATTCTAATTAATTTTAAAGTCTAACATCAAAATATCAATATTCCTGGATCTAGTTGATATTTTGATATTAGACTTCAGAATAGATGCTGAGGCAGAGGCCAAATATTTCTGTTTTTTTTTTATTCATACTCTGTATTTTTTTTTTTGTTTTTAGAGTTTTTGTTGATATTAGTGCGTCCAATATTTATTTTTTCTTTTTTAGTTTTTTTTTAACTTTTTAGTAGGTATAAAAGAAACAAAATGTTCTGATGCAGCACTTTTCAATATCTGTATTCTATATTACTATATCAATACATATATACAACACTCCCCGTTGTGCAGCTAGTCTTTGAAGGGTTCCTATATTTGACTTCTGGGCAACCCATACGGTGTTGTCGGTAACACCTCAAATAGAATCTTATTCCACAATATGCAAATTCGGGGAAAGCCATTGCAAAACACGCACATTGGAAGGATATCTCGAAAAGGGTGTGGATGGTACTCCATTTCATAACTATGGTATATAAATTCACTGCATTACTATGCATAAGACAATAATGAAGACTCCAAATCACAAAGGTTTTTTCTTCAAATTCAAATTCAAATTCAAAATATCTTTATTTATATGGGCTTTAAGAAAGCACTTATAAATAGTCAATATACATAAAAAAACGATAAGAAATAATACTACCACCGGTTCGGAAAATAGACTCTACCGAGAAGAAACCGGCAAGAAACTTTAATTTTATACATTCACAGCGCTACAGAGACGCACATATCCTGAACGCTGCCTTTTGCTAGTTTCAAATTAAATTCTAATAATAAAACTCGCTTTGATTACAATATACATGTTGCATACATTGCAATATAAAAATATATGTTAATGCCTCGTAAAACAAAATATACCTTACAATTTTCAACCAATATTATGCGACTTTGTTTCTTGAAGTTGTATGGCGCTGTAAATATAACCATTATATGCTTGTCAAATCGCTGTATAGCAATCAATTTTGCACCTTTGTAATCAACAATTAAAATACATAATCCCTAATTTGAATCACTAAAAGCAACTTATTTCTTTAACTCTAATGCACATATACACTACATAAATAATTCCGTCAACACTCTACAAACGACCCCAGACGCATTGGACCTCATCCGCGCAAAACGCCGCCCGACTCAGATGCGACGCAAAAACGGACCCCCAGGCAAAAAGGGATTTCTTACCGTAACGGGACGGAATGTTAAACAAAATACAACTGAGCCTAGCGTTCCGGATCACTGGCTACAAGAATCGATTCTATATCTTCCCGATTTCAGATTATATGGAACTTGATTTATCTCGTGCGCCCATCGGTGGGACAATTTACAACCTCCGTTAGGGATTACCGCAGTTTTTTTTATCAAAGCCGGCGCGTACTCCGTTTCGGGATTTTTTTTTGTTTATCCGTATTCTCTTGTAGGGATTTCCTTTTGAAATTATTGAGATAACGACGAGATTATCGTAATACTAGTCCAACTCTTACGCTCGGTAGAATCTTAGGCTTCGCGGAATAACTATTCGTAAATCTTATAATCTAGATGTTGACTTTTATATTTATTGGCGACGTACTAGTCTATGATTTCGTAAAAATGTCTTATCTATGTCAAAAGATAACCGAATTAAATTTGTATCTCGTTCATAATTCATAAGGGAACTTTTAGAATAATTACGCACGATGACCTAACTAGTGAAAATCTGAGGGGCTATTAATTAATAAACTAGTGAAAATATTTAAATTAAAAGATATAATACATTTGTCAAAACTGGCCGGGAAATATATGCGTTCCTAAGCTTTAATCCTAACCAACATTACATCGTGTTTGCAATCTATCAACCGACCGCACATAAACCTTATACGCGTGCATGATTAAAATTATGGCACGTTTTAATGACGCCTTCAAACAACTTTCACGCACCCCCGCGCTGTATCGTCTAGGCCCGCGGGCTCACTCCATCTCGCGATACTACGTGATCAAGAGACATGTAAATCCGCTAACAATCATCCCGTAACTTCAAAATTAAGTTCACTGATAACTTCACGCGCGTGACGGGTGACGTATCTTATTATGTTGACTGTACGGCTTGGAAATTCGTCAAAGGGTGTCATTTGAACGTCAGAATGACAAGGTGTAAGTTTAATTGTAATGTATGCGCGATGTAGGGTATTCATAACGATGTCTTCATTTTGGGAAATGTTTACTACATATGCATGCATTATATATGTACAATGTTATGATGAAGTTTGGACCTGGAGCCTGACACTGCTATCTGATTCTAATATTCTTTGCACAAGGGTACCAGATGATTGAGTCATGGTCCAGAGTTATATGAAAAGGTTTCCACATGAGCTATTACTGTTAATATCATATATTTTATGTAAAAACGATAATGCTGAACTAGAATAAATCCCAGTCTAACTACGTTATAATGTGCTCGGTGGTACATAAATCAATGAATATTGCTTTGAACAGCGGTCAAAAAAAGCTTTCGTGTAACACGTCCGGGAAATTTAATCGAACCCGAGCATCGTAAACACGTCCGGAGGAATTTAAAGAAGAAAACACAAGCATGGTATAATGTACACGTTCCGAAATCGAAGCTTACTTCAAGCGAAATACCAACCAGCTCGAGGGCCATAAGACATTCCTACTGAAGCGTAGCCCAACGCAAAATAGTATCGGATCACAAGAAACTATCCTGTGACGCCGCCGAGTTTTTCTTAACGAGAAGAAAGTTGTAACAAGGGGACATCAAAGGCCGCTATGTCGTTATCTTTTAAGTTTACTTTTATAACCGGAGCGGGCCTCTGGTAACTTTATCCGGTCTTTGAGACCATATGAGGGGCTGTTTCGGAACAATCTTTCTGTTAACCCCGAGATTGTGTTATTATTTCCCGTGGGGTATTATCCGGTGAGATTTTTTGAGGGTTAAAGATTTTTGTGCTATGAAAAATGTGTGCATTTACTGGATGAGATAAGAAATAAGTGGATCTATGAAGTTTCTATTTGCCATAAAACTAGCAGCATCCATCAAAAACCTGAAATGTGCCATTCAGACACTTTTAATTAAGTAAAAAGACGTACAAGTTTATTCTATAAATGCCATTAAAGATGAGAAGCTTCTTCTCATCTTTAATGGCATCCGTAGCTTTCTACGGATAGCATCTCATAGAAATGTTATTTAATGGCCTAATTAATCTTTTATGCAACATTATTATATTGGCTAGCTAGACGGCTTGTTCGGTAGTGACTCTACCTCATGCGCCAAGAGTTGCGGGTTCGATCCCCACCCAGGACAAACATCCATATGATGAATATTTGTGTTTGTTCTGTGTTTGGGTGTTAATATTGAATATTACAAAGGAGAGGTAGGGGTCAGGTGGTACAGTCAGTATCGAATTAAATTTCAAATCTCTAAATCTATCGACCTATGCCGGACACGGTTAGGCAACCTAACTAATTGGGACGTATATCATATCCAAATTGTAGTAGTGTTATGTAGTTAGCCGGTTGAGCGTGTCATGTTACGTCACAACGTGCTAATTCCTACGAAATCTACGGAAGTCAAGACAGTTTTCAAAGAGCACATCTAAAATAGGTGGTGGTAGCTACCACCAACTATCCTATTTATTGTTTATTGCTTTAATTGGACTGCTAAACATTAGGACTGGTATTAATGAGACTCGGAAGAATCTCAATAATACCAGTCCTAATAAATAAATAAATAAATATGACATTACATAACATACATTAATTTGACTCCGAGGTAAGTAGCTTAAGACCTTGTGTTACGGATATCAGAATCAACTGTGGTATTACAAATAAATACCTAAATATTAAATATTAACACCTAGACACAAGAATTAATCACTAGAATGTTTGCCCTGGGTGGGGATCGATCCCACAACTCTTGGCGCATGAGGCAGGGTCACTACCGAATGCGCCATCGAGCCAGTCAATATTAAAATATGAGCCAATTAATATTAAAACATGATATTCATTAATAAAAAGAATACTAGTTTTCAAGAGCAAAGTTCCTCATTGACGGAACGAAGTTCGTCGGTTCAGCTAGTACCCTATATCTGAACATTTATACAAACACCACTCTTACACTACAATTTATCCGCTTATGAACGTGAGGAAAACTAATTTCAAATAGCACTCCACGTTAAGTTGTTGGACGACGCAAGTTTAAGTTCTCATTAGATTTTATCCAACAACTAGTGTCTCACGATGCGTTTGCTAACATGGCCTAGGGTTAAGATAAAACTTTTAGAAAGCAGCTCGGTAATAAATCGTAAGTTCCTCGTCTCGTTGGCAAGCCTCTAGCTATCGCCATAGAAATGCTGGATGTGACACACCCACTCAACATTCCCCCCACCCTCCCATCCTCGTCAAATAAGTCTATTATTTATCTCCACCGACGTCCGGGCGCGGTTGCCTTTTTTGAGTTCAGCGCAGCGCTCTAGGCGACTATGGTAACCTAATGGAAAGCGAATGGCAGATTTTTTAGATTTTAAAAATATAAATAATAAATAAATAATAAATTCTCTAGACTGACACACCAATTCCATAGTCCCAAACCTGGCTTATGCTTGTGCTATGGATACTAGGTGAACGGATAGACATACTTAAATACGTTTATAAACATCCATGACTCGAGTACAAATGCCCATGTTCATCACACGAAACATTTGCCCCTAGCGGGATTCGAGCCCGCAACCCTCGGTTTCGTGGCCAGGGTCTCGACCACCGGGTCAGTCAAAACGTTCTCAATTAACGTTTATACGTGTATTCAATAGTATTCATACATACACACCATTATCCCTTTAGTGGGTAGGTAGCTAGTAGGAAAGCTTCTCCTATTAACTGTTTTTACCCAAAAACATAATTGAGCTGGGTTATTTTGAAAATTGTGGCAAAGTAATAACTTGTGGTAGCTTGTCACCTACACAATTACGGACTCAATACAACATTAGTTGCTTTTACCACGTGCTAGGCCTGAACACATTTGACACATTCAGTCCCAAGTCAAAAAATTTACGACATGTATGACACGTATTATATAGGTATGGTTTTACAAACGTATAATACAACAAACTCGTTTCATTTTCAACAATAGGGAAGAATACTGGGTCAAACAACTATCATTCTATTTAGTCCGTCAGATAGAATATACAAAAATACAATACAAATGTTTCGTTTTATCGAAATAACAAAAAAAGAGAAAAAGGCGTGACATTATGTATGTATGTATGTAAAATAACAAAAAAATAGAAAGATAGAGAGCATCAAAGTTTTGGAGAGGGGGCTTGTGACGTCACTTGCAAGCAAAAATTACCTACGTGTGACGTCACACGGAATTTAAATAAATGAAAAAATATGTGTTAAATATTTTTTTATAATTTAACTGACAGACTAAATCAAATTTTTGAAACTCTTCAAACACCATACACTTTCCAAAACTATCATACACTTTCCAGAACTATTAACGTCTCCGTATGTCCCTTCCAGCACTTTTAACCCTTCGAATTCTGCCTTGTCCTACCTTATGACTTAGCAACGGTATAAATTAAGCCGGCGGACGTAATGGGGCAATATTCGAGACAAGACTGTTTTATTGCCATACTTCGGCGGTAAGTTCGGGCGTACGTCGCGGCTAACTTATGCATGTGTCGTTTTAAATTTAGACGCGACATAAGACGCGACACGGTTACACAATGTACTTTGAGAAACATCGATACACAACGGTTTAGAAAAATACCGAATTTCATTACAATTAAACGTTAATTTATGATGTTCTAAGAAACTTTATCTACTAATTTGAACCCATTGAAAGGCTATGGCTTTTTATCCCAGAAAATATTATTGATCCCGCAGGAGTAGCGATAGACTACATGTTATAAAAGATACTACGTCACTTCTTTTATTTTGTCTCGCGGAGTCGCGGGAAAAAAGAAATATACATTAAGTTGATTTCAAATTTCTATGAAGTTATAAGATACACCAGACTTGAAACAAATACCGGCACACCACACAGATTAGTAAAAAAAGGGGGGGGTCTGCGCCACTAACTAGACGTTGAAGCTCCTTAGGTGCTCCAACTTGACACGCAACTTACGTCACACTTTGACATAATAAGCGCTCGAAATGACAGATATCCGATATCTGGTATCCATAGATATCTCATTCACAAATGAATAAACGTGGCTTCACGCTTTAGTATGACGGCGATGGAGTCCTTCTTTTTTTACTGGTCCGTGGCTCACCAATAATTTGTTCCTTGGAAGGATCAAAACTCCCTTACGTTGAGGTTACGTCTAAACCATTGCACCAAAGCGTCTTTCTAGCGTAGAAGATGGGGTTGTGTATTAAAAGACTTTCACAACAAATAATTTGGATGTATAGATGAGAGCAGTGATGACTTAATGGTCCTCACCATGAGATAGAGGCTTTAAATGTGAGCGGTGTAGGTTCAAACCCAAACACCTCTATTATTATTTTTTTTATAAGTATTTAAATCAAAGTTAAAGAATAACATAAGTATTTAGTAAGAAAATTTTTGGCTGATCGTGGTCAAAGGGGCTTGCTGCCCCTTTGACTCTTCCTATCCCTTCGGGAAATACGGGCATGATGTTAAAGTTATGATAGTAAGAAATAAGGTTATATAACTTTAAGTAGAAATATAAACTTTAAATATAAACGTTGACTTAGCTGCTCACATTTCCATCGCATAATTTGAAGAATCGCATCTTTTAGTGCTCCACTTAACTAACATAACAATTTATTGCACAGCAACTTAACACCAACTTAACGACTGTGTCTTTTTGGAAAACTGTCCGAGCACTTAAGTCACGACATTTCGGAACTTATTACGAATCTCCTGCAGACGTTAAAGTGAGCACTTTAATATTACAATTTTAGTACGGAATGTACTTTACTACTAACAACGTTGTTTTGAAATATTATAGAAATTTTATTGCTTTTCTTAAACTTATATAAGGGAACTTTATCTTAAAGTTCTTACATACTTATAATTGTATGTATCTTTTGATATTTAGAGAGAAGGAAGAAAGAAAAAACACTTACCGACCATATAGATGAAAGTACACTATATAAAAGAGTAGATAAAAATTAACTGCTAAGTCTGCTCTGGTTAATCTTACACTTTTATTGTAAATTCATATTATGTCATCTCCCGCAGTCATTGATTGTATGATTTGGTTTAAAACACTTAAAAGAAAAGTGTAGATATATTACTCATGTATATTCTGACGCTGAAAAGAGTAACTACCGAGTTTCTTGCCGGTTTCTTCTCGGTAGAATCAGCATTCCGAACCGGTGGTAGATTCACATTGCTCTAAGGATTTTGTAAAATTGACGATTTATAAGTGCTTTTTTTTTAAGGCCTACATGAATAAAGAAGTTTTGAATTTGAATTGAATTTGAATTTGAACAACATAATTTAATAAGATAGAAGATGTGATCCATTTCGGACAAGATGAGTTCCGTGACACTTCGACGACGAGTTTGACGTATCTATATCATGGCTTGACATCTGTCACAGGAATCATCCCACCAGAAACAGACCGTCTAAAAGAAAAAATACATTTACTATGTATTGAAGTTAGAATAAATGCATTTGATGAAATAGATATGGCCGCATGATATGCCCGTTGGTCGAGTGGTCAGAGACCATAGCCTGAAATCAAGGATCGCAGGTTCGAATCCCACTTGAGGAAAATGTTTCGTGTGATGAACATGGAAATTAGTACTCGAGTCATGGATCTTTATAAACGTTTTTAAGTATTTCTATCCGTCCGCCTAGTATCCATAGACAACCTTATAAGCTTAGTTTGGAACTAGGGAATTGGTGTGCCAGTCTGGAGAATTTATTTATTTTATTTACTTGATAGAATAGCTTTACCTTATCGAAGCTGGAAAACAAGCGACCGGCCAGCATGGTAATAAGCGATCACTGTAGTCTATAGGCGCTTGCACCACAAGGAATGTCATCTGCACGTTGCTGATTGATTGGTGGTTTTCTTGAGGACTCCCACTGTTAATGAGAAGGTCAAGGTATTTTAGCCCTTAAGACTGAACCTCTCGCATAACATCAAAGAGAAGTGGAAGTAGCTGTAAACCAGCGCTGACTGGGTGCAAGCCGCCTGAGCCAGTATAAGCTGAGCTACTTCCAATTGCTAATATTATTTATGTACTGATTATACCACTGTTACTATATATCATGTACTATGATAGCAATAAACCATTTTTATTTATTATTTATTATTAATTAAAGGCCCCGCAATTCTTCAAAACACGAACCCCCAGTTTTTTCAATCACCGAACGAAACGCATTAGAGCAGCTTGACGGTATTTTTATACGCCGACTTTCTCTAACGTCCCCAGTCGAGCCAGCCCAGATAAACCGAAACCAATGCGACTTCAGTGTATTTGCACCACCTAACTACTTAGACTGCCTAACACAGTTCAAATCATCACTCAATAGTATCAGAACGAAACTTCGGCTTCATGCTTGAACATCCAAGGTACAAGTAGCCTGGTAAGACCCTACCATTAATTTCAATGATATAAGATCTCTCCTACATAAAACAACCACCCCTATTTCTTTTGTTACCCTATACAATTCCACCAGTTCGTCTATAAAAATTACATTTCACCCCTTCCCTCCACAATAACATTACTTTAATTAGAAATAAATCTGAACGGCTCCCTTAGTCTATTCCAGCCATATCCGAATGAAACCGGTATAAAATAAACACACCCGATACGAATGGAATGGGCCAATCCAATTAATAGGTCCTGTAGGATTGGTCCCGATTCGCTTAATTGCAACACAGGGTCCCAAGGTACCATCTGGTTCACTGAAAAATGGTGGCATGGGATTTTAGTCTTTACAATATATGAGGTAATTGGTAATACCTGCGGAAACGCGACTGCACACAAAATTGATTATAATGAATGATTTATTGATTTATAAATCTGAAAAATACTCTTTTCCGGACTCCTATCATCATTACTCTTTGTTTAACTTTAGTTAGGTACCACAGTCTGATAATTGCATCTCCATTTCTTCACACAGTATGAAACAAAGTCTCTGCTTCTCTCTTCGCTTAGACCTTTAAAACTATGCAAGGAATTGATGCGGTTTTTTACCAATAGGTAGACTTAATCAAGAGTTAGGTTTATACGTACGGTTCATAATATTTTGTGCTAACCGTGCATAACTGAAGCGTGTCAATAGTATTATATATGTAAAAAAAAAGTCTCAGTAATACATACACATCATCACACCCTTAATTCTCGAAGGAGTAGGCAAAGTCAAATGAGCAACTAGCCTCTTAACCACATTCAGCCTAAATATAAAATCTCCTTAATATACTATATATGTGCTAAAAAATTCAGAATCTTTAAACTTAAAAAATTGTGCTTGTTAGAAAAACAATGATAGATTCTTACTTCACTGTAGCCAATATACGTGTTCAAAACTCAAACTCAAAACTCAAACTCAAAATATCTTTATTTACGGAGGTCTCGAAAAAGCACTTGTAAATCGTCAAATAATAGATACAAAATAGAACAATTTGAATCTACCATCAGTTCGGACTGCCGCACCTACCGAGAAGAAACCGGCAAAAAACTCGGTAGTTACTCTTTTCAATGCCAGATTGAATATAAAAATTAAAATCTACAGATTAAATTAATATTTATACCAAGTCATACAGTTAATGTTCGTTAACGATTCAGCAGAGTATTATTATAAACTACAGGTATCATCACTCCTATAGACATCTTCAACACCAGAGGTTTTACCATAATTACAAGTACGTTGTAGATCTTATAAGTACTTCCGTAAACCCTTCTTGAAGAGTTCCGCCTCTAGGGAATACCTAAATAGGAAGCTCATGCCACAAATAGAATGTACGTTGGTGGTAAAGGTGCTTGACACGTTAAAAATCATCTTTCCAACCATCATTCTCACAAATTTTCTCGTTTACAAACTAATATTATAAAGAAAAATTTGTTTGTGTTGAATATGCTGCTAAACTACTGGACCGATTTAAAAAAATCTTTCACCAATGGATAGCTACTTTATCAGCAAGTAACTTAAGCTATATTTTATCCCCATATTCCCACGGGAACGGGTTAACCTACGTGGTTTAAACCGCGGGAAGCAGCTAGTCTCTTATAATTTTAGCAGAATATTGTCTAAATAAATCTTCTGCCCACGACAGTCAGTTTGAATTATGAGACGGCCATTTAAAATGTATACATTAAAATCTTTCTTTATCATTTAATTTGTATGTGATGTTTGGTACGAATGATAATATAATTGATAAAACTTTAATGCTTGTTAATATTAATTTAATTTGATGTACTAAATAGTGTTATATTTTACTAATTTTATCCTTAGCTAGCACGCAATGTACTCAAAACACAAACTACAAATTTTAACGAAAGCCTTAAGTAACAGAGTTTATTGTAGCAAAAGTTTTATCTATGCATAGTTAGTTCAGCAAACAGATATCTTTGTCTAATAAAACTTCTATTATATATACCTTCTTTGGCCATACAAATAAACTTGAAAATTCGTGAGTCTACACCAAATATTCGTAGTATATGAATATAGTTATCTTTAATAATATATTTTATATATCAGATTCAGACTTAATTGAATGACATTTCTATATTTTCTCTTCTGATGTGACTAATTCAGTGCTATACTTTATAGACCACAATCAAAGTAACAATCCTTCTTTATTCCATCTGGATAATTCCACATAATTAGAATAGACTAGCAGCGTCCAGTGGTTTCACCCGCGTGTTTTTCTTTTCCGTGAGAATACGGGTATAAAATATAGCTTAAGTTACTCGCTGATAAAGTAGCATTCCATTTAAGAAAGAATTTTTCAAATCAGTCCAGTACTTTCGGAGCTTATTCAATTCAAAGAAACAATCAATGAAATTTTTCCTTTTTATAATATTACTATGAAGAACAATGTTATGTCCTCTTGATTTAGTGAATAATGGACCTCATCAAAAACCATTTTCTTTTTATCAGACTACATCACATACATTTATCTGACTCCGAGGTAAGTAGCTTAAGTACTTGTGTTACGGATATCAGAAACAACAGCGGTATTACAAAAATATATACTTAAATATTGTATATTAACACCCAGACACAGAACAAACACAAATATTCATCATAGGAATATTTGTCCTGGGTGGGGATCGAACCCACAACTCTTGGCGCATGGGGCAGGGTCACTACCAAATGCGCCATCAAGCTTCAAAGGTTAAATAGTGATTTGAAAACCCATCACATTTACAAACCTGAAACATGACATTGACCCTTAATCCCCAAGTGACTGCGATCACAACATAGCAACATTATTAAATAGCGAACGTTTAATCACACATTTCGGGTGTAGATATTATCTCGTAGCTATTCCAAATCTCGTAACTCCAATGTAGCGACCGCAGCCTCTGTTTATACCTTGTATCAGTGCGTTGAGAGACGCTAACGGTCGAACACAGGTCTGGCAGTTAACTGGGCTTAATTAAACAAGCCCTTGTCCTAACGGCTCATTGTTGTGGCGCCGGCGTCGTCAAATAAGTACTTAATGAGATATATGCATAGCCCTTCAACGGGGATACAGGGAGAGAGGAATGAGAACTTGTTTTTAAAATTTTGTATCGAACGGATCTGCATTTGATTTATAATAGTTTATAGAAGTTATTTTCGGCATTGGAAAGAAACTACAGAAAGAGCAGCATCATATACATACATTCATACATACATAACATCACGCCCATAATCCCCGAAGGGGTAGGCAGAGTCAAAGGGGCAGCATGTCCCTTCAACCACATTCAGCCAAAAATAAAGTCTGGCTGGGTTAGATGGAAAACTGTAAAAAAGCAGTGACAAGCGGCTAGTTCGTCGCCTACACAATCACATACCCACAACCTCATATACCATTAGTCGCCGTTTACGACATGCTAGACAAGAACACAGTTGGCATATTCTTTTTAAGTCCCAGACCAACATGGGACAGTGGGCTGGGTGGGATGAAAAGCTGTGAAAAAGGAGTGACAAGTGGCTAGCTCGTCGCCTACTCAGTCACATACCCAAAAGCCCGTAAACCATTAGTCGCCTTTTACGACATGCTAGGTAAGAACCACAGTTATCACAGCACATTTTTTTTTTGTCCCAGATTAACATGGGCCAAGTCCCAGACCAACATGGGACTAAAACATGGACTAAGCATCATATACAAATATCTACATACCTACATTGTTTCGTTAAATAGTGTATTTATCTAACTTCACGTGTTTTCACTGTCAGGGTAGGCAGTGAAAAAAAAAAAGCGGAAAAATTTAGACCTGGCTTGGGCGACAGGAGCCCATGCTACACCACTGGTCTGAACTCAAAACTATGAGGATTAGCACCAGCTATCTAATAACCAGCTGTCGAGCATACTCCCCGGTCGTCCCATCAGTGTGTCCGTCACGTTACTTGTTAACTATTATTAAATTTCGGCGATAACGACCCGCATGTTGGTTCCTATTTAAGAAGAATAGTTGGCAGTTGCCGAAATTTATTATCAGGTAGCTGCCGCACCCAGAAGATTGGTTTAATTAAATTGGAATTTAAGTCCATTGTTGCTAAAAGGCGACTGTTTTGTTTATCGTTTTGGGATTTTGATAGTGGGGCCATTTCTGATATTTATAAGGGCTATTAAGTTTTAAAGTAAACTGACTATGTTAGTTTTTTAAGCTGATAGCTTAAACAATTAACTTAGTCAGTTTACTGTATATGGATATGGATGGATATACAGTATATGGCTCCTTTAATGGCTCCTTTAACCACATTCAGCCAAAAAATAAAACTGGGTTGGGTTAGATGGAAAATTGTGAAAAGTAGTTGTCGCCAACACAATCACAAACCCAAAACCTGATATACCATTAGTCGCCTTTTACGACATGCTAGGCAAGAAACACAGTTGGCACATTCTTTTTTAAGCTTTAGAAGGATATTTGGTGTTATTTTATGTGCCTTTCAGTTTCACTTGAGATTGATGGTACGCGTACTCTAACGGGTAGACCGTGGACATGAAACTGGGGCGCAATTTTTAATCTCTAGGCACGTGTTTATGTAATAAACTCGGTCGTTTGTACTGAAGTGTATAAAAGTACCTATATTCAGCCGTTGTTTAGCATCCATATACGTACTGATATTAAATGCATTGCCTATGTATAGGGTTGCCAACTCTCTACGAAATATAGTATTTTTCAAACTATAGTAGATACACCCCAAAAATATATAGTATTTTAATAGAAAATTAACAAATATATATTTGCTTATTATTTAATTTTATAAAAACTTACTTAATACCAATTCTTGCAATTTGAAATTTTTAAATATGAGTACCACAAGTTAAAAGCGAGCCATCTGCTTGTTTATTATTAAACATGATTTTCTATCAATTTCCATTAATAGTAATACACTGTAGTGTGGGTAAATAATTCATATTTTTTTTCAAAATGAACGTGGCTAATCATTATTATCCTCCTGGAATATAGTAATTATAATAAATGAATTGGTTTGACAACATAGCCGTGCTAACTTATTGTTAACAATTACAACGTCTAGTTGGACGAGAGAACAGTAAAGTAACTGAATGAATTATCAATTAAACGTCAACTGTGAAACTAGGCAGGCAGAACACCATTTTTTATCTGACCCAAACGTAATAGGACACAAATTAGCTCGCGTTTCAACCGCAGAGTTCGCTGCTAGTCGCATACCGTGACAATAGAAATTTATCAACAGCCGCCACTCCAATCATTATAAGGGCATTTCACTTTGTTACTGGCCTCAATATAAATAAATCCTCGGTCATTTCGGCATCATTTCCAGTGTGTAATCACGCCCCCAAAGGCCAATATACTTCAACTAATTTCGATTTAATTGTCCAAATACTCGATCAATGCTTTGGGAGCGCTCATGTTATGTTATGATCATATGCCGATTTGATTGAATTCAGTTCAAACAATTTTACTCGAGTAATTGCCTATTGGGTTTTACGGAAATGTTATGAGTACGTCACCATTAATGGAGGCTTTCAAACATTTAATATTTATATATATATTATACGTGAAGCAAAAACTTTGTACCCCTTTTTAGTATGAGATTTGGCACAGTTATAGTTTATATGGAGAAAGCGTGCAGAAAGCTAACATTTCAATAAATAATGTATTAGCAAGACTTTAAATAAAATAATTGTCGAATTTCGATCAATCACTAGTTTTTATTAAAATATAAAGTTAACTTAATAAATCCAAGAAAACTTTGTATACCTGAGACTTTATGTCTGGCTTAGGTAAGTGATATCATGTTTAGATGTGTTATATCTGAATGGAATCACTTGAAGGAAAATACCTGAACAGACTTTGAATGATCAAATCAGAAAAATTGTGTAAAAAGACCAAATCTAATGAACCCACAATAAACTTACATGCTTGAAAAGATAAGCGAGAAGGAAATAACATAGTGTGCATGAGTATTTATTCTTACTCACACATGCAACTTATTCTCGATCGACGATGTGAACTCTGCTTTTCCTTACTCAGAAAAGGCACCGCGACACTATCAAGTAATTTAGGATTGACAAATTGTCAAAATCTCTTTCGATTAGGTATCTCTCACTCTTTGTTTAATCTATACGAAGATTATCACTATTTTATGGTTAATCAAACAACTATATAAATATCGCATACTTGCTTACAACAGCCGACAGTATGGGCAGGGTCAGCCCAGTTTAATTAAATGATATGATATGGTTAAAGAATTAAATATTTTTTTAATTCTTATTCTTACGTAGTCTACTCTACTATTGTATTGTTAGTAGATAATTGTAATTGCAAACTTGGCGATTTAAAAGACTAGGTAACTATCGAGTTTCGTTCTCGAAAAAATTAACTGGTTCGGCCATTTTGGATAAATAAATAAATAAATAAATCTGGTGGTAGAATCACTTATTTATATTTTGACTATTCATAAGTGCATGTGTAAAGCCTACATGAATAACGATTATTTATATTTCTATTTCTTAAGTAAATAGTCCAAAGGTAAATAAATAAATAATAAATAAATATCAGATATATTGATCTGACTACGAGGTAAGAAGCTTAAGCACTTGTGTTACGGATATCAGAAACAACAGTGGTATTACAAATATATACTTAAATATTGGATATTAACACCTAATGCGCCATCGAGCCAGTCATACAGGTGTATGTGGAGTTATAAGATCACGATAATAATGTCCTCCTAACCGATATCGGTCACGGCAGCCAATCTTAACGAGGATTAGCCAACTGCGCAGGAGATATTAATGCGCAAGTGTGTGCGCAAACACAGGTGCACTCTCTATTCCTTCACTCTCATGGTCAAGACCACAATAGCTCTCTAACATTAGCCGCGTGGCACCTGACGCTGAGTGCGTTACTGCGGAGGATTGTGACGATTTATTGCGACTAGTCGCATTGGCAAAAGGTCCGACTGTAACTCATAAAATAACAAGACCTCTTATCATTAACTTTTTTAGGTAAAAACTATTGTTGCAGAGCCAATTTTAGTAGCATCACTAATTTTGCTTTGATCGCATAAATTCTTTCGAATAATTTCAAACATTCCTTTGTAATTTTTAGTAAGAATTTCTTATCCAATTCTAATTTATGATTTATTTTTTCACCCACATATAGCTAAAAAATAAATCTGGTCTGGATTACTAAATTTTTTTTTTTCAATTACTAAAATGCTTTTCATGCATATTTCGTTTTAATAGTAAATTATGTATAATGTAACGTCGATGCTGTTAACACGATCCGCAGTTCTGATCGAGAACAAAGCGCCAGACCTCAGAGCCAGAGCACAATACAGCTTTGAAATATTTAGCGCAATCCGAGCTATTTCATGCCACCGCATTTATTGCAGCTATTTTAAGGGAATCGGCCATTTTATTTATTAGTTTAAAATTTTGGAAACCACACAAATAACAGGAAAATAATAAATGTAGATATATGAGGACATTTATTAAAATACTAAGGTTTGGGAGCCCGTTGTTTTGAGACTTTCTTGGACATTTTTAGAAACATTATCCTGAACCGACACACGAGCATGTCTTGAGCAGAATGTTACTGGCGTACATTTCAAAGAAAAATAAATTAAATTAAAATATAGCTATGCATGCTGATTTCAATATCATCTTCAAAGACGGCTTTGTTCCTGTGAAATTAACTGTTATGAAATTGGAGTTAAAAATCTACACTGGATAAAACAAACGCAAAATCGGTGAGAATACCATTATGTTTGGGAGAAGTCAGCTTTTAAAAAAATTGAGATATAAAAGGTTCAGACTTCAAGAGTGGAGCCTGTTAAAATTCATAAGAACATACAACAAGCATCCTGTGATTTTCAACGACTTACTAAGCGTGATCGCACGTAGACTTAGCCCCAACGGAACTCGAACCCGCGACCTTCAGTTTCATTGCCAGTATCCTTAAGTAATCCTTCAATCAAACGACCTGCAATCATAATAAAATCTTTATGATAAGAAACTTTACCCAAACGCATACACATTTGTATAGCGTACTTTAGTAAATTATGTTAGTGCAAACATAACCAAATCCGTATATTGGATTACCAATTTAACCAAACACATACACATTTGTATTGCGCCCTTTATCAAAGTAGGTATGTTTGTTTAAGTATTGAACCACAAATGTATGTACATTCATATATCGCACTTAAAGCACTTCACAGCACACAATTGCCTTGCAATATTTATCGTACAACTCGCTCCCTCATTCATCTATGCTGCCATATATTTTTCAGGCCGTGATCCATTTAGACGGAGCTGTGGCACTCGTTTACAAAAGGCTTAAACAAAACCCCAGCTGGTGTAAAAAGCGAATTTCATTTGTGAGTTCGATCCGGCAATGCGTTCCGCTTGATATTACGAGTTTGGGCACCTAAACATAACTGGCGGTATTTTTAGGTGCCCATATATATAATTATTTAATACCGCTCATATATCGATAGTAAGTGATTAAATATTGCGTGGAACAAGTTTAATTATAAAAAAAAAATCGGATCGATAATTACTAATTAAATTAATTCGTTAGCAAAGTGCGCATACAAAGCTATTTTATTTTCATGTCGTGCGGCTCAGATTAGAGAACAAATTTGTAATCTGAGTCGTGCGGTAACAAATACATAGAAAAAAAATACTGACACCTATACCTATTCTGTAATCGATTCTGAGTCTCCAATCATTTCTTGTTAAAGTATCTTCAATGTACAGACTTTCATTGTAAGTTATTACATTCACATAGAATAAGATGTTATTCAAGAATTACTTTTTGCACGAATTTGCAATAATTGAAATTAGTTCTCCTCCACCTGCTACATGATCTTCGCAACCCTTGACAAAGAAATCAGACAATTACCCTATTTTGGGTGCCATATATGTAGTCGGGTGCCCAAATATTAGGTAGCGAGTTTTTAGAGTGAAATACGTCAATCTGCAGGATTAGGGAAGATTGCATCGCCAATGGTGTTTTGGATGTACGTACATATTTGAAATATTTTTCTCGCACAGGCGCGGCATTCTAGAGTAGATGTTACACTGCTCTGCGCTGGATAAATGCGCCAACTCTACAAAAATATTTTTTTGTAAAGTTAGTAGTAGAGTCACGCTTATCAACTAAACCAAATCGTATAGTATAAATTCATCCACTGCCTACACCGGCCAAAGCAGCAAGTCAAAACTTTCTGCATTCGATGACTGAGAAAACTGGAGGCTCAAAAACACTGCGTATTCGCAACATCGCAGCGCTTAAGATGGGGGACTTAAGGCATTTGTTGTTATCATGATCATTATAGACATAGGCCCCTTGGTCGAGTGGTCAGAGACCCTGGCCACGAAACCAAGAGTCGCGGGTTTGAATCCCATTAGGAGCAAATGTTTCGTGTGATGAACATAGACATTTGCACTTGAGTCATGGTTGTTTATAAAACGTATTTAAGTATGTCTATCAGTTCACCTAGTATCCATAGCACAAGCTTATAAGCTTAGTTTGGAATTGGGAATTGGTGTGTTACTCTGGAGAACATATCATTTTATTTTATTTCATTATACGTGAATTCCTTATAAATACATAAAGACTCAATAACATGTGAGTATCAACCCACTAGTGCTGCAAACGGTTATAGATTCCAATGGCCTAATACCATCAGGCTTGTTACCATTTCTTACATACATCATAACGCCCACAATCCCCGAAGAGGTAGGAGGAGTTCTAGGAGCAATAAAGACCTTAAACCACATTTAACCGAATAAAGTTGAGTTGAATTAGTTGGACAATTATGAAAAAGTGACAAGTGACTCACCTACATCAATCACATACCCAATACACCATTAGCCGCCTTTTACGACATGCTATTAAGCTATTGCACAATCTTTTTGACTTGCAAACCAACATGGCAGTCGCTTCAATGTTATTACGAGACTCGCTAAATCCTGGATCATGATTCAAGCGGACCTCGTTTAAGCACGGGACATCACAATAGGAAGATGATGACAGTGTAGAATTTGACAGAAGATGTGGTCCATTTCAGACAAGAGGAGTCCCGTGACACTTTAAGTTTGACGTATGATAAAATAAGTTTGACATCTGTCACAGGAATCAATCTGTCTGAAACAGACCATAAATATGATTGAAAACATACAGAGTACCACAGATGAACTAAACACTATAAGGAATGGTCATTTAGGTGTCTGCCTCAGCATAAATTAGGTGCCTGTTAAGAAACGTTACATCGACTACCTTAGTACATACGAAGGCTTTCTCTCTCCCCGCAGGAGAGGTCGGATGTCCCGATTGCAATCCCTCCCAGGAGTAATTCCTCCGGCCTCCAGGCGGCCGATAAGACACTGGAGTTAATTTCGGGAGCCGACACTAATTTGAATTAAATTCGGGATCAGGAGCGTCCGGTAGATTATGTCTGCTGGCGTTTTGCATAAAGACCTTGTTACCTTTTTTGTTACGGACTAGCTCCTGCGCGACATTCACTGCGAAAGCCACAGAATTTCCAGAACATTACAGTAATAGGACGAAAGTCCTGTGTATTAAGTTTGATCTATATGTGTGTATTTCACATATTTGGCTGTGCTTTTAATACACTCAAACTCAAACTCAAAATATCTTTATTTACGTAGGCATCAAAAAAGCACTTGTAAATCGTCAAATAATAGATACAAAATAACATAATTTGAATCTACCACCGGTTCGGAAAGTCGCATCTACCGAGAAGAAACCGGCAAGAAACGGTAGTTACTCTCTTCAATGCAAGATCGAATAACAAATTAAAATTTACAGATTAAATTAATATATATACCAAGTCATACAGTTAATGTTCGTTAAAGATTCAGCCGAGTATTATTATAAGTAAAAGGTAAACCAGAGCAGACCAGCCTCCGAAGATGGCACTTGTTCACAAGATGATGATGCGAATATGATGAATATGTGATGATATAATATACAAGTAGTGTAAATACATATACGTATGTATGTATGTATTTACGTTACTTGGCAAGCGTAAAAATATAATTTAAAGGTAACCTGTTTTATCAGGAGATAAGTTACGCACTGTCACGCTATCTGTGGAGACGACCTGGGAGTCACAAGACCTCCAGGTTTCCTCCTACTCCTCCAATCTCCGCCCTAAATCTAAATTACTTTATTACGTTAAAATAATGAAAAATAAGTTTATTATTACCCGCCCTTTAGTAAGTTTCAACTTTAAAAGGAAAGTTTAAATTTTCCTTTTACTACGAATAACGGTCCATTTTCTCACAACAAAGTAATTAATGAAATATTATACGTCCGGGTTGGCACACCTTTTTTTTTTTTTTTTTTTTTTTTTTTTTTTTTTTTTTGTTGGGGAAACTCCCATGAGCCGTCACCCTCTGCTCGGGGAAGCAGAGGGCGGTGTGTCGGATTCGAACCGACTAAAACCCCAACGTGGCCTCCAGCGGCGCAGTTCCGGAGGAGCCTGTATCCCCACTGTCGGGACTATACGACTGCTCCTCCGGTGATGCGCGTGCCGCGCTACGCGGCCCACCTCGCGCGGCGGTGGTCGATGCTGTGCAGCCCACGACAACAGTCGTCGGATGCACAGCACCGAGCACGCGCGCGCGTCGAGACATGCCAGGCCACCCAGCATGTCTCAACCACTCCGCCCAGTATTCAGACGCCGATCATCCCCGTGACCGGCGTCGTAGGCCCACTCTCGCGCTGTGCCCTCTGCTAAGCCAGAGGGGCACGCGGAGAGCGCCTCGTCGAAGGGGTCGCCTTCCGCCCGGCGACCCAGATTGAGGGCTTAGCCCTGTCGTCGCAGAGGGAGAGCATCGAGACGCTCAATCCCTCTGCGACCCACCACAGCGCGACCCAGCGCGCCCCTGTCGGGTTGCCGAGGATAGGGAGGCGAGCAACGACACACTCAGCTCCTCCTCTTCCTCGGCAATCCTAGTCCGGCCGCAGGGGGCTGCGGCCGGTGCCGCAACTGCTCGGTGGGAAATGCCGAGCAGTCGCAGCTCACCTCGGGGTCTCTCTTAGCTTCGGCCCTGTCCTGCACCAGGGCCTACTAAGCCCCCCCGGTACGCCAAACCGAAGACCCCAGCGGGGGGGGGGGTTGGCACACCTCGGTCAATTAACGATTTTCACGTTATTTTGTACTTTCATTCACTAGGACACACAAACAGATTTTATTTATCGCCAAATATACAAAAATATTTGTCCATATAGATAGATATATGAACATACATATCTATTACGCCTACTATACCTAAAGGCGTAGATAGAATCTAAAGAGCATTATTTAACTACTTATAGCCACGATAAATGTAAGTTACTGAAATTAAGTAAGTTACTGAAATTAAGTATGTTACTGAAAAAAAAAGTGACCAGTGATTTACTCGACACCTGCAAAATAACAAATGCAAAACAATGATATTCATTAAAGATGAATCGCCCTTGACGACATACTACGCAAAGAATACCTTTTTCATACAAGCCAACATTAGTTAAAAATCATGTTTACTTAAATAGCTCTAAATGTGATCTGGACAGCTAATGACCTGTCTTATAAGTAGGCCATAGCTATTAAAAAATATGTAATTCTTTCAGTAAAATGACCTTCGTAATATTATGAGGCATTAATTTTGCAGGAGGTGGCGCAGAATAGACCGAGAATGAGGCTCAGAGGCTAAATCCCACATTGGGTCACGGCGCCAACTTAGTTATTTTTCAGGTCTTCTCACAATATCCTCACCGAAACTTGTATAGTATTTATAGGTACTTACATCAATTAAAAAAATCATAGACATGTCCCCAGATTTGAACCAACACCGTCGCATCTGAGACACACGTTCTGACCATTGACCATCACCAAGTTAACCAAAAGTCACTCCATTCGTCCTCTCTTGCTTCTCTGCAATACGTTACACACAGGGTATACCTTAAAATCCGTTCAACTTCCAATGAGATGTTAAATTATTTTCCCGGTGCCTCAAACATGTGCGCTTGTCATTCTGAGTATGATAGATAGACGGACGGATAAAATACCATATAGCATGTGGACTAGGAGACACGCATCATAAAGGTTTTTTTTTTGGAATATATATATAAAAAAAGGATCAATTAATCTTCGAAGCATAAAATTTTTTGCTAGCGCTTTCTCCATTTAGTTGACTCCATGTAGTTGTTATTTTGTGAGCTCGAAAATTCTATTCGTGTAAATATAAATTTATTTCGCCTAAAATTTACTGAGCGGATTTTTATGTATTGTTAAATTGAACAAGTTCAAAAACATTCTTGCATGATATCTTATAATATTTTAGTAAGAGAAACTAGCGAGCTTCTTACACTTTGTATATTAACTATTTATAAGTGATTTCCTGAAGCCTATATAAATAAAGATATTTTGAATTCGAATTTCAGTTAGGTCCCTCGTAGCATCCTCAACTCACCCGGAGTACTTTTATCATGCTACGGCGTAGCACATAACAATCGGACGTAGCAAGGTTTCATAGTATTAAATGACAGATATCCTGTTAGATCGTTAAGCAAGAGTAAATATACCAGATGGAAAAGACAAATTCTGCTAAGTCTTTTTTTGAATGTCAGATTATATTTCATTCAGTTATGTTTGTTTTTGCACTTTTTAATTAACCTTATTACTTTTCTTTCACACGTTATAAGAAAGAAGGTAAATTAGGTATCTGTACTTTACATGATCCGTTAAAGCAAGCCTGTTCTACTATTCTACTATATAATTAAATTATCAGGTCTGAAATACTAGCAACATCTTGTACTTCATGAACAAGTTTACAGAATCTGTCGGTCTGTTGTCAGGCCGTCCCTTGCACTAGCCATATACGCGAGCCGACACCAACGGAGGATAAGCCCTGCCGAAACGCCCTCAATAGTTTTCTGATAGGATATATCTGTTGGAATAATATTATTGATAACTTTTTCATCGCGATTTGGAGGGTACACTCAAGGTGAATTCCCAGAATATGTTTTTTTTTATTTCGTTATTTGTGCTTTTTCGGTCTGATTGAAGATACATAAGTAGTACAAATCTCAAGATATTACAGGTGTTCATAGTGATATAAAGCCTTTTTGGTCAAGCTGGCCGAAAATGCCAAAATCTAACCCAGTCCAGTCTGATTTGGCTGAAAGGGTTTAAGGGGCTAGCTGCCCCTTTGACTCTGCCTATCGCTTGGGGGATTACGGGCGTGATTGTAAAACTGGTCGAAAATGTGTTATGTTTTCTTTTTTTAGGAAAAATAAATGTCAACCGTAAAATTGGTGTAAAAAGAGCGGGAATTGTGACATTGTAACCGGTAAAAATAAATAATCCTAGAAAAATAAAATATTATATCAGCAGATATAGCTCAAACTTCTTAATGAAAAGTAAGTATGGTATAATCATTATTCTACAAATACTCAGATATTTTGTCCCACTATCAGGCGAAGTACAATTTAATTGTGATTCTAGACGGAGAGAGGGTAAATTAGATTAAATTGAAACGAATACCATTTGCCCAAGCGTAGCCGTACTAGTGGTATTCGTTCCTATTGTAGGTACCTAGTTTATGTATAAGATCAGACAGACTTGTTGTGGTGATTATCTCTCGAAAACAGTATTTTTTATTACCGGAAATGGGTATCACGCCGCGTCCATTTCGATTATCGTATTTATAACATCATGAAGGGTTGTCATTCCATTATTTGTATTTGTTTTTTAATTGGATCATTAACACTATCTGATTTTTAACAAATTAATTCATTAATTAATTTTTCAATAATCAGATAAAAGGTAAGAATACAATAAATTAAACTAAGATTCATTAAAAATAGCACCAATTCACTAGTTAAACGTCGCCGTTTGGTAAACTGGCTAGTCTGTTAATTAAAACGCCTGAATGAACAGACGACAAATCTGTTGCTTTTTTGTTATTTAGTCCGTCGTTCGACGCTCGAGTCGGCTCCATCAAAGTCCGCGCCGCGGCGTCCAACATTTTAATAAATACATGAGTCCCTTTATTCGCATTCTTTCGCAAATTACGCAATGTTTTGAGCTCGTGTCGACCGCTACTTACCTGTTGTTATTGCTGACCCGGCTAGGGCTGCCAGAGGTTTGCATTAAGACAATAGAGCAGGCGTACTTAACCTTTTCAAATGGGATGGATGCACGTTTCAGTCATACCTTACAGCAAACCATATTAGGTTATATTAAATACCTGTTACCTATTGAAATCTTGAGTTAAAGAGTTTAGCTATTATGGCCAAGTGTTGTGTGGCCAAATGTGCATTAAAATTTGTATGTTTCCCCTAAATGTTAGGAAAGTCATTTTGCAATCGCTTTAATGTAATAAGAAATCCAGAATCATGAACACCATCAAGAAACGGCATATAACACTATATTAGGGTGATTTTTTAAGAATGCCACATTTTTATGAAAATAACATTTCCTAATAAAGGAATATCCTTCAAGTGCCTACCCTGAGTTGTCCTCTTAGCGTGCCCTTTTTAACGTCACGGCTTTGATGTGACATCTAGTAGCATTTGATGAAAAAAGTAATATTGGTTGTTGCCTACAAGTCGCTTCTACTAAATGAAGAATGTTACTGTGCCTCAATGCGATTTGACATTTGGGGAAAAGTTGTTTAATTTCCGACTTTAAGGTTTTATTAGGGCATGAGTTCTACAAATAAAGCAACCTCATTTACGTAGAAATGTCAGATTTTGTGGCGCCAAAATATTTTGTTATTTTTCGGAAGTTGACGTCTTTACAGTAAGATAAAAGCTTATGTGGTTCCCATATTGGTATAGTAAAAAGGTACCTTTTTATCGAAAGAAGCCACATTTATAAATTTAGAGCTAATGTCAAAATGAAAATTATCATGCACATCAATAAAGATTTTAACGGCATAAAATAAAGTGGAATTGGGTTATTTGGAACACTCCGAAAATGTAGTGACAAGTGGCTAGCTCGTTACAAACTTAATACCCAATACATCATTGGTCACCTCTTACGATATCCTAGACAAGTACCCCAGTAGATACATAATTTTTGTGACTGACTCGATGGCTCATTCGGTAGTGAACCTGCCCCATGCGCCAAGAGTTGTGGTTTCGATCCCCACCCAGAACAAACATTCGTGTGGTGAATACTTGTGTTTGTTCTGTGTCTGGGTGTTAATATTCAATATTTAAGTATATATTTGTAATACCACTGTTGATTCTGATATCCGTAACACATGTGCTAAAGCTACTGACCTCGGATCAGATCAATGTATGTGATGTAGTCTGATATTTTATTTATTTTTGGCGCGCCAACATCTTTAGACAGTAGGTAAGTGTGAAACCTTTTCTTTCTAAACACAAAACCTGAGTTATTTCAACACAACAGTAAAACCGCCGCGTCCCATTACACTTAGCTGTCAAAGTATCCAAGATAAACCAGAGTTGCCATTTAGCAACTTCCAAAGTATCCGATGTTTCCGCAGTAAATAATAATAAACATTACGTCTCGAAGCAACGTCGAGAGTTACGCCAGTAATTGTGTTAAAAAGCTATTAAAAGCATCTGGACTGTATTCGGGAGGAATGGTACAAAGTTGGCATTGGTAACGAGCCCGGAGGGAGGCCCTAACGAGTGATTAAAACTAACTATCTCGGTGAGTTATGACCGAAACTTGCTGACTGTCTTTATTGTGTTACTGTTACTGCTAATTTCGCTTCAAGGTTAACCTAGATACTCGTAACTCTCAATAATATGTCCACATAAAAGCTTGGCTATTCTAATAAATCATTTATTCTCTCTTCACAAAGTTTGCTTAGTCTTTAAGGTAAGTTGGTACTACTGTATCATCATAACATCACGCCCGTAATCATAGTTAAAGGGGCAGCAGTCTTCTTTAACCACATTCAGCCAAGACGGAGAAAATGTAGTAATAAGGTAGTGCTAGTGTAGTAATAAGTAAGGCTAATTCGTACTAGGTGTTTAGTTTTTCCCTATGTAGGCGATTTATTTGAAACTAAATATCATGTATACCATAGTTGCCTACGACATGCTAGGCAAAGAACACAGTTGAAGTCCCAGACCAACATGGTATGCAATATGAGAGCTATCATAGGTGCGTTCCCGATGCTGTTCCCTACTTGACCCGCCTTTTTCCAGGGCCTCTAGAATAATAACTTAACGAGCATACATATATATAGTTTTTTCTTTATCGGTTTGGAGTGGTTCTTTAAAGAAAGAAAGAAAATACATTATTAGACACACACTTAAAAAAAACAATTACAAAACAAACAAAAAACAGAAAAACCAAGGTGTATGCCAAAAGGCCGCCCGCTCAGCTCAAGTCGCGAGTTACCTGAAGGCAGATCTTGACTTGAAGACAGCATGAAAGAAAACCATGTTTTGACTACAACATTTTTTTTTGTACATTCGTAACATCACGTGCACAATCCCCGAAGGGGTAGGTAGAGTCAAAGGGGCAGCAACCCCCTTAACCACATTCAGCCAACAATAAAACCGGGCTGGGCCAGATGTAAAATTGTGAAAAAGTAGTTACAAGTGGCTAGCTCGTCGCCTACACAATCACATATCCAAAACCCGATATACCATCAGTCGCCTTTTACGGCATCTAGGCATGCTAGGCAAGAAACACAGTTGGCACATTATTTTGATGTCCCGGACCAACATGGGATAATGGGCTGGGTTAGATGGAAAATTGAGAAAAAATTTTATTGACGCGAAGAAATGCTTTACCTTGGACCTTGAGTAGGGGTCCCTTGCTCGGGCCTAGATGATAGTAGCCGGGGTATACCCACACCCGCTGGTCTCTGTCAGGAGGAACGAGGTGATTGTAGTTTCGCCTCGTTCGACCCCTCCTGCGCCTTGACTATAACATAGCCCAACTAATTATTAGTTAATTATTAGTGTTAGGTGTAGGCAAAGGTAGATTTCAGTAACTATGTGGTAATTACCACCCGTATGTATCTTGATTTAATCAATTGCACTGATAATGGTGAGATGGACAGCTAGTCGCCAATGGAATACAAAGGTACTCGTATTTCACACGATTCGCTATATCTATATAACATAGAGCTAATCATGTTGTTTAGGCTGGAGATACGTATCACGTAGTAATATGTTATGACAATGCCTCTTACAGTTAGATGAAACGATCTCTGCCTACCACGCATGGGAAGTGGCTCGAAGATTAATAGTAGTAGTAATCTGTAATACAACACACACAGATGCACACACACACTGACCTATGTATATAAAAAACTTTTCTTATAATTAAACTTTGGCATATGTAATTAGAGTATAGAATATTACGAATAACAGCTTACATAATAACACATACATGAACACTTACACACACACGCACGCATGCATACATGCACTCACGTACTCACGCAGGCACACACACACAATGTACAAGATACTCTTTTGTATATAATAGGCAAGTTGACTCAAAAAAAATAATTAGTCCATTATAGAGATTACAAAAAAATATTGCTCACGTATTTTTTCTTTTGTTCAGCCAACCAAAAATTACGAAGATACAGCGCGTTAAAGGTGCGCGTGACGTCACTTGTTCTGTAGAATTTTAGGAACAAGTGATGTAAAAGCGCCCCACTCCAGATCTTTGAAGCGCTGTATCTTTGTTATTTTTGGTTTGCTGAACAAAAGAAAAAATACGTGAGCAATATTTTTTTGTAATCTCTATAATGGACTAATTATTTTTTTTGAGTCAACTTGCCTATTAGACTTTGTTAAAACTGACGTCATAATCGTTGAATATAATAATTGTTCGAATTTGGACTATATATTCACTTTAAAAAACTGTTTCATGCAAAGTGGAATAACATGTCCAAACGCTTTTTTTATTTAAATAATGTTCTGTTTCTAAGTTAACTTTTCTTATCAAACATATGAAACTTTAACTCTAGGATATGATTGAATGACTTATATTAGAGTCATTCAATCATATATCTAGAGTCTGTTTGTGACCACGATCTTGTAATACGGCCGAAATGTCAATCTGTAAGTATTCATGTACTACAAAATGCATACGCGCGTAATCCCGTCAGTATTATTTCTAATCTATACTAATATTATAAAGCTGAAGAGTTTCTTTGTTTGCTCTTCAACGAGCTAATCTGAGGAACTTCTGGTCCAATTAAAAAAATATATTTCAGTGTTAGGTAACCCATTTATCGAGGAAGGCTATAAGCTATATAACATTAACCATAAACGCAGGTGAAACCGCGGGCACAACTAGTACAATAATATCTCTAATCAGTTTATAAGATTTACCATCGCGCCGTATCTCTATCACACCTCAAAATGAGGAATGTCCATCTGAGCAGATATAGATCTCCCATACGATTACATACGGTCAACATTATCATTATGTGGCAGGTATCTCGGCGATACGACACGAACCGTCTTATCTACACATGCCTCAATCAGCCGTGAAATGGTATTCTATAGGCGACTAGCATCCATCTATCTCATCATCATCAGTGGAATTGATTAAATCAAGACACGCGATGTAATTACGAACTAGTTGCTATAAGCGGAATGGTGGATGAATTTATTTCCGTGAGAAAGGTGAATTGTGTAGAAAAAGATTTTGCCTTTATCGGAAGGTATATGAAAAAAAAAATACTAATCATAAAAACGATAATGATTAAAATAAAAAAAAAAACTGATAAACATTGATTGAAAAACAATGTTTATCAGATTTTTATTTTTATTTTAATTAAATAGGATGTTAAATGTCACTCTAGTCTTTTACATCATAGTAAATATAGGGTCTGTCTTAAAATTTGAACGGTTTAAAGAATCTTTTGGTTGACACTTGAGACCAAGTCTTGCATGTCATCGAACGCTTTTATTAATGTATTTTAATAAATATGTGGAAATATGAAAAAATATTAACTAAATGAAAAATTGTGTTTGATTTTATATGTCCCAATATGAAAAGAGACCTATTAATTAAACAATATTTTAATTCAGCTATCCGTCTAAATATAAATTGCCCGATCACTAACAACAATTTATTTTTAACGGGCCTAAAATACTATAACTCTAGGATAATTCCGTTGTAAGTTTTAAGTTTAACTATAATAGACGTGTTTGTTTACCCGTGATACAACGGCGATAGGTCACACGGAATATGACGATTAATTATCCCGTCACGTTAAAAGCATTTTTACTACACAACTATTTAATTGACCAAGCCATGGGTGTAAGCATAAATGTACAAGTAAAATCTGGACTGATTGCTTGATTAAAGGTTCAAAAGCAAATAAAATCTTCGTTGCTTTAGCTAGTGTTTAAAATTTGCATATACAACATTTATAATGGTCGACGAATAAATTAATACAATTAATTTAAATATTTTATGTATCTGAATAAAAATGCAATATTTACAAAATGTTAGTTGACAGTAAAGCGGCAACCAAAATCAGCAATCGTTGGCAGCTTTCGGCGTACCTCGGCAACCATTTCCAACTCCCGCCAAAGTAGAGCATAAGTCGGTGTTCAATAGTCGCCGAAAGGCGGACAATCGACTTCGTGCCGGCAACAGTCGACTATAAGCGAACTATAAGCAACTTCCATTAACCGTGAGTCACAGCGATTACTTACATACTGCCGATTATTTGTAATATCATTTAGATGTAGAAATCTCGTGGTGTCGTGTTAAAATGGCCGACTACTGTCGGCAACTTTCATCAAACATAAGTTGCTAGCAGTCATCGATCGATATAGCGAGCAATAGCTAACACACTGTCGCTTATCGGTTAAATCACATAGATGCCAATATACGTCCATATACCCCAAAGCGTCCCAATTACCTTTTCCCCATAATATTATTTATATTCCCGTTGTTTAGTCATAACAAAAGGCGACCCGCGATCCGCTCTGAGCACCCCTAACGAGATTGACATGGGAATAAAAATATGTTCATTAAGACGTTTTATCGAATTGGTTAAAAGGCTGCTCGGGTTCCTGACGGCGAGTGTACTGAAGAGGTTTTTATGTTTCGTGCCTGAGTGTACTTTGATAATGTTATTTCTGATTTGAAAAAAAAATGTTTTTGATATTTTATTTTCTGTTCTTTCTTTATAAGGCTTTCTCGTTGCTTCGTTCATGTTTGTGTAAATTTTTGGTGTCAGTATATTTTGCTTAATCGATGAAACTATAAAAATGGATAGCTGAATAGAATCCACAGCTGCTCTCTGTAAATATAAACATTGATTGATACAATTTGACACTTTCAATAATAAAAATCCCGTTTTTGTTTTTGTTTGATGATAACAAATTTATTCCTCTTAATTCTGAAGTAAATTTGCTAAAAAAATATCGACATGGAGACATAGAGGATAAATTTATACACTCCACCAAGTAAATTCTCTCGCAAAGACAGAGTTGACTCGCCAACATCCGACCATATATATTATCTGTGTTCCATACTCGACCTTTTTTACGGGTGTACGTAAGTATGTAAATAAATTCAATAAACTGGCTCCCTGGACACAGGCTGTCAAATAGCGTCGCTCTCCGCCGATAATTCAATTTATGCCGCAGACGAAACTCCCTGAGGACAGAACTAGTCGGTAAACAAAAGATACGGAACAATATCTCACCCTGTATAAATAATGTATGGCCCCTTTTTTTGTGTTAGCGAAAATGTTATTTCCGCACGAAGTTCGCGGTAAAATTTTTCGAATCGCACTTTTCGTTTTATCTGCGCGTTTCGTACTATCGTAGTGTAGGGGCCGGAGGCCATTCACAAATGGTCCACAAATGCCACAGCATTGGATGCTTTTAGATTAAATAATCATATATGACTGGCGCATTCGGTAGTGACCCTGCCCTATGCACTAAGAGTTGTGGGTTCGATCCCCACCCAGGACAAACATTCGTAAGATGAATACTTGTGTTTGTTCTGTGTCTTGGTGTTAATATCTAATATTTTTAAGTATATATTTGTAATACCACTGTTGATTCTGATATCCGTAACACAAGTGCTTCAGCTACTTACCTCGGAATCAGATCAATGTATGTGATGTAGTCAAATTAAAACAATCTAATTTAGCCAAATTCAAAAAGAGAGGGTTCTCAATCTCATGTCGATGCTACTTCTTCTAGTCTCAAATAATAAAACATATTTTAAATATAGCTAATGAAAAATCAGTTCATAGCCCGATAAGGACATACTTAGTAAGATTACCGATAAAATAACAAGGTCTGCAAATATGGTAAGAAAATAAAAGGCACTGCTACCTAGAAAAATCCCGACCAGTCCAAAATAAAATTACTAAAAATAACAAGAAGAACCAAGCACCAATCATCTTCGTATGGTACTTACTATTACTGAACGATAAACAAACATTGCTGAATTTCCAATGAATAATATAAATTACTAAATCCTAAATGAATTCCCATGTACTTGAGCTAGGATATACAAAAAAAAAATCTCAAACTGTAAACAGTTTGATTAGTTTAATAAATTTTTGGCACACTTCTAAGTTACAATTTTTTTTTTCTATTGCTTATTTTGACGATTTGATCCGTTTTTTCTAATTCATGTAATAGGGATATATGTTTAAGTAAAATTGGGAAATTCTCCCGAGATCACAACAAGCGACAATTCCTTCCAACTTCACACCAAAACAGTATAAATCAATATCCAAATCACATTACAACGGAAGGCCCAGAACTCACGCAAATATCTCCCCCGATCACACAACATATCATTCGCCCAACGAGATAATTACACTCGCAAGACAGTTCCAATGATTTACCATGCAATATGGGTGAAAACGCCTAATTTGCTGATAACATCTACAAGGAGTTGACACACAATTACTGTAACAAATGCACCTTCTAATTACACGAAACAACGATGCCGACGAGTTGGAGTCGCGCCTATTAATTATGCTGCTAATACAATTATAAAGGAAATATTGCGTCGTACATAAATAATATTTGTTTATCTGTTCATTTAAAGGAGTCGTGTTAATGGGGGCGATGTTTGCTTTGTGTGCGCTGGTTGATGTTCATTTGTTTGCGACAAAATACGCGAGCTGGATTGTTAATGCGTGAGAATAACATACTTGTTATAATAAACATGTCATCAATATCTAGCACGATATATAAGATGCATTTAGCACCATTTTCCACATTTTTTTCAGGCCTTAGGTATCGTTATTATATATAAATGTGAATTTATGAAAAAAAAGAACAGGTAAAATTTTCACCATAAAATATCTTGTGCGGCGGCGCGCAATAGCATCTATAAACGTAGGTTTTTTTAAAATAACTTTGTGATGACATAACTCAATGTTTTTTGTACTAAGTAACATCACGCATCACGAACCACAGTTGGCATATTCTTTTTAAGTCCCAGACTAACATGGGACAGTGGGCTGGGTTGGATGGATAGCTGTAAAAAAGGGGTGACAAGTGGCTAGCTCGTCGCCTACTCAGCCTTTTATGACATGCTAGGCAAGAACCACAGTTGGCACATAGATCAACATGGGCCAAGTCCCAGACCAACATGATTTTGTACTAGGTGACATTAAAAGGAAAAACATGTTTATCGTTATTTTTTGTTTGTTCAAATTTAGAGAGTTTTAATTGCATCTTGAATGATGCTTTAGTATAGGAATTTTGCTAGGGATTTTTATGCTGGATGCAAGTAATCCAGCTAAATCCAGCTGTGCTAGTTACGCCGGAATGATTGTGCTGGATCCAGCTTCAAATGCTGATCCCAGAAAAAAAATGCCGCTGAATTGCAATCCCTAACTTCAACATTCTGAATTTGATGTAGATATTTGTTGTAGAAGAAGTTGGTAGTCCAAATACATAGCATGAAAAAAGTAATTTTGGTTGTCGTTTTGCATATTATATTTTAAGGAAACGATTATCTACACTAACTAGCACATAGCCTAGGTTGATAACTGGTTGAATTTATTAATAATATCTACCAATTATAAAAGTAATCAGAATGCCTAGATCACTTTAAAAACACACAGTCGTATTCGGGAAAACTGCGAATACTATCTGCCTTATATGAGACTATAAGGCAGATAGTATGCGAAAACCAATTTTAACGAAATTTGCCATAGAACTACTTTTCATATTACTCTCTTTGCAGTCTTTGACGCTTTAAAAACATTCGATTCACTAGAAACATAAAAGTGTTGCCCGTTTATTCGCTGGATATCAACTTTTTCGAATGCGATATTAGAGAACACTCTGGCAATAACACAGAGAGTTATTAAGTTTTTCCCGAATATTGAAGTGTGTTTAAATCCTCCGCTAATTTCACCCTAGTTTTGATAGTACAAATAGAAGGAATCACTTATTCCCGAGTGGACTTTTCTGTATAATGAAGTCAAGAAAATATGCTAAATTCTGTACAATTTATTCACAAAATTCAGAGATTAACGTTTAATTTTTATACGTTTCAATTTATGCAATATTTTTGTAGGAAAAAATCGTACGTGACATGTATTGCGAAAGCGATGTCGATCTCTGAAAATTAATTATAATCCTTTTTGAATTATTTTTAAATTGGGAGTAGCAATTTTATTATGAATTAAAAGACATAAAACACTATCCACTGAAAAGCAAAAACATGAGTTTTTTTTTCTTTTTGTCAGTATATCTCAAGTTTCATTACCTACTCCCTTGGCTAATAATTTCCTTTTTTTAAGCTGTCACATAGGTAAATCATATTATGTGTATCTTACAAGCTCACTCATATGGGCAAAGGTTATGTTCTCAATATCCCGTACAAGTCACGTCCAAACTCTAATACAAAACAAACAAACAAACATACATAGAATAGAATCACACCCATAATCCCCGAAAGGGTAGGCAGTCAAAGGAATAGCAGGCCTCTTTAACCACATTTAACCAAAAACAAAACTGGGCCGGATTAGATAGAAAATTGTGAAAAAGTAGTGGCAAGTGGCTAGCTTGTCACCTACACAATCACATACCCAAAACCTCCTATACCATTAGTCGCCTTTTACGACATGCTAGGCAAGAAACACAGTTGGCACATTATTTTTTAAGTCCCACACCAACATCGATCACAACACTAATACCTTTGCTAAAACATACCAAATAACGTAAACAAACCTACATTGATCCCCACTACACACAGACTCGGAACGTCCAATACCTCCAACTTCCGCATTTTAAAACCCAAAAAAACAATGGCTCCCAACATCGTCCGTCGACTTTTGCCCACCAATATACATATTGTCAATTACCTAACCCTTGTTATTTCAATTTACTGGGCGTTCCGTATTCGGCATCCGACTTCATTGCGATGACCCTTTTTAACATACATTTGATCGACCGCTCATTAACATATAGACAGGGACCGAAAAAAAATCGTTACCCAAATTGTACCTTCTTTTTTGCTCCTGGAACCTTCCCCAAAGATAAATTAAGGCCTTTTTTGCCATTCTTGTGCCCAGTGAGCCGGCGTGGGGCATTTGTTTGGGCTCTGTATACATTGGGCACACGGAATGCTTCTAATTATTCCGTCGCGAGAATTTAATTATTAGTTAATTAAAGGTGAGTCTTGTATTGTTTTTGGGCGCTCGCCCTTTTCGGTTTAATTCTGTTTGGCTATGGCGGCGTGTTTAAATACCTGCAGGATAGATAGGCAGGTTGTATTAACCGAGTTTTTCCTTAAACTAAGAGACTAAAGTACCCTTATTTTAATTTTAAGTGCTAATTAAATTATTTAATGATCTCATCTCATGTTGGTTTATTCTTTATAATTTGGAATACAATTTCACCAAAAAGATGGCGTTTTACGAAGACCATTTTTAGAACCTTTGTTCAACAAACCAATTCATGCTATAAACCATAGCAAACATCTTGATAACGGCCTTAGAAATGGCCTTAGAAAAGTCATTCTTATTACAAAATAGTAGTATAGCCTATAAAATAATTCCTATCAACGTTACCTCCTAATTAACACAGCTACGTCGTAGAAGAACTTTATTGTAGGGAATATGGCAATTACCGTAAATTATGGCGCGTTTAATAGCTCGTTATTTTCTTTGCAATTACAGCTCATCGTAAAAATGTAGATGATTATGAAGGTGCCAAGAAAATACGCAACGGAACTGTGGTACCTATATGGTCCAGTTAACTAAAGCTGCTCTAATACACATTAACATATTGCGGTTTTTTAATAAATGTCATGGTCCAAAATAAAATGCCATTGATTCTTACTTCGAAAAATAAAAATAAAAAAATATTCTGTTAGTAGACAGAAGTATAAGAAATCTAATAATAATGTAAAGGAATTTTTTTCATATATTTTTTTTTTAAATTCCAGTCGAGTCAAGGCGGAAAATTAACTATTCCTATACGGATGTTAAAATATTTATTACCTATATATATTTTGAATGTTAAAATTTTCTTGATATATTTTTATTTCTTTAAGTTAATCAAGTACTACTAGAAAATTTTATAAAAGCTCTCTCAATTAAAACCTCTTAAAGCAGAAATGGGGCGATATCATGACTCCCACGCATACTCAAAGGTTATTTTATATTCACACCCTAACAGTATACTGACCTACTTATGATAGCGGAGCGCAACTTTGAACGCAGCGTTACCGAACTGCACCTCAAGTGATTTAGACGATGAAGTCCCGACTTCTTACTCATTTAACTCAGATCTGCGAGTTGGGAACATATCTGGTGCAGGACAATGCAGTGTTCGCCGGGAGTAATTTTAGCTCGATCCCGTGTGGACCGTAGTTAACTTGCCACAGGGGCGGATTAGGGCAGGTACAGGTAAAAGGTAAGCTTAACGTAAATTTCACTGCCTACCTCTTCGGGGATTACGAGCGTGATGTTATGTGTTTATGTAAACGTAAATATACACTGCTGCTGACTTTGAGCTTAATTGAACTCTGGTTGAGTGTACTGTAAAAAAGAATGTAGAATTGTAGATACAATTCTACATTCTTTAAAGCATCTGCTATAATAACCCCTGTATTCGAAAAGGTAGGCTAAGTCCCAAAAGCCTACCTAACCTCCTTTACCACTTTCCGTCTTGCATAAAATAGTAATTGGTGAAATGGATAATTGTGAAAAACAGTGACAAGTGGTTAGCTCGTGGTCTACAGAAGCATGGAACTCAGTCGGACCGTTCTTTTTTAGCCCCGGACTATTGATCTGATTACAAAGTAATTATTTTTATGTACTATGTTGTCCCATGTTGGTCTGAGACTTAAAAAGAATGTGCCAACTGTGTTTCTAGCCTAGCATATCATAAAAGGCGACTAATGGTATATAGGGGTTTCGGGTATGTGATTGAATGAATTGATTGTTTAGGCGACGAGCTAGCCACTTGTCACTACTTCTTCACAATTTTCTATCCAACCCAGCACAGTTTTGATTTGGCTGAAAGTGTTAAAAGGGCCTGCTGCCCCTTTGACTCCGCCTACCCCTTCAGATATTATGCGCGTGATGATGATATTTTATTGTTATGTACCTCTACTATAATTTCAACGTACTCATCAGTTGTTTTAAAAACTTTAACCAATCACTTAATCTTGATTTTGTTAATCTAAATGTGTTAAGTAGGCCCGTACTTTAACTGTGAATCCGGCCCTGGCAGAGACCACGTGGGATTTGAACCAGTTAACTTACTGCTAAGTTTGTGTCTTTCATAGCAAAATAACTTAGTACTCCAACAGAAATGTGGAAATTTAGTATGGAATCTATTGTAACATACCATTGTTCAAAGTTTAGTAATCCCAAAGCTTTTGGTAAATTACCCTTAGATAAAATCATGCTTTTAATTATTTATTTTACTACTATTGTAGCCTATCATCGCAATCAGTCTTATGTATTTTTCTTTCTCTGTTTGATTATGTTTTGGGTTTGTGATTTCCTAGGCGAGCTAGCCACTTGTCATTACGTTTTCACAATTTTCCATCTAACCCAGCCCAGTTTTGTTTTTGGCTAAATGTGGGTAAAGGGGTTTGATGTCCCTTTGACTCTGCCCATCCCTTCGGGATAACTGACGTGAAGTTATATATAGTTTTACCTATATAGTTATACCTTTCTATAATATGTATTATATACTATTTTAGTAAAAAAAAAAGATTTTTGATCTATAAAATATTTGAAAACCCACCAGCTACTATATACTAAACAGAATCTCAGGTCCAACCTACATAGTTTCCATACTAACACTTGGCTAGCAACCCCTCAATGGGGAAGTTTAGCATCCCCTGTATGCAAGAGTGTCATAATACGAGCCGTTGTTGAACAAAAGCGATTCAGGAGCATTCCGGCACCGACCGCCTGTAAAACTTTATGGGACTAACAGGCTTTTAATAGAGATTGTTAACTTTATCTTCGTAGGTATAATGCGTCGGAATGGATAGCGATTGAGCGGCGTAACTGAATATTATGTGTGAGAACGGCTATTGAGTTCAGCCTCTAAGCGATTATTTCATGGACGGACATATGAAAAGTACAATACAATAGCGGTGGTAGCTCAATGGTAAGGACACGCGCCTCTTAACCGAGGAGTGCAGGTTCAAATCTGGGCACGTACGTCTGGATTTTTCAAGTCTATGTACGTATTTATACCACTATCTCGACGGTGAAGGAAAACATTGTGATGAAACCTGCAATTTCAAACGACTTTGGATTTGTAACCATGATCCAAAAATTGTTCCCCTATCTTAGGGTTACGAAGGTCAGATCGGCAGTCGCTTCAATGTAATTACCAGACTCGCTAAATCCTGGATCATGGTGTAAGCGTACCTCATCTAAGCACGGGACATAACGCTAGGAAGATGAATACACAGTATATTCCGGTTGACTTTCCCGTTGGTCTATTGGTAGGATGCACCAAAAGACCTAGACTGTAAATAATATGTTATATGTTAATAAAAAATATAATTTCTCTGATGACACACCAATTCTCTAATTGCAAATTAAGCCGGTACGAGTATAGTGCTATGGATACTCAGTGACGAATAGACATACTTAAATACGATTATAAACGTCCATGACTCGAGTACAAATACCCATGTTCATCACACGACACGTTTGGCCCTAACGGGATTTGTACCCGCGACTCTTAGTTTCGTGGCCACGGTCTCTGACCACTCGCCCATGTAACCTGTTAGTCTGTGTGTAAGTAACATATGATTTGTACTCGAGTCATGGATGTTTATTAACGTATTTAAGTATGTCTATCCGTTCACCTAGTATCCATAGCACAAGCATAAGCTTAGTTTGGGACTAGGGAATTGGTGTGTCAGTCTGAAGAATTTATTTATTTTAAATTTTCTCGTTGCATTATCACTACAACACAAGCGGTCACAATCGGTTCGTCTACTCGTTGCAGCACGGCCGAAACGTCAATTTCGAGTTTAGCCCCGTCAGTATTAATTCTTGTATAAGTACTAATTAAAAATTTTGTAATATCACAAGTTCATAACGTCACAATTCTACATTTATCTATTACTTGTACGTAGTATATAATTACTCTGTGCTATTAGGAAACTTAAATAGGACTTTCTGCCAAATTCCCTTCGTCACAAAATGCTGACGTCTGATCGAGTGACAAGCGATCGCAAAAAATTTAATGATCGAATATCTTAAATTTTGCATTTGACATCGATTCGACAGCTTTCGGTTCATTTTTTTTTTAGTTGCTCTCTTTGAAAGAATACTCAGCATTTTAGGATAGTAAGAATATAGATTAATAATATTATTCCTTAAAAATATTAGTATAAAATATAAAACTAACTATCTACTTACTAATACCATGTCTGGTCAGCCACATACATTTTAGATTTCCACAGATAGACTTGACACAGATAGATGTCGCTACAGGCATCATTAAGACTAATTGAGAGATAAAACCGAATAAAATCGTTATCGTTACTTTTAAAAAATGTTATTTCAGAAAATATAAAATATTTTCTTCAGATTCAAACCAAAATAATCTTTGTTTTAAAACCATGAATTTTACACAGATGGCGTATTATTACTAAGCAACAACTAACCTGTGCTTGTAGCGCCATCTTGTATTATCTTGTATTGTAGACTAAACTTTGCTGTAGTTCCAATTACTCACCACTGTCGCTGTTCTTGCGCGAGTTATAGCAGTAACTTTTCAAGTATGGGCAGTGACCCTCTGTTGTACGTAGTATATTATTACTCTGTGCTAATATCTATTCTTAAACAAACCACAAGCGACTTAGTACCAAGCTAGAGTCCGTCTGGTACTAAGATACTTCAATATTGAAGCACCCAGACTAATTTTGACCCGACCTGGGACTTGAACCTGTCCTAGGTTGGCTCTCTTATTCTTACGGCGGAACTTTCTACCAATAGACGAGACGCTAGTAGGTCGTGTATGGTATCAATATAGATATCAATACGTAGGCACTACAATAAGGAAACTATTTTGTATACTTATTATGAATTAAATAGCAGAAACTTCTTTACTTCATTTTATATTTCAAGAAAGAACGTCTTGATAGCTATAATTAACTAACTAACTAAACATCACGCCACTACCTTAGCGAGGTAGGCAGAGAGAACCGATAGTTAAAATCTCCTTAATTTGACATAAAATGAATTAGTGGTTCTATAATTAAAAAATCATTGTAATCGCCTTATATACCAACTCACATAATAAAAAATCAAAAAGTCTACCTGAGCCGTTAATTCTGGACAAATTCCTGGAATTAATTTAGGGTGTCCCTCGCAGAAGCACGAAGCATAAACTTTTATATTCTCATTTCGGCACTCTCTATAAACAAGGACCTCTCACTGGACAGTAATTTGTGGGCAGGTACAGTCAGCAAAGGTAGCTCAAAATATTTGTTCTTATATTTTTAGCTAGTCCCAGGTTAGTCTGGGACTTGATTAGAATGTAGCAACTGTGTTTCTTGCATAGTAAGTCGAAAAAGGCGACTAATGGCGTATAGAGTAATGGATTGTGATTATGTAGCCGACGAGCTAGCCACTTGTCGTTACTTTTCACAATTTTCCATCTAACCCAGTTGGGTTAACCCAAAATTGCTTTCGATTTTAGGCCAAATGTGGCTAAAGGAGTGTATGTGATATTGTACTTTGACGCTGAAAAGAGTTACAAGTTTCTTGCCGGTTTCTTTTGAGTAGAATCAACCAAATCAGTGGTAGATTCATGTTCCTTTAAGGATGTTGTAAAATTGGCAAAAAAAAGTGCTATAAATAAAGACACAATGGAATTTTGAATGTTTAAAAAATGTTAATTTATTCGGCTACTTACTTTCGAGGCTGACTGTACTCGTATGTCGTCACATCCCTAGAGTCATGCATATCGACCAACGTCACTGCCAATACGCAATGTTCAAGGTATCTCTTTGAAATCTGAATTCAAACACGAATCTACAACTTGAATTCCAGAAGTCGACTCCTATATCGAACTGAACAGGTTGGATAGTGCTGTACCCATGTCGAAATTATCGATAGAACATTGAAAAGAGTTGAATTCTTATTAAACATACTTACAAAATTGTAAAATAAATTTACATAATTATATAAATTAACGGTATATGTTGTATTGTCAACAAGTTATCGTTCTTTTGATTTTTTTATATAAAAGACAAATTTATATTAAGAACTAGATGTGCCCGTGGTTTCACTGTTGTTTATGGTTAATGTTATATAGCTTAATATAGTATTTGTCGTTAAATGGGCTATTTAACACTGAAAGATTTTTTTTAATCGGACCAGTAGTTCCTGATATTAGCATGTTCAAACAAACAAACTCTTCAGTTTTATAATATAAACATTGACAAAGTCAAAGTCAAAGTCAAAATACTCTTTATTTATATAGGTTTGAAACAAACACTTATAAATCGTCAATTCAAAAGGAAAATAAACTAATAATATGAATCTACCACCGGTTCGGAATGTTGCTTCTACCGAAAAGAAACCGGCAAGAAACTCGGTAGTTACTCTTTTCAACAACATATTTTACAAGGGTGTATAGATCATATTTGCATCTGAACCATGTCATGCAGTCGGCTTGTCAGACACCAAAATATAAAATAACGATGTTTACAAAATTTAAGCATAAATTAACCAGACCAGAGCAGACCAGTCCCCCAAGGTGGCACCTGAGTGCATTGATTACAAGAGCTGTTTTAATGTCAGAATAATGTGTATTTATAGTAATAATTTTTTTTTGCAAAATACTTATGACCATTGGTGATGATATTTAAAATCGTGTTGCATGACCCTCCTTTAATTTAGAGATCTATCCTCCGTTCTGTTAACAACTGTCACAGATATAGTAAATGCTAAAGCTAAGCCCGTACACGCTTCTGTAGCCGAGTCTGAAATTAATTCTAGGAAAATTCCATTCCTACGGCGAGTCCAGATTAAAAGCCATTTCTGTGTAAAAAAACCTTTGCTTGATAAAACTTTGTATACCTACGAAAAAATCATATCCTATCGCAACCGTAAAAATGCATAGACGATAAATATGCGAACTTGAGATCCTTTGTCTGATTTGTACTGTTATCTACGTACAAGATCTGCGTTTTACTATGTAAAAAAAATTACGATAAATACTTTCCTACTTTTTCTTTTAAATATATTGTCTTTCCTATGTTGATCTGGGACTTAAAAAAATGTCCCAACTGTGGTTCTTGCCTAGCACGTCGTAGAAGGTGACTAATGGTATTTTATTAGGCGACAAGCTAGCAACTTGTCACTTTTTCACAATTTTCCATCTGACCCAGCCCGGTTTTATTTTTGGCTGAATATGGTTAAGAGGGCTTACTACCCTTTAACTCTGCCTACCCCTTCGGGGATGATGAGCGTGATGTTATGTTTTTTTGTTGTTGTTGTTGTTTGTATATTGTCTTTCTTCATACATATAACTATAAACCTCTAGACAGTTTGATGACAATTCCTGATTTTAAACTTTCGCTTTGCATTATCCCTAAAAACAATACTAATGGGACTAAACGCGATGTCCATTATTTGGAATCTGGTCACTAGAGGACAGTATGTGACCATAGTCATTGCAACACGAATCATCAAACTGTAAGTAGGTACAAATGTATTACATTACATAATCTATATTGCGTTTAGTCCCATTAGTATAGTTCCTGACTAACTAAACTTCACGCCACTTCCCTAGCGGGGTAGGCAGAGAACCGAACGCCATATTGCATGATCCTTACACATCTCACACGCCTCGTCAACATTAGTTCCTAGTCATCACAATATCATCGATATACTTGCGGCATCACTACATCCCACAGAATCCCATTAAACCGCCCTAGGAGCCTATTGCGCCGGCCCGTCTAAATGTTAATACGGTGACCAGCGGACAATACCATGCAAATATAAGCCCTCCGATATTGCCCTAGTAATGTATGCGTGCCCAATATCACCGCGATGGGCAAGGCATGCAATACCTGGCTTCTTATTACAGCTACAGACAGCACAACTTCGAACCTTAACACGTTGACTTAAACTCTAGTTTAAACTCTTTTGACAGTTGTACGAGTGTATAATCTGCATGGGAAAATAAATATTTAATACAACTTTGGGACGTATGGTAAACAGGTGTGCGGAATCGAAGGGTGCAGATAACTGCGTCACGTAGAAAATAATCTAATCTCATCATGCACGTACATGTAATTTCAGAGTAGGAAGCTTTTCTTACTATTTATAGCATATAGGCACAAGCCTACAGCGGTTTCCCTCGCGTTGACAACGCTTTAATTTTTCTATGCTATATTCAATGAAATACCCATTAACAAATGTAACGCGGGGCCCCCAAAGCACGGGGCCCATACCTCCTGCTCTATGGCTAATCCGGCACTGATTAGAGGAACACTTTCTCTCATTTTGGGACGTTGTACCTATATACGTATACAGGTTGTTACCCCTGCCAACGTAAAAGCAAAAATTCAAGATAAAAACAAAGAAGGGCTTAGTACCTATTTAAACATATTAATTTACCTACTAGCATTCCCACTTGGACCAAGGATGATCCTCGACTTAGAGTCTGGTTATTAGATCACAGTCAAGGTCATCCTATCTTCGTAACTTTAAGAAAGGAGAATCCGAAAAACTTGTTAATCTACGGTTATTTAAATGTGCAAGTTCCTCCATGCTATTTTTTCAACGCCAAGTGCTATAAATTCATACATAATTACATACCTTAAAAAAAATCACGCCCATAATCCCTGAAGGGGTAGGCAGAATCAAAGGGTCAGTAGGCCCCTTTAACCACGTTCAGCCAAAAATTAAACTGGGCTGGGTTAGATGGAAAATAATTTCGTAAGTAGATTTAAACAATTCAAAGGTACATTCTCGGGTTTCAAGCTAGATCCTTCAAATATGAGACAAGTTTTTGCTCTTTAAGCGACCACCGTTTTTATTTCAAGTTATCCACAAAGAAAAATAAAACAACAGGCGTAGTAGGCATAACTAGACCGCTTAACAACATTTTTTAGCTAGAAGGATGCCATCTCCGGCATTCCTTAACGGCTCAGAGTGATCCCTGCCGACTTGGTTGCGAAGAGCGCTTACAATTGAATCCTGGAGAAAGCAAATTAATAGAAAGTTAGTTAGAAAAGAGAAACTTGGTGGATTCTGTATCTGATTAGTCTGAGAACTTTCCGTATGATTGGCCCTGGATTGATTACCGAATAATCATATCTCTGAGTTCTACGTGTTTCTATCGGTTCATTTAATTACTGATGTCCAGGATCATAGACTTGGTCAGCATGAGAGGTGACACTTTGGAGGATCGTTTGATTAGCTGTTTGCTGACTTAAAACACGTAAAAGAACTTAAGCTAATCTTACGTATTATTGATATCTAGAAAGAAGACACTTTAATACTTACTTGATTAGTTAGCTGACTGTACACAGAAATACACCACCAAATAAGTAGAGCTAATACGTATTACAATATTTTTTTCTAGCTAAAAGAATGCCGTCTTCGGCATTCCTTAACGAGCCTAGCCGTTCCGCGACAGCATCTCCGCTTTGAGCGAGAAGCGCTTACAATGAAATCTATCGACAGCAAATTAGACTATAGCTCCAGTCGCCTATAAGGATAGGAGCCAATGGCAGATTTTGTAATCTGGGTCTATTTTTATATGCGTTAAAACGTTACATAACATATACTTTATATACATGTAAGAAAAAATTTCTATAGTAGGTATTGTATAGTATAATTGCTCTGCGGTTTTAGATACATACGGCATAATGGAATTAAAATATGTTGATAACTAAATGGCCAGGATTTTGTCTTAGCCAGTCTAATCTTGAGGCAAAACATTGTGAAGAAACCTGTGTATTCAGATGTGTAACCATGATCCAATTTGCTCGGTTCCCTTATCAAAGGGTTACAAAGATCAGACGGTCGCTTCATTGCGATAACCAGACTCGCTAAATCTAGGATTAGGTATAGCCCAAGCAGATCCCAACTTAAAACGGGACATAACGCTAGCTATGGTTAGGGCTGTCACCTAGTACTTATATATTATGAGTTATAAAAAATACATCTAGATTTTAAATAGAAAGTAAGCCAATTAGATGTTAGTCATGACTGCCACACAATTAAGGATGCGGCGTTTTTTTTTTTTGTTTCATAGGCCCAGGAATTGATAAATAACATAACTAAACTTCACGCCACTTCCCTAGCGGGGTAGGGAAATAAATAACATCTATCTGAGTTAAAAATTACAAAAAAAATATATTATTGGTTTCTGGATATTGACAAAATAGTGAAAAAAAGGTGTAATAAAACACTTTGTATTGACACAGACTTCCTTTTTATTACAAATATTAATTGCACATAAGAACATTTCATACAAAAATATATTCTTAATTAAAAAGGTTCCCACTAAAACAAACTAGAAAATTGCAATAGAAAATCGAGACCTCTATTATTATAGAAAAGATTTTTCGATGCAATAAGCTAACTCTTGGTAAAATTATGCAGAAACAAAATTTTGATAACATACCTACCTACACTTTTCCGGCAAATCAGATGTCAAGAAGTTTTTGACTATAACTAGATATTTTATTTACTTAGCACAATTTATTAAATCAATTATAAATAGTGATAACTTTCATAATAAATTATGTTGATTTAAAAATATTTAATTGACAAAACTGCGGCCTAAATAATTATACGTAAAAAGCAAATTGTGACAATTTCAGATTTCATAATAGGATTTTATAATATTCATTTAATTATAAACAATTCAACAATCTATCTAACTATACATTTGTGACAATAAATGGTAACACTTCATCTTTGAATGTAATATTTATAATTATTTAAATGATCACTGTTGATCGAACAATATTTATACATTTTTATCACATTATTATTGGGTAAATTACGGTTAAGTTGCATTTAACGTCGAAATATCCAATGTCGATTAATCACATTAAAATGTAATTAGCGTTTTATCGCCCAACAAAAATACGACACTGGATATAGAATTTTCAATGTAGGATGCAGTTCAATGTAAAATGCAGCTGAACCCTTAATAGCCAAAAATACAATATATATATTATTTGAGACAACACACATATTACAGAGAGAAGCAAAAATTTGTGACAATTCCATTAATTACAGGATAAGGTCAGCACAGTCGCTTTAACGACAGCAGCACAGTTTAGCATTAAAATAAAATTAAAGAATAATAAATTTTCACTAAAAATATATTACAAGCTATAATAGAAGTTTTTCTACTTAAAAAACCTAAGATTATGACAAGGCGTGAATTTCACAAATAGAAGTGGTGCGTTATCAACATTTTAAACTATTGCTTTCAAAAGTTTCATCCTGTGTAAAAATTGTACAGATTTTTAAATCATTTTATGGTAACTTTTTCGTCCTATAAACTAATCTATATTTATATTACAGTAAAGTACACAGTTGTGACGTCATCCTGAGAGAGCCCGATCAGATCTTAATGTGAATTACTTTGATTGCTATAATCAGTGGCAACGACTATGGCTTCAATATAATTTCAGTGACTTCAAAACATGCATTGTTTGCTGTTACTTGATATACGCTAGTTCGATGATTGAACATGCATTAAACCATAATGACTTAACGTGGGACTTCGTAATTACTCTATTGAACGTTACTTAAAAGTACTAAGCGATGGGTGTTCGTTCAAACCTGGTCATGAATATCTCATGCGTATTTAAGACTATTTGGATGTGTAGCCGTGATAAAAATTAAAATTTCGAAGATGCCAGTCAATCTTAATATATATAAATTACGCGTCACCTTGTTTGTCCGCGATGGACTCCGAAACTACTTAACCGATTTTAATCAAATTTGCGCACCGTGTGTAGTTTGATCCAACTAGAAAGATAGGATAGTCTGAATATCAATTTATAGTTGCAATATTTTTTTATTGCAATGTACCCGAACGAAGTCGGGGTGGGCCGCTAGTGTAATAATAAAACTCGCAAAATTCAGAATCATGGTCCGAGCGGACCTCTACTTGTAACGGGAAAGGTTAAGGAGACGATGACGCACTCAGTATGAAGTTCGCCGTATGAATGTATTATATTCTTGAATAGTATTGTTACGAACATAGCAAATTGACATATTATTGACGAGGGTAAGCAAGTCAACTATGAATCTGAAGGCTAAGTCGAAAGGGAAACTAGTGGAAAAACTGTATATTAATTAAATAAAGGTCAACCCATAATTGAAGTTGCGTTTTAATATTCGCCGAACGGTTCACAGGGACCGACTCGATACTTAACCCTCAACCACTCGATCAAAACTCTTGTTGTTAATTACAAGTTTCAGGCGTGAAAACAAGTCAGGCGTGACAAGCACGTTAGTCAGGTTTCGGGTCACGTGGGGAGTATCGATTCGTGGTGGGATTGTGGGTAACTGAACTTGCGCCACTTATGCCGACCGTTTGGGGGTTAATCTTATTGATTTTGTTTGTGTTTGAGGTGATATTGCTTAGAATTTAAAATATAGAAGATGTGTTTGTTTAGAACAATAAGAGCTATTAAAATAAATAGAGACTGACTTAATAAATAAACAAATAAAGTAAATAAATAGACTTACACGCTTTGGAGTTTGATGACTTTAACGAGACTATTATTTGACAACAGCTATATTGTTAACATTTTATACAAGCTTTCATTTCAACTTGCAATGTTCGTATCTGATTGGTTTCAAAATTAACGATCTATTTTTCAACCATTTGCTGACGTTTGGTTGAGCTGGAACTTAACATGCTTGTTAAGTTTGGCGACAATGCAATTCTTTGTATTGTACAATCGTCATCATACGCAATCGTCCTTTTACCTAAAACTAAGAATGGGGTGCTTCTCTTAAAAAAATTTAAAATTAAACATGAATATGAGATTGTCTAATAGCAAAGTGTCTAGTTTAAAAGCTCTTCAAGGAACGTTTAAAGGGGAATTTTGGTGAAATTATTTAAGATAGGTCGCTGTTAGTATAAAAGTCAAGGGCATTTTCTTAAGGGCCGCATGAGACCCAAGGTCCCGTACAAATGGAAAGGTTTTGCGTACAATAAAACGATTACACACATGTTTGCCACAAGTGGGCAGGGTCTTAGACGGGATTTATTATTTTTGGGACGCAGCCCTTTAGCTAACGTTTTTGTGTTATTCAAGTGCCCATTGAAATAATAAACATCATGTGAACATCGTTTGATATTGTCGAAATGGACTGGTGGGAATATTAAGGAGTTGCGTACGAATCGGCCATATTGTTTTTTCTGTTGCAGGTTTCAGCGTTAAAAGACCCGACTAAATTCCGCCATCCGTTTTTAACTACCATGGTATTTTTCATCTAGCAGACCGTCAGATTAAGAAATTGACGGAATAGATGTGCAAAATACAAGCAGAAAGATTTTATTTTAATAATTTACTACCTAAACTTTACGTCAATTCCCTAGCGGGGTAGGCAGAGAGAATTTTAATATGGTATATATAAAAGGTCAAGGCCATATGCTGACTACATAAGTAAGCATAGTTATAATTATACTGATGGCTTACCGTCGAAGACAGACGACACACGTCGACGCAGTAATTGGTTTGTCGATGCCTCATCGGCTGATCGTTAACAGGCAACAGATCACTGCTGGCTTCATCTTCAACAATGTGTCATTCGTATTTTGAGGCTCTAAGAAAATCGAAGTAGAGGGAGACAGACAGATAAGACTACAACTAGAATGAGCATTGTTCCTGTCACTCAAATCGTCGTCTGTGGCTAACGACGCTGATATTTTTAAATGACGCCAATAAAGTTGGAGAAAAATGGGCATAATTATTAGTGTATTGTTGAAGGCCGATCGATATTGAGGATAGAAGTATATCTTAAACCTCGGAAACCTTACACGTGGTAGAACTGTTATTTATAGGCTATTTTATTCCTATCTTTGAACTTTTACTAGCCGTATCAGAAATTCGCCGATTCGTTCCTTATAAAAGGAGGGATATTTTAAATGTAATAATGTAGGTAAATGTCAGGTGTTACCATAAAACGTTCCAATTGGGAAGCGTCACATTCTAAAGTGCTGATACGGCGAAGACGGTCAGACAGTAACGATGTGAGGCGAAAAAGAGACGTTAAGGATTCTGCTTCCACCAAAGACAGCGTTCGGAATGATACTTTCCTAACCACATAGTATTTGACGTGTATATATTACATAGACTACTAAAACATATGACAAGATTATCCTAACCTTCTCTATCTTCATTACAGATTTACAAGATAAAAGTACTTAAATTGAATTTTAAATCTGTGATACAAAATCAATCCATTCACCATTGCTATGGTTTTTATCTGACGTCTTATTACTTTATATTTGAAAAAAATTGTTTATAGTCACAGTATAGGCCGTTTGTTTCTTTTAAATTGCTACATAGTATTATTCCATCATTCTCCTAAAACCTGGTATGAAAGACCACACACGCATATACGTACTATTGCAGAATCCACGAGGCTACTATTTCCTTTAGCCTGTAACTTATTTCTTACATTACCGCCTAGCGAGAGATACCAAGTAACAGCAATCCTGCCTAAGTATTAGAACTAAGCTTCCATATCACAATATACGGCTGGGCGTTATCCACGCCGTCGCTACGAACATTTTGTTCTAACTTACAATTTATACCTAACTATATTACACACGTACATTATCGTGTACGGTCCATACGACCGTGTCGTTTCAATTCAATGAGCATTTTCTGAATAAAATATCCGCTAGATGGAGTTACTGTTACAGAAGATCTTGTTGAACACAAGTGACATGCATTTTAATTTTGACGGATAACGTCAAAATGAGTCCATATTAATTGTGACAAAATTTTATGACTCATCTGGTGAATATTTTATTTTCAAAACCCTTCTCTCATACTTGTGACTTAGACTAAGAAAAAATATTGACGGGCGGGTTTTGCTATTGAAAAATAAACTAATTATATCAAAATGCCAATTATTGTCCACTTTGATATTGCATAAAGACTATGTGCACTCATTAATTAACGATACTAAAACATAAGGTTCTAGGTTCTTTGAATTGTGGCGTCAATATTTTTTCTTGTCTAAACCGTTATTTGTAAAAGACAACTACATAGTACAAAAGACTCCGTAGAAATAAAAATAAGCGGTCGATCGCACGTCCTGCTAACGTTTTAACGAACATTTAAAATCATCGTTACGTCATAGATGAAAACTAACAAAACATTCAAGGCTTAACGTTGCTGATACAATTGTGGTCCTTAATGTTGACTCACTAAGATTGAAAATCACTTTTTTGTGAATGTAAGCAGATACGGACGGCTGACCGCTATGACGGCGGGTCCAGACGAGTTTAATGTGTTGCCATAACGCTAACCATAAATCGTACAAACCTAAATTATATTTAATGCTAGCAGTACACGTCCAAAGTCGGAATGAGTTTGAAGGAGTTGCTGGGTCAGAATTAAGTTATTTCGATGCTAGGTTAAATCTAAATTTGCATATACAACATTAATTTTCAAAGCGATATAAAGTGGGCCTTTGCTAATCCGTTCTAAAAACTAAAACATTTACAAGGTTTTTACCTAACACCACCCAAAAAGTTTTAACCATTAGACGTCTAATCTTAACTTATTTAGGTCATTATGCTGCTGAAGTAACCAATAAATCGACAATTAATTATTACAGTATTGGACAGAAATGCATAACTTTGAATATAGAAACAAAACAAAAAAGGTTTAATGTAGACTTACTTACCTTGTCTTGGGTTAAACGTAATTTTGGTCAAACGCTGAGCTAATTGTCGCCAATGGTTACAAGTTCTTCAAACACTGTAGGTATGTAATAATTTTTACAAAAATGTATCTTCAAACACTTCATGTGTTCGAATTAAATGCAAATAGGCCGGTATCAACACGATCTCACATTCGGTTAGGGCGTAATCACACTCGCTAAAACGTTAAACGCCAACGTCTGAACCCGCCTTAAAAATCCCATTCAAAAACAGTGGCGATCCGTCGGCACCGACTTGCTCGTGCGCACTCACTGTAAGTTCCAATGCGTCACACTGTTATGTGGAATGTTAGAGAAGGGGTTTGTGTTCGTGATCCTTCTCGGGCTTCTCGTATGCGGGGAAAGCGGTGCCTTTCGCTTTGAAGATGACGTCACCGTCGTCGGTGCACGCCAGCTGCGAGTATACGATGCCGCGCGACCGGGTCAGTGGCTGCCGCGGGCTGCGCATCTGTTGACAAAGGGAACGTGTAAACAAGATGGCGAAACACACAAAATGGCGATGGCATGCAAAATGGCGATGGCATGCAAAATGGCGACACTAATTGGAAACACGTTTGCGAACGCGATACATTTTTAATTTTTTTTCTGCGATACATGTGGGGTATTTTATTCCAATTTGCAGGATCTGTGATTCAGATGAGGAAAAATTTATTTGAAAATATTCCATCTAACCCAGCCCAGATTTGTTTTTGACTGAATGTGGTTAAAGATTCCTGCAGCCCCTTAGACTGCTTACCCCTTCGGGGATTACGGGCGTGATGTTATGTATGTAGTTTATGTATTACTACATTATACTGTCAATTGTTTTGTCATGTAAGAATCTGCACTTTTTTATTACTATTTATCATGATTTTGTGTTAATTCTCAACAACTAAGTTTAATTATATGGCTTACTTAAGCCCGTTATCCAAGCTTTTTATAACGCGCCGTACGAAATTCAATATTAATATCTAAATAAATACCATTTTAAAACGTATAAAACAAATAACTACACCGCTCTCCTCCTTACCCGCATACAAAAACCAACAAGTTTTCAAGCCCCAATTTTTTTAAAAAAAATATCCGGTTTCCTTCCAATTACCAGTTTCAATTGAAAACATATCTGGTCGCAGCAAAAGGTCATTTTCGACATGCACCACCAATGCCATAACGATGGCGTGTTAAAATGCACAGCCGGCCCGAGCTCTAATCTGAATCGGATATCGCCCGGGGCCGCAACAGCCCGCATCAGCGCTGAGCGGTTTATTCTAACTAATAATATTTAATGCGTTTAGTTGTTGGCAACAACTAACGGAGGTTCCGCTGCAGTTTGTGTTTGCGTATATTCCGAGAACTCCACGATACGTACGTACGTATGGCACACATGTTAGATGTGAGTACGTAATTGGGGAAACTTATACATTTGTGCGGTACTTTTGAAATCGATGGTAAGAAAACAAATCTTACATGCAAAATGTATTAATGTATTGGTTTAAACCCGGAAGGTTTCTACGAATTATTGTCCAAATAAAAAAAAGTTTTTGTAAATCGACGCTGAGGGGTTATTTCGTCATTGGTGAATACAAAAACAGTGTACCTACTCTCTGAAAAGCAATATATTTTATATATATATATATATATGTGGGGATAGCAATCAAAGCACACGCGAATTAACTATGTTTTTCTTTATTCTAAATTAAAATTGGTAAGCCGTTATTACATCGTCATTGCAGAGATGCCAAAGTGACAACCACAAACATCTTTGACAGATACGTTACTTTTTTAATCTAATTTTACAACATTGCTACGTTTCGTTATACTAGAACTAAATAAACTTAAAACTATCCCACACGGCCATCCTGCTCACTCATCTGCCTCAGATGAGTCTGACGAATTATGAGCAACCCATGGCTTCATCATGTCGGCTGAACTTGAAGTATGAGTTGGACCTTCGCCATGGCCGATTTTCTTAAGATCATACCGATCATTTCTCTTTTTCTTCGTGACTTCGTAAGGACCCAAGTACTTAGGGTAAAGCTTGTAACCTTGAACGAACTGAGTGCGCTTTATAGCAACAAGATCTCCAATATTGTAGTCTTTAGCGTCTGTTCGTTTTTGGTTATAACTTCTCTTGTTCTCATCTTGTATTTTTTGTATGCTTTCCTTCGCTTTCTTTCTAAGTTCTTCTCTTTGGTCATTGAAATTTTCAATACTTTCTTCTTCTATCAGTTTCAAAATCTCATAATTTTTATCCTTCATTTTAGTTCCTGTTAATAGTTCAAATGGCGTCATCCTAACGCTCCTTTGATATGTGCTATTTAAGCATCTCTGTACAGCACTCACGTGCTTATACCATTTGGTTGGATCATCGATACTTAATTTACTTAAGACGTTGATTATGATCTGGTGAATCCTTTCCACTTGCCCATTTCCCCTAGGAAGTCCAGTGGTAATCTTATGATGGACTATGTCTTCTTCCTCGCAATAGTCCTTAAAAGCATTTGAAGTGAAGGAGGTGTTTCGATCAGTTATTATTCTATTAGGGGATCCAAAAGTCTGTTGCTGTATTTTAAGCTTGTCAATCACTTCTTCAGACGATACTGATTTTGTTGGGTAAATCCAGGTAAACTTCGTAAATCCATCGACTACTGTTAAAATGTACTTATAGTTCTTATTAGTGGATGTCAGAGGACCTAAATGGTCGATATGGTAAGTATCAAGAGGTAAACTTCCTTTATCAATCGGCTGTAAAAAGCCCTCTTTTCTGCCTCTCTTGTGCGATACTAGTATACACTCTACACAATTGTCTATAACTGTTTTAATCTTCTCTTTCAGGTTGTCCATGAAGTATTCTTTGGAAATAAGGTCTTCGGTTTTAACTATTCCAAAATGTCCCTTTTCATGATATTTTCTAATAATTTCTGTCTGCATCTTTTTAGGCACTACCATTAGTTTTGCTCCATTCTTAACTTTCCATAGTATGCCGTTTTCACAAAGGTAATCTTCATAAGGTTCTTTTTCCAAAAGTCTTTTCATCAATTTTATCTTTAGGTCATCGTCCTGTGCTCTCTTCAGCTGTGCAGTAATATGGGTAAGTACATTAACATTCTTTACAGGGTATCTACTGAGAGCATCAGCGTGCTTCATGCGCACTCCTGGCCGGTGTTCGATGCTGTAGTCGTACTCTTCGAGTAAGAGAGCCCAGCGAGCCACTCTAACCGGTAAGTCATTTTTCTGCAGGGTCATAGTCAGAGCAGAGCAATCAGTCACGATCTTGAATCGTATTCCGAGTAAGTAAACTCTAAATTTCTTCACAGCTTCTACTATAGCCAATATTTCAAGGTAGTAACTGTGGTATTTCTTCTCAGCGGGAGTTGTCTTTTTGCTCATGTAGTAAATTGGATGCATCGTGTTATCTTTGGGACTTCGTTGCAATAAGACAGCTCCATATCCTTCAGCGCTGGCGTCTGTGTGCAGTTCCGTTTCTAAAGTTGGGTCGTAGATTTTCAATACAGGAGACTGACACAGGACACGTTTCAATTCTTCAAAAGCTCTTTCACAATCCATATTAAAATCATAAAAAGTACCCTTCTTTAGTAAGTCAGTTAACGGTTTGGCAATTAGTGAGTAATTTCGGATAAACTTTCGAAAATATCCCGTCAGTCCCAAAAATGATTGCAATGATTTTAAATTCTGAGGTAATGGGAATTTGGTGACAGCAGCTATTTTTTCTTTAGACGGTCTTATCTCACCTTCGCGTACTATATAGCCAAGATAGTTAATCTCTCTCTTCAGAAACTGACATTTACCCCAATTGAATTGTAAACCATATTCTTCTCCTCGTTTGAAGACCTTCACCAACTTTGCTATTCCTTCTTCTTCTGATTCCGATGGAATAATCAAATCGTCTAGATATGCTAATGCAGTCCCATCAAGAATTATGTCTTTAAATACGTCATTTATAAATCGTTGAAATACAGATGGCGCTGTACAGAGCCCAAAAGGCATCTTCAAGAACTCGTACTGGCCTTGTGGTGTAACAAACGATGTGTATTTACGACTATCTCTGTCAACATTAACATGCAAGAAGCCATTCTTCAAGTCTAGAGACGTAAATATCTTCGCGTGCTTCAGTCTGTCTATCTGATCTTCTATTAATGGCAAGGGAAATCTTTCTTTTATTATTTTCTTATTTAGGCGTCTAAAGTCTATACAAAGCCGGTAAGTTCCATTCTTCTTTTTCGCCAAGACTATTGGACTTGCAAAATCGGACTTGCTGGGTGTTATAATCTTTTGGTCGATCCATTCTTCTATCTGTTTATTAACCACTTCCAATTCTAATGGTGAGAGTCGTCTCGGATTTTGATGAACAGGGTCTTCGTCAGTCAGTACTAACTTCAGTTCGACAGCAGATTCCTTCTTCAAATTCTTCGGGTTATAGTTTTCAACTAAAGTCTTAATCTCATCTGTAAATCTTTTGTCGGCGACATCAAAAGTCTCATTATTGTGATCTTCTACCATTGCAAGGTGCAGAATCTTCTTCGCAGCGATGCTGGCAGCTGAAAAGCTTACTTCGACTTCATTAAGTATCGGGTTGCCAAGAATAACATCGACAGGTATTGATTTATCTTCCACGACGTGAATAATAGTGTCAAAGTAACATCCATCCATTTGTATTTTAGCCGTCAATGATCCTTTAGTCTCAATCGCATAGTCAGCGATGCCTGTGAGGCATATCATGGTGTCTGGATCAAAACGATTCCCTTTAATTTTATCATGACAGGATTCTCTAACAAGGTTCACATCGCTTCCTGTATCTATAAGTGCATTAATGCTGACATCATTAATCTGTACTTCTTTAAAAGGTGTAAAGCAGCTCTCTTTGCGTTGCTCCTGAATTTTGAGCTGTTTTTTCGTATTGTTAGGACAATCATTCGATTTGTGGCCAAAATTGTTGCACTTGAAACATTTGACTCCTTTAGTACAATTAGGCGCTTGGTGACTTGTATCTCCGCAGTTATAACATCTTTTCTTAGGTGCTTGCTTGTGTCCTGATTGTCCTGAAGAGGTACCAGGAGTTGCGGCTGGTTTGGACAAATTGTGAGTCTTAGAGGAAACCTTCTTTCTTATTTCGCTGTACATGTCCAGCTTCTTTCTAAATTCTTTCATGTCCCCCGCTCCATACAATATTGCCTTGTTTAGTTCTGTGTCCCGTATACCATCAATGACATACTCCATAAGTGCTTCATCCTCTATAGAACCATGCGTTGCCAATTCTTTCATATGCAGGAAGTATTGCTGGTAGGTTTCATTATTTTTCATCTTCCGGGCTGCCAGTTTCTTGTGTATAATTGCACTGTTTTGTTTATATCCGAATTCTTCTTTAAGTTCAGCTTTAAGGTCATCCCAGCTTTTAGAACGACCCAAAGACCTCAAAAATAACTGAGCAGTTCCACTAAGTAGTCTTTTTGCGTAAATCATTTTTTCTACCTCGCACCATTGCATCAAAGTAGCAATATCTTCAAAATCATCAATCCAGGTATTAATTCCGTAGCTGTCATCACCACTGAATGACATCATCGATTTTTCTAAGTCGCTTATAGAAATCCGAGGCGGTGGATCCATATAAGGCAGATCGTCATCTTCTTTGTTCTTCTTGGGTTGCGCATCATCATCTTTATTCTTCTTGGGCTGCGCATCTTCATCTTTGTTCTTCTTGGGTGGCATTTTATAAAATAATCAACAACAGTCGTGTAACAATCTTCTTCTTAGAAAGTCTTCTTTAAATTCAATTCTTCATACTTTAATAAAATTCCAAAGGAACAACTTCATATTCTCAGGCCAACTTCTTTTCTTCATAAACACGTTAAATGCGATGTATTTCACTATCCCAGACGAGCCCCCATTATTTTGTGGGGATAGCAATCAAAGCACACGCGAATTAACTATGTTTTTCTTTATTCTAAATTAAAATTGGTAAGCCGTTATTACATCGTCATTGCAGAGATGCCAAAGTGACAACCACAAACATCTTTGACAGATACGTTACTTTTTTAATCTAATTTTACAACATTGCTACGTTTCGTTATACTAGAACTAAATAAACTTAAAACTATCCCACATATATATATATAAAAATATTTTAATATACTTACTTGAATATGTACTTATTAAAATAAAATAGGTTCAAAAATAAATAATGCAATCCAACAATTAATTTAATTGAGGAAGAAACATAGTCAGATCTTTCTGAAATTATTTTTCTTAAAAACGTATTCAATAAATATAGTTGCCGATGACACAATAACTAAAAGTTAGGTACTTATAAGAGTCAAGTAATTTAAAAAACGAAACTATTTAAGAATTTAAGAAATAATTTAAGAATTTAGGTTAACATTTTACATTCAGACTCAACAAAAGAAATATATTGACTATAATATTACAATGCCTCAAATACCTAAGTATCCAAATAACTCCCAGTCAACAATAGTAGGTATGTGACTGTAAGTAACACATGTTTAGAAGCACAACTGTTGTTCGCAATTCTGTCCGATACAGATGGCTGTAATATGTGTGCCGGTTTAAAACGTCAATAAATAGACGCCAGATTCTAAGAAGACTCGCCAATAGGTCTAGGTGGAATTCTTAGTAGTTTAACACGTAGTGTTGGAAACGTAAGCGATTCCCGATAATTGCCTGCCGTTTCTCGTCAACCGCTTCGTGTATCAACAAAACAACTAGTAGAATCGGAATCAGGTTGTAGTTCTCAAAAATGGTTATACTGGATAGACACTGCATAGACTAGTTCCTAGAGTCGATTAACGGATTAATTTTCCTTCTTTAGAAGTACATAGATAATTCGAATACCGATTAAGTCAATTATGTTTGTGCAATTTTTTTCAAATATAAGTTTATTTGCAATAATCTTTGCGTCTGCATAGTATTCATGTGCAGTGACGGACTAATCGAGGGGGCGGAAGGGGGGGTCCGCGCCGCGCCCCTGCATCCTGGGGGGCGTCATATTATCTCCAATTCCGGTAATCATCCTATATCAAACAGTGGACCCCCCCCCCCCCCCTCGTACAGCTCTTTGCCGATCAGTAGTCGCAAGTTCAATGTCTCGTATATACATACATACATACATATGATCATGCCCTTAATCCCCCAAGGAGTAAGCAGAGTCAAAAGGAACAGCTAGCCCTTATAACCACTTACAGCCAAAAAATATATTCTATAATTAGATGGAAAATTTAAGCGATTCTTCTTGAGCTGTGGTAGCTTAATAGTAAGAACACGCGCCTCTTAACCGAGTGATGCGGGTCCAAACCTGGGCACGTCTGGATTTTTCAAATTATGTACGTATTTATAGCACTAGCTCGGCGGTGAGGGAAAACATCATGATGAAACCGGCACATTCCAACAGCCACTGATGTGTAACCATTATCCAAAATTGTCTGGTTCCCCTATATAAGAGTTAGGAAGGTCCGATCGGCAGTCGCTTCAACGTAATTATCAGGCTCGCTAAATCCTGGATTGTAGTCCAAGCGGACCCCGTCTAAGCACATAACGCTAGGATGATGATGAGATGGAAAATTCTGAAGATAGTAATGACAAGTGGCTAGCTCATCGCCTACATAATGTCTCGACTCGCTAAATCCAGATCACGTTCTAAAACGACCCCGACTAAACACGGGACAATGCTGGAAAGATAAAATGCAATGTTTAAGCCAGCTGATTGAAGATGCCGAGACGGCAGTAATCACAAGAGCGGTGCCTTAAAAAAACCAAGAGCGATTGTAGGTAACATTAAATAAATTCCCGTAGTTATTCTAAAACACGGCAGTTTAATTTAGAGCTTAGTGAGGTTTTAGCGGTGTAATTAGCCGGAGGGCTTTGAACTTGAAATTACATTGTGATTAAGAAATTAGAATATAAACGGCCCTCCTGTCGGCGAATCACCCAAAATTTTAATAAATCGATTGAAATTGGAGGCTGATTTTTTTAAACTAAATGACTTTCTTTTTCTTTGTTTCTTAATTACAAGAGATAAGTCTATTTTAATTTTATAATGTTTTATAATCATATAATTAAACCAATTTCTGCAAACTCACAAACGGATTTTATAGTTTCAAACTAAGTATCCATGCTTTTGCTATATTACGTAATAGAAAGATAAAATATACTTCAATACATTAATAAATATCTATGACTTAACTGAAAATTACTAATATGTGCTCCCAAGGCAGGATTCTAACCCGAGACCTCGGTCCCGTCGCGCGCCAGTGTTTAACCACTCAATCAGACGGGCTGTCATTCTGTCATATTATTAGATTGGAAAGAAATAAAGGTAATTTTGGAGCGTCCATCGAGACCACAATATTTCTCGGTTTAATTTTTTCAAAATAATCGCATCCAATTATCTCACTTCTTTGTCAACAACTTTAATTATCAACTTTCATGTTGTGTCGCAACTTTAACACGAAGAAGTACCTAGCAATTAAAAATGTTTTTTTTTTCCTTTCGTAAATAAAACAAGCGAGGATAGTTAACGGTTAAAGTTATAATTGGCTTAGCAACTAGTTATCAAATTGGTAATCAACATTATTTACCTACAATCAGAAATCACTAACAGCAGCAAAACAAATTCGGGACAAAATATCAATTACTGGGTTCAATCAATTAAAACAATTTAGTGTTGGGTCTGCGATTGTGTTGACAACAAGCTAGTCACTGCTTTCTATCTAACCCTAGCGCATGTAACTTTGGCTAAACATTTTTGGCTTATTTTTGCCTATAATCACTACATCCCTTTTGAATTTTGGATTTTGTCTACCCCTTTGAAATAACGAGGGTAATTTAATACATACTTGGTATGACCAGCCGTAAAATAATAAAGCACAATGTTAGTCGAATTCGGAATAAACATTTTCTTTAACGAACCAAATCAATGGTGGCCAAACCACATCGAGAAAGCTAGCGCAAATTAATTTTGCAATTCAAATACTATTGAAGCCAACAATTCAATTGCACATTTGTAAACATTTCACCGCACCGTCATTTTCAGATGACGGCTCTAATTGAATGTGATTGTCGAATGAACGACGGGTGGAAACGTGTTTGATTTAGACATAACGTTAACACAGCAAAAATATTTGCGTCAATGCAACTATTTTTGTATTGCAGAAAAGAGCAGTCAGAGCCATATACGGCCTTAGACCACGTGACTCTCTTAGAGAAAAGTTTAAAGAAATAAATAGCATCACAATTCATTTTGGATTGTATTATGTATATATTCAAAAATATTTAATCATTTTCTAAAAAGTCAAATACTCATAGTTTTAATACGAGAAATATACACAAACTTGCTGTTCCAAATCATAGACTCCAAAAAAGTGGTAGTTAATTTATTTATTGGTCTAAGTATTAAAATGTTCAATAAACTACCACAAAGTATTTTAACATTACCTTTACATAAATTCAAATTATGCATTAAATAATTTTTAATGAGTAAGGGCTATTGCCTATTACAAGATTGAAGAATTCCTCAATGACAAGGATTTATGTTTAACTTCATAATGAAGTCTTCATCTGCAGTGATATCAAGTCTAAATATAGATTAATTAAGTTTACGAAACTGTATAATTGGCATTTAAAGGAGTAACTATCGAGTGTCTTGCCGGTTTCTTCTCGACAGAATCTACTTTTTAAACCGGTGGTAGTATTATTTGTTCTTTTTGTTTTTCTATATTGACTATATTTATAAGTGCTTTCTTGAAGCCTATATAAATAAAGAATTTCAAAATCAAATTCAGAATTTTGATTTTGAAAAATGTATTGTATTCAAATAAATTAATATCACGTGTTAAAACATTTTGGTTCATTTTCCATTAGCAGCATATTTTGAGTAGGTCACTTTACTACTAAGCATGCGATAAGCTTCATCAAGTTTAATGACGACAAATTCATTAGTTAGTATTTTATTCCTGAACTTCTTTCTATACGTTACTATTTGTTTGGTTTATAAATTCGTTGAATCAATCAGTTACCTTTGCTTCAATTTCATTGAGATATATCAACCTAGACAGCAATTTTAAGGCAATAAAATGTCAAATGACTTACTTTTTTAATTTAAATAACAAAATATCTTTACAATAAACCATTCCAAGGAAATATAAAACAGGTGGGATTGTTGAACGTTTCAAATTGACATTCCAAAACAAATAAGCAATTACATCTGAAACTCATATCAATGCTTCAAGTACGTACATTTGTTTACGCCCCAAGAGACGCACAAAGCAACCAGCCCCTTTCTAATTACAAAGGCAATAAGGTCCAAATTCCAAATTCATTAACCTTTGAAGTTCATTAATAAAAATAATTAGTACGTAATCATTCGGCTAATGGGCCATTCGCGAAGGTTGATTTACTCGGTCAACTTCTGACAAACGATATTAACTCAGTCAAAGGCCCGTAATTACACTGAAAATTAAATTTTCAGGAATGGTCAGTTGATGAATTACTTGAACAAAGCCCCTAGTAGGTAGCGGGAGTTAGATAATTGGAATTCGCCAAACTGCGGGCGACCGAATTCATTAAAAGTTGAAAAGAAAAAGTGAAATTGATATGCAATATGCTTTAAAGGTTGATTATTTAACGGACCGCAGTTAGAAAATTACTAGGGGATTCACAAAAACGGAATAAATGGACATCGTCTTTCGTATGATAATGAATGTTGTAAAAGCGAAAGTGAGTTTGTTCGTCACGTAATAGGGTAAATGTACGGTACATCCTGTCCAAACTTTATGCTTCCATAGAGTTTATATGGCGACACCAAAACGTAAATTTGTTTTTTATCAAGTACAACTAAAATTTGTAAACACTTAACTGACCATATATTTAATAATTTTTAAACAATAAAAGTAAATATATTTTTTTATATCTGGTAATTGTTTGTGTATTGTGTTAAAATCAATAAAATAATGAGTATCTGTTTCTTCTTGAAGTCGCTTAAGAAACAAACAATCCTACTGGCAACATGAAGGCCATGATGTGTCGGCGTCTTAATATATTACTCTGAATAATGTTACAAATAAATAATATCCACCATCAATCATGTTCGCATATTTATTCCAACATCAACGCACCTGCAGCACGAAGAGGACGGCCAGAAACAGTCCAAGCGCAGCGGCGCACACGACAAGCGTGACCAGCACCGGCGCCGGCGCAGCCGCCGCGCCCGCCGGCGTGCGCAGCGCCGACCATTCCGCGATGCGACGCTTGCCCGCGCCCGACGAGTTTATGCATTCGCCTGAGAAGAGGGGAACAGTTTAATACAAGCTAGCTTCAATTTAAGCTTTCGTAATTAAAGACTAACATATAAAAATGTATCATGTTAAATTTATATAGGCTACAAGCATTATATACCCTTTCTTACTACGTACGATAACACTATGCATCGTCTGCGATCAACTCAACTCACCAGTGTCAGGGTGACAGTGACAGCAGTCGGGCGCGGGCGTCGCGTTCGTCGACGCGCCCCGCTCCGAGCAGCAGGGCACGCATTGATTGTTCAGTCTGTTGCAAACGAAATTAAATGTTAATAACAAATACACTTCTACGTTACGCAGAATATATTTATATTTTAATTATTACTATTTAAAAATAGAAAGATATTAAATTTATTTTAGAACTATAAATCGTATTTGCTCTTACAAATAAATTACAAAGAAACAAGTTAGATTTTAAAACGTGATAGTCATGGGCAATTTTAATGAAGTCGTTTATAATATTCACTGTCTGGAATAACAAGTCTGTTAGATCAGCAGTGAGAATTTTTTTAACTAATATGAATAAGGTAATGTAATGCGTTCAAGGAATATTGATAAATACGTATCATTAGAACTTTATAAATAAAGTCAACAAAACAATTTCTTAAGGCCTCAGTGAATTTGCTGTGATGTTTTGTGATAGGACTAAGATATCAATAAGGGTTTTTTAAATCAAAACATCCAAAAGATGGCGTAACTTTGACTTCCGATCTTGTCACTCTCCTCATTGGTTAGTTGACAGAACAAACTGACATGCTGTCAACAAGGAGCCAATAGTGACAGTGATAAGACCACAAGACTCCCTCGTGCCATCTGACGGTTATTGGATTTTTGAAAACCCTCATTAAAGTGTCACCTGAATTAAAAAAAATAATATAAAATATTTTAATGTTTACTAAAAGAACTATCTTGTTCACTAGGATTATGCCACAACTATAGTTCTGCTAGTACCCGAGGATTTTATGTTTAATCTGTATATTGTGGTCCATAATTTATATAAAACTATTTTAGTTGCTTATTATGGGATGATATGCTTGTGTATATGATATGAATACCAACAAATCATATTGTAGAATAATAAATAGTACCACAATTTCTTTTAATCCCCATGAGAATTAGCTATGATTTATCACATATGAACCAATTCTCAAAATTTTAATCCGCAAAGCACAATATTATTTAAATTTCAAATGGGTAATTGTCTCATACATTTGTGATTAATAGTTAAAGTAAGAGTCATTTTGAATACAGTAGCAACAAGTCAAATATTTAGCCCAAAACATTATTCCAAAGTTGAGAAGATTGAGAAGAATGTGGTTCCTGTTTACAGTTCCCGTTTTCAGACCAAACATCTCACACAAAGACGGAATGTTCAATACGTCTAACCAAAGAATGACAATGTTCCGACACACATCTAACCCTTCAGAAAGTTCGCATTTAAAATAACAGTACGTCATAAATTGGTCTCGACTCGTCTCGAGATGGAAATATCCCGGCAAACATTTGTTGAAGGTTTCCTTAAGCCCTTTCAGAGCGGGGCTTAGGGCCCTCGAATGCTCTCAGCGCCCTTCCTGCCTGCGTCACTGGGACTAGAGCACTTCAATCAGAAACTCTTTTGTACCATAGACAGACCGGGTTAAACGGCGCTAACGTGGAACGTGCAAAAATAATCTTTTATGTTGCGCGCGTCAGCTTTTTCTGCGCACGAAATGTTGTCAAGAATATTTTATTTTAACAATTGCGATATGAAAATATGATGCGATGGAAAACACGTGCCTTTGTTTTGATACCGGTAAACTCGAGAGATCAATTTCACAATGTAATATTATAAGTGGACATTCCCTTTAATTGAGTATTTTCAAAGTGTTTTTGCTAAACAAGCTCGAATAATCTTAATATACGAAATACAAATGTATTTTGAAATGTGAACGACTTTTAATACATACTTGATATACTACTTAAATGAATTGAACTAACATTTATTAAGACAACGCATCTTTATTAAAAACATTTTTATTATAAAAATCCGGAAATCAACGGAATGTCCATGTTACGATCTCATCCCACCTTTTTTTAACTCCACCCACACCGATCGCAGCTAATTAGTTTTCAGTCTCGAAATAAATTAGGGCTTAACATGACTAATGGATCATTTATTGCGACTTAAGTATTAAAGTTGGGAGTCGCCATTACCAGTGGCTCCGGCTATAATGCTTTTAATTTTCGGAACGGACCTAACTCGAGGACACTCAGGCTAAATAAAACGTCTAATATTGAGTCATGCGAGCTACAACCCGATGAACTAAAACAGTTGGAGCTTAAAGTTATATAAAAACCGTTTTTTAATTTGACAACCCACTTCAACTTCATTCGATGGCGAAAACGAAATTTAGAGACCCCGTTTCTTTGATTATATCATCAGTCATATTAATTTGGTTCAAGTATAAACGAGTGTTATATTATGACTCATTTATTGCGTTATGACGTTATAGCGGGACAAACGTTCATTATGTTAATACGTAGATACATAAATAGACTGTTAAAATACTTAACCCATTCGTTTAGGCGTCACCATAGCCGCGTAAATATAAAAATTAAACCTAAACTTGGTCTGACGATCAACCCATAGCCCAAACTATCGGAACTTTAAACTAGACCCTTAAACTTTGCACAGGGGGCAGTTACCTAGTGAAAGTAAATACTAAGAACGGCTTGGAAATTTAACCCCCTAAGGAGGGTGATATTTGAGTTGAAAGGTCAAATATGAACCAAATTTCGGGGATAGGCCACCAGTTCTGTTTACATATATTATAGACACACACAAGCCACTTACTTGTCAAGTCTAAGAGGTCTCGAGCAAGCAGTACAGCTGAATTGTCCGGGCCCGGAGCACGTCCGGCATGAAGAGCCGCACGCTTTGCACGTTCCACTGCTGGCTTCGTAATACTGTGAGCCGAGGCACTCCATGCAGAGCCCGCCGTCGAGCATGAAGCGGGGCGGGCACGATTTGCAGTGGAGCGGGCCGGAGCCGTCGCACTCGCGGCAGTAGTGGTGGCAGTGGCGGCAGCCGCCCACGCTTTGGTAGAAACCTGAAGGAGAAATTTGAGTAAGAAAGCAGCATAGTACTCTCTACCGGTGGTAAGACGGTCTACCCTGGCCAGGTCACTAAAGCTACTCGCACATTTATGTTCATTTTCCTCTCCGGCACGTCATAAGTGCCAAGAAGCACACACCCACGCAGGATCGCTGTTACAAAAGAAGCCTATGATAACAGCTCCTGTGAGGGTCACCTCACCATTTCCTCACATGTTATTCAGGCAGTGGAATGAGCTCCCTGTCGTTATTTCCAGATATCTCATGAAAACTTCGTAACGATAAATTCTTTCAAAGGCAAGTGCATCAACGCATTTGTGAGACTTCTGCTGTCCATAAGCAACAGTGGCTACTTGCCAACCAGCTAGCTGGCTTGTTTGTAGCCTTAAGTGATATTAAAAAAAATACCTAACTCTAATTCAATGACACAGTCGCTTGCATGTCACCTTTAAAAGTAAGAAAATATTGATACAATGATACCCACCTTGCGGGCACTCCGGGTGGCACTCGCCGGCCGCGAGCCGCCAGCCGGGCGGGCACGACGCGCACTGGTCGCGCCTCGGGCCGCTGCACGTGCGACAAGACAGGTAGCACTTGGAACACATTCCGCGGTCCGCGTAATATCTGTGGATGAGGGAACAATATTAGTGCTACCTGTAGAGGAATCGCAATAGTAAAATTGTTTTTACTGGGCAAATAAAATCAAAGGTAAGTCCCGTGTTGGTCTGGGACTTTAAAAGAATTTGCCAACTGTGTTTCTTGCCTAGCATGTCGTAAAAGGCGACTGATGGTACATCGGGTTATGAGTATGTGATTGTGTAGGCGACGGGCTAGCCACTTGTCACAAATTTTTCACAACTTTCCATCTAACCCAGCCCATAATCCCGGGTTGGTCTGGGACTTAAAAATAATGTGCCAACTGTGTTTCTTGCCTAGCATGTCGTAAAAGACGACTAATGGTACATCGGGTTATGGGTACGTGATTGTGTAGGCGACGAGCTAGCCACTTGTTACTACTTTTGCACAATTTTCCATCTAGCCCAGCCCATTTTTATTTTTGTCTGAATGTGGTTAAAGGGACCTGCTATCCCTTTGACTCTGTCTACCCCTTCGGGGATTATGGGCGCGATATTATGTTGTGTTATGTATTAAATAAGGTCAACTGATAAAATTTACTTAAATTTGCAAACCGGCAAGTTAAAAAACTTACAACCCCAAGGCACATCTAGAATAAAATATCATTGGCTGCAGCTAGACCATTCTTAGAGAGCAACTTACATCTAAAATGTGGGTCACGCGGCCACCTGCGAATAGCACTCACTAAAAGTCAAACTGGCTGGTGGAAAAAGCGCAACACGAAAAGCGCCGTGACTCGAAACTCGAATAACGCGGGACTCGAAACACGAAGTTTAACTGGACTCGAATCCGACGTAGCTTTTAGAGTCGACGTCATAAATGGACCCTGAGCACATATTCGCGGCGCGAGTTACCGGGTTTTATTATAAAACTCAGTAGTTTTCTTTATCACGACCCTAGTGGTGCTTGGGAAAATTTCATAAGAGAGGTCAGGGTAAAACTGAGCTAGGGAAGATATTAGGACTAGAGTTGAGCGCTCAATGAAGTTTTTATAGACAACGAGTCCAAGGAATTCTGATTTCTAGTCTAAATTCGGTTAGCATAGTTCGAAAATTCCAGACCAATGCAAAAAGATATCAAATGTGAACAATAATTTCTAGGGGTTTATTTTTCTTATTTTTGACATTATATTATTATACCTCTTCTTTATCTATCTCTTCTTTATATAGAAGTACTAGTATCTAGAAACTAATTGAGCACTACAATTAGTTTCTACCACAATTGCACATAACATACAATTAACGTTTTACCTTCTTAAATTTAATTCCTCAAAGGTCATTGACATTGCAAACCAAAGTAAATATAGAAATACATACATGTAAATATAATACGTATATATCTTTAGCCGCTCTTTCCCTGCCACAAACATTCGTTTGCTAACGTTGGAGGACTTTTCAAGACCAATAAAAACTTCGGAGCGAAATCAAAATGACTTTTAGCTCTTTGAAGGTAACGATACGATTTATGAGACATCCGAGTTTTTGTAATAACATCATTATTATAATATCTGTATTGATATAATGCCTACACTGCGCTACTGTCGAGACTTCTTCGATTTCTTATTATAGCAAAATTATTATTGTACAGAATTTTTCTATGGCATTAGTCGTTTAGATCATACAAAATCGTTTCGAATTGCGATAAATTATATTCTTAAATTTCAAGCTTAGATTCATGAGTTGAAAACAAAGGGAGCTGTTTAGCCATTCCTAGTAATTTGAGACTCTTTTATAGCCCAAATCAAAATAGAAACAATGAAAGAAGGAAGGAAGAACGAAATGGAAGGAGGAAGATAAAAAAATAGGAAAGAAGAAGACAGAGATATAAGAAAAAAAGGTAATGAAAAAAATTGTAAGGAATCCGCTTCTTCTCAACTTTGTCTAGCATTGGATTGGAGTCCTACAGCTGAAAATTATAATATCACAGTCTCACCTATCAGCACTTAAAACTAACAACATTGTCAAGTAGCAGTTATACAAGACGCAGTCGCTGCAGCCGTGGATGCCACCGTAATGACCGTCGCCGCATTCACATCGCAGACACGTCTGGTGGCGACGTGGTCACACACTCACCCGTCAGCACACGACGTCCTGCACGCGCCCGACTGCAGCCTGAGCGCGCCGGCGCACGAGGTGCAGTTCAGCCGCGACACGCAGTCAGTGCAGCCGTGCACGCAGCGAGCGCACCGGCCCGCCTCCGAGTAGTAGCCGTCGCCGCATTCGGACACGCATCTGGTGGCAACGTGGTTGGGTTAAAGATAATGCATACAATGAAAATCTTAGAGATAGTACACATTACACAAGACTTGGACAGTAAGATACGATTTCGCATCCTCGAATTGCTTTATACTTGGAAATAATACTGTAGTGGGACTAAACGCGATATGGATGATGTAGTCCTCCAAACCTATATCTGTTACGGCGGCCAATCTCAACGATGATTAGCCATCTGCGCAGGATATTATAGTGTACAGGTGTGTGCGCAAACACAGATGCACTCTCTATTCCTTCACTCTCATAGTCCGGTAAGACGGCAATTCGACATGACCGGAGAGAGGTCAGGCACAGGACTAACGGCTTAACGAGACACGGGGGTGATTAAACCGCTAAGTTTCTGCCTCCGGATTGTTACTGAGTAATTACAATATTGAAATACCCAGCCACAAATGGTTGGTAGTTAGGCAGCGCATTCTACCACTAGACCAACGAGGAGTCATGATACGTCTTGTCGATTCAGTCGTATCGCCAGTCTTGTTCATAGAAGCGGCCTAAACGCAGTCCGTTTTTGAATAAGAGCAGTCCTTTCAGTACTCATGAACCTACATTACACACATCACGTTTGATTGGTTTTTAGTTAGGTCCGTTTTACACACGACAAATTACAATTATTACATAAATGGAATTGGACCACAGAAACAAAGCTGCTTTCCTATTTATGAATCTTTCGTTGGGAATATGCGTCCGCTAACTAGCATCTAAAATACGTACAAGCATTGCAATTTTTTTCAAACAAGCGATATAATATGGAGATTAAAAAAAAATGTGCCAACTGTTTCTTGCCTAGCATGTCGTAATAGGCGACGAGCTAGCCACTTGTCACTACTTTTTCACAATGTTCCATCTAACCCAGCCCAGTTTTTTTTTGGCTTAACGTGGTTAAAGGGGATTGCTGCCCCTTTGACTCTGCCTACCTCCCCCTTCGGGGATTATGGGCGTGATGTTATGTATGTATGTTTGTTTGTTGGTTTGTTTATAATATAGAGGGACATATCGTTATCCTCAAATACCAGATAAAAAATGCATATTTATTTGATTTATAATTTCCGCTGTGGTCATAGCCGCAGCCTTACCCCTATCCATCAAAAAAGTCGCCACAGAAAATCAATTGGGTCCGTAACCTACAATAGACGTAATAAATTAAATATTCATATGAAATATCTACTACATGGGCTCAGAGGCAGTTATTTCATGAACAGCAAACGTTTTTCTATTTACATTTCTTCTAATACAATAAAAATGGAGTTCAGAATTCCACAAAAAAGAATCTCATGTGAATACTTCTGTAATGTTTTGTCATTTTATAAAACATTATATCGCAATGATAAAAAGTCCATTAGTGTCGCTCATGATTACAGTTGATAACAAGTCTTTTGTTTTAGTAGGTAAACAATGACAGTTTAGATTTAGCCAATAACCGAATGATATTTAAAAACATATCCAAACTTTTTACGGATAAAGATGATATTAGAATGAATTAGGTTTAATGATATCAAATCGCTTATGGTACTAGATTTATCATCTTTTTATTTAGATCTATAAAATTATAATTTTTTTAAAGTGTCATATGCATATGATGCTATCGTCAATGCTTGGCTACAACGTGGCATTACCAATTTGTGAATTTTCATGATCTTACAATATCCTCTGTGGCAACTCCTTTTCTCCGATATTACACACCACAGTAAAGCCCATTGTAATAGACAATCCGGTTCGAAGGACCATGTTGAGGTCTCGGGTTTAAATGAGTGCACTGTATTTTTTGGTGTAATAAATTTGTACTGTAACTGTAAATTAACTGATTACATCGGCAAGTAATTAAATGTATGAAACGCGAGTGTCTTCGAAGCCGCCGAACGGTGAAGTGGGGTCCGGTCTTGCTTGCCCCGCACGGCCGCGCTATCGCATCTTCTACGTCACACTCCGTGCGTGAACATATACTTTCAGTATTGCATTTTGTGGCATCACTATTCTTACTATACAATTGGGGAGCGGACTAAAAAAATATATTAAGTCCGTCAGTTAGATTATAAAAAAAATAATAAACACGTATTTTTTCATTTATTTGTCAAACAAACACACACAGCGAATATACAGCGGATTTAAATTGCGCGTGACGTCACACGTAGGTACAATTTTACTTACAAGTAACATCGCATACCTCCACTCCAAAATTTTTATGCTCTTTATCTTTGTAATTTTATGTTCGCTTGATAGAGCAAAAAATATTGTATTGTTTTTGTATAATCTAACTGATGGACTAAATATAATGATAGTTTTTTGGCTAAGTATTATCCCCTATTCCTCAGCTACTAACTTCAGAATCAGATTAACGTATGTAGTGCTATCTAAAATTTATTTATATCATTTATTATTAATTTAAAGTTCAAATACTGTATGACATGGTATCCTATGTTTATTTATTTTATACACAATGGTAAGTGTAATACTACCCAAACAATACCAATGGCGACCTTCAAGAGTCGCAGGTCCCGCTTAACGCCGGTCACGCGCGAGCATGAGCGTAAAACGGTGTTCCCATAGTTTTGCCGACCCCGAATAGATTACCTACGTGTGTCCGAGTGATATTAACTAAAAATACTCCTTTGTAATGATATCGGACTTTGCTTTCTTCATATTTTTGTTTTAAGGTAGATTTAGTATGGTGAAAATATTGCACAGCGAAATTAACTACATATGGCACAACGTAGAAGGTTGCCTCGTAGCTCAATAGACAACTAAGGCATTCTGCTTCTATAATAACCTATTATTTTAAACATGAGAAATTTTGCTTATAAATTACGATAAAAGGGTACGTGAAATAATTAAAGGTCCTAATAGTACACAGATATTCATTTTAATTTCTTAACTCAATTTCTAATGTATATAAGGTCATAAAGAAGACCCTAAGGTCTTTTTCTTGGATCTTGTGTTACTTTTTGTACCGTTACTCACTTATGATCCTGCAGCAGGTTAGGCGACGGGCACGTCAGGCACTGATCCAGGCCGCCCCCAAAGCAAGTCTCGCAGGCGGCGTGACAACCCCTGCAAGCCGGCCCGTCGGCGAACTCGCGCGCGCTGCAGCGCTCCGAGCCAATGGGGACACATCGCCCCTTTCTGTTGAGTTCCCAGTTCGAGTCGCAAGCGAGGCAAAACGCGCTGGTGCATGTCGAGCAGCCGATCGAACATCTAAATAAAGAAAAATGGGTTAAATTAGTAATATTGGCCATATTAACTCCGGTAAGTTTTTAAGCCTAAATCGCTTGAGCAATTGGAATAAAGTTCGACATGGTACAAGTTTAAACAAAGAAAGGATATAGGCTCAAACTTAGCGGCTTGATTTATCTGTCGAACAAGTCGATTTGGACTAAACACGCATGCCTTCTAAAACTTGGACCAAGATTTTCAGTTCAGAGGTGTGCTTTCGAATTTTCGGGGAATAATTAAATTAGAAATGACTTCATATGAAGCTATGGAGTAATAAAATACGTAGAATTAATAGCCTCATCAATGCATGATTTGCAAAAAATTAAATCAATTTCATCGATAATACATTTTTCCCAGAAAAATGCCTATATAATAAGAAATATTCTGAAAGGTTAGTTTAATATCTACAATGTTTTCTTTACAATCAAAACTGCTCAGTCAGCGTATGGCATGTTAAACTATTATATACACGTTGATCGATGACTATTTTCAAAGAAACGCCTAAGGCATACGTCTATAAAGACGCTAAAATCATACAAATATCAATATCACTTACTTCATACACTCCTTCCGCTTCTTGTCCGCGTAATATCCGGCTGGGCAGGTCGTGAGGCAGCGTCCCTCCAAAGCGTAGCTAGAAGCGTGACAGGACACGCACTGCGCCTCCCCGGGGCCCTCACACGTATCGCACGACACGTGACACTTGGCACACGCGTAATCCTCCGTCTCATAATAGGAGGGCGGGCAGGACGCCATACACGTGCCCTCGTGGAGGAGCAGATGGTGCTCGCACGACGTGCACACGTCCGCACGCTCAGAGCAAGTAGCGCAGTGGGCGGCACATGGACGGCACGCAGCAGAGTCAGTGTCTTCCCAGTAACCGTCCGGACACTGCTGAAGGCATACTGCCAAATCCGCCACTAGCAGATGTTCAGGCGCACACGTTAAGCAGGAATCCTGTCCCGGACCCACGCAAGTCTCACATGACTCGTGACATGGCCAACAAACTCCTCCTTGGTTAACGAAACTCCTCGGCGGACACTTCGAGACACACGAGTTGTCCAATCTATAGTGTTTACACGCCACGCATTGGGTCGGTCCTTTTCCATAGCATCCTTGTGAATCGCATTCGGGGTCACATTCGTGCATGACGCGCTTGTCATTACTATCGGCGAGGACATTCTCCCCCTGCGGTGAAGGGACGTTATGTCCGTCGAGACGGGCTACCGCCTTCTCCGGATCTGATCCGGCGGCGAATAATGTAGGAAAGTTCTGGTAATTGGCAAACGCGTCAGTGTTGTAAAAAGAATCCCCGATATTGTCGTAACCGTCCGCGGCTGTGGGAAAGGCGAACGGGGGCGCCACCGGCGAGGGGCGCTTGGTCCGAAGTCTTACGGGGTCAATGAGTGTACCGTAGAATATCAGCTGCCATTTTTTAAGTATACCCGGCTGGTTCACGTGTCTGTTGCCGCCGTTGACGATCTGCAATGTCCATCTGCCTTCCGCGTGTTCTCCCCAGAAGTGGACACTCAAGAATGGCCAGTCATCGAAGTTAGAACTGATGACGTCACGTGGTCTTTCGAATAGTAACGTTGATACCGTTCCCATCGGAGACGTTAATAGAATCCTAAGATTGCCGCGAGGGAAGAATCTTAGAGATATCTTACATTGTACGTGTTCCAAATACCGTACTTCATTGACGGTACCGCTACACCCATTCACATCCATATGTACAGATAATGTATAGCCGAATGAGGATTCAATAGGCTTATCCTCGTTGAGCTCTTGTGACTTGCAGATATGTTGAGGCGGTACTGATACCCATTGTTCGGCTAAATTTACCATCTCAGTGGCATCCATCAAACCGTAACCGAATTTGTGACTTACTTTCCTCTTTACTCCGTTCATAATCCAGCCGCCCTCTTTTTCGAGAGGCTGTGGTCTAGATGTTAGGACTACTAAGTATTGCATGTCTCTCCATGTAAGATCGGCATTTGCTTCTAACGCTAGAGCACAAATACCAGCTGCTAACGGTGCGGAAGCCGATGTTCCTGTATGTTCTACAGTGCAGATGTGATCGGCTCTCAGTCTGCCATCCATGTCGACGGTGGCTACGCTCTTATCGTGTCCCGGAGTGCCTGAACTGTACGTAGTGGCTAAAGTAGAGGAGCATTCTTCTAAGTACCAAGGTTTATAGCCACCTTGGGTCGCGCTCGATATAGACAGCGTGAATATGCTGTTTGTGTATCCATCACAATTGCAGGAATCAGTATGTCTGCCTCCGTTTCCAGAAGCCCACACGAATATGGATCCTTTGCCGCGACGACCGCTCGTAACACCGTAGATGAATGCTCTGAGAAAAAAGTTACCCGTTACATAGAAAATATTTTAAACCATTCTCAAGGTTATGGACATCTTTGCAAATTTCTGGTCGCATAGATCTTGTTGAATACAAATATACGAATGTTGGTTACTTCTGCGGTACATTTTATCCGTGCTTTGTTTTATGTCGTAGTATACCTTTGAGATAAGCAGAAGATGCATCGCATGAACAGAATATAATAAAAAAAAATTGTTATTTGTAGTGATTGGTTTCCAGACATATTTTTATGATAAAATGCGATGCTAGTCTCCCTTTTTAAACGATGCTAAAGTAATAGTCGTTTTAATTATGGATCATGCGGATCCTCACCGCAAATGGAACATAAAGCTTGGTAGAAAGTTGTAACGTGATTTAATAATAAGAAATCAATAAAATAGATAATAACCTACCTCCTAGCTAACGGCCCCGGACCATCAACAGTTTTCCCGTCGTCCTCAGGGCCCCACGAGGCGCTGTAGATGTCAATGTGATCAGGGTTGAGCCCCAGGGCCCTAGCCTCCACCGCGTCGTTCACCACTCCGTCCAGCATCCTCACACCTCCTATACTGGCGTTGTACGCGATGCCGACCCCGCAGTACTGGTTGTAAGCGACGGCGGCGACCTCGCCCGCACACCTTGTCCCGTGTTTATTGTCACCATTGTCTTGGGGCATAGGGTCATCGTCGTTGCTGTTGATGTCCGTTGAGGCGTTGGGATCCTATGGCAAAAGGGATATATGACGAAGGGGAAAACATGGGACCTTGCGGTACCCTGAATTTGTGTTTCTCTATCGGTCACGTTACGGCTCATACGACGGATGGAGAAGAATTGTATAAGTTCAATAACTTTGAAGTTACGTGTTCTTTAACTGAACAATTTAGTCTTTGTTTTAAGGGAATTTATTCAAAACAAACCACGATCACGAATGTTACCGTATTTTATTCAAATATACAACTTGTTTAAACAATTAGCGATAAACTAATACATGCTACGTAAAAAGTTATGAATTGATATTTTTTTAAGGAAGATAAGACTAAAACTAACTAAAAGGCTTTAACTAATAAAAGCAAAATTATATTTAACGTTTTACAGAGGTAAAACTATTTGAAATTTTAATGATAATGGCACTGTAATTATCGAATTAGATTTAATCAGTCCGAAAAGCTTTAACATGCGGGCACATTATCTCTAGAAAGCCCTTTCAATTCAATTAGTGGTAGTAAAATACAGTTGGACCTTCGGAGTACAATGATCCCACTAATATTTACAATTATGAAAGTTTGCAACGGCCGGTGTACAGATACCCATTCTGGGGTCTAACTTCTATTGTGTTACTCAAAAACACATTAATAGTTAGGAGTATTTAACATATATTAAAAACACGAGCAGGCCTTCTCAATTCCATTCGCGTAAAAGTTGTTTAGGCGCCATCATCATCTTCCTAGCGTTATGTCACGTGCTTAGACGGGGTCCGCTTAGACCATGATCCAGGATTTAGCGAGTCTGGTAATTACATTGAAGCGACTGCCGATCTGACCTTCGTAACCCTAAGATAGGGGAACCAGACAATTTTTGAATGATGGTTACAAATCCAAAGTTGTTTGAATTTGCAGGTTTCATCACGATGTTTTCCATCACCGTCAAGCTAGTGGTATAAATACGTACATAGATTTGAAAAATCCAGAGGTACGTTCCCGGGTTTGAACCCGCATTCCTCGGTTAAAAGGCGCGTGTTTTACCATCGAGCTACCACCGCTACTAATAGGTACGATACGAATAAATATTTTAATACTGAAGGAAAGAAATAGTAGTGCGATTTAAACCACTACTTAAACAGCAGCCACAGTTTTATCTTCTACCAATAAAAAAGGCTTAACGTGTTTCAAATAAAACTTATTGTTGCAGCGTGCAGATACGAAATAAAGAAATAGAATTGAAGCTGAGCGGTGGTAGCTCAATGGTAAGGACACGCGCCTCTTAACCGAGGAGTGCGGGTTCAAACCCAAGTCTATGTACGTATTTATACCACTAGCTCGACGGTGATGGAAAACATCGTGATGAAACCTGCAAATTCAAACAACTTTGGATTTGTAACCATGATCCAAAAATTGTCTGGTTCCCCTATCTTTGGGTTACGAAGGTCAGATCGGCAGTCGCTTCAATGTAATTACCAGACTCGCTAAAAAAGTCTAAGCCCGGGACATAACGCTAGGAAGATGATGAATTGAATCAATGAATAAACTGGATTCGAACCATTTTACATTCAAAATTTGTTTAAATCCTTGAGTTCCACTATTTCAATCACTACTTAAGTTATATCATATAATAAAACATGTTGGTGAGGCGAGTGTGTTAAGGATCGTGCCATATGGCGTTCGGTTCTCTCTGCCTACCTTGCTAGGGAAGTTAGTTAGTTAGTTTATAAAGCATTTTCATAGTAACTAGCTAACAAACTAAACTTCACGCCACTTCCCTAGCGGGGTAGGCAGAAAGAACCGAACGCCATATAGCACGATTCTTAACACACTCGCCTCTTCAACATTAATGATCCTTTTCATACAATTTTCATAGTGTTGCTAAGTAATGGTAATAAATATGTTACTTTTAAACATCTTAAAAACTTAGCGGGTAAAAACTAGTAGATACTACTCACGTAGTTCTGAGCCAGATCGGGATGGTTGGTTTGTATACCGTCGTCTAGGATGGAGACTACCACACCCTTGCCAGTGTAACCCTTCTGCCAGGCCGGGGCCACGTTCATGTCCAAGCCGTCCTTGGCCCCTCCATTCTATAGAAAAAAAAAATAGTAAAATTACATAGCGTCATAATTTTCATACCTCGTATGGTACCGGGAATAAATAAAGTTAAATATATCCGCGGTTACGGACACGAATACGAATATTCGAATAGACCATCCCCTAGTGGTACCGTCCCCTAGTGGTACCGTCCCCTAGTAGGCGCTGGAGATTTTCGAGGAGGTGATATCAGGCCCAAGAGATAATTAATTAAATTTGTTATTATCAATACATACATAATAATATACATACATCTGAAATTAGTATATTGGTATATGAAAAGAGGGGAGTTGGATGTTTTTTTTCTTCTTAAGGGGCGGTAACCCAAAAAGGTCGGAAACTATGGACCAGACCCACGCATGTGTTCTACTTCTTTCTCCTTAGTCAAGCGAAACCTTGAAGCTATAATTGACACTTTACTTATATCTATAAAATGTCATATTCATAATGAAAAAAAAACATCTCTCTCGGAAATCCATAGGAGCGGATTTACGGCACATCGGTAAAGCCATCTTTTCTGGGCCTACTACTACTTAAATTTACGTGCATTAGTCGCAATGGGCGATAAGTCTCAGAAATAGTCAGTATTTGACTACTTCTTGAATCACGTCAATGTGCTACCATCGCTCCGTAAATAGGAGTTCAAATATAAAAGTAAAGAGGCAATATCGCAATGGATGCTACAGCGAAAAAATCTCCCGACACCCAACAACTGATCTGATGCGTACCGTATCTCTACTCACCAAGTACCATTGCTCCTTGAACAGCGGGTCGGGGAAGAACGGCGAGGAGGTGAGCGCGCGATGGTGAGTGCGGTGGGGGGGTAGTCGCCGCGATATCTGCGAGTAGAGGGCGCCGTCGTACGGGTTGTAGTCGCGCTTCACTCTCCGCCGCTCCCGTTGCTGCTGGACCCATCGGACCTGTGGAACGAAACGACAGTTTAGCAACAATAGTATGCAGGAATAAATGAGATAATCTATTATATATATATCCTAATGCTAAAAAAAATTGATAAAGAAATCTATTTTGGTCACGACAGCAAACCTCAAACGACCATTAGCCAACAGCGCAGCTGTAGTATAGTGTACTATTATCTGCGTAAACACAAGTGAACTCACTGTTAGTTCTTTCTCATAGACCAGTGATACGGCAATAGACATAATCGAAGAGAGGTCAGGCGCATGACCAACATCAACAGACTGGCCCGTTGGCCGAGTGGTCAGAGACCCTGGCCACGAAACCAAGGGTCGCGGGTTCAAATCCCGCTAGGGGCAAATATTTCGTGTAATGAACATGGATATTTGTACTCGAGTCATGACTGTTTATAAACATATTTAAGTATTTCTATCCGTTCACCTAGTATCCATAGCACAAGCTTAAAAGCTTAGTTTGGGACTAGGGAATTGGTGTGTCAGTCTGAAGAATTTATAAAAAAAAAAAACAGCTTGACGGTCTTGACTAGACACGGGGTGAAAAACCGTCAATTTTCTAACTCCGAGCTTATTTTCTTTATAGCCCGTTCTGGGTTGAGGTCAGCCCTCAGTTTAATTAAGATCCTAGATTAATCGTAACTATTCAAAATACTATAGCTGGAATAAATATACAAATAAACGTCCATGACTCTAGTTCAAATGACCATGTCCATCACACAAGCCTCCAGAGAGAATCGACATAACATCGACAAACCAGATTCGCGATCCATAAACTACCGACTTAACATTTTCATAAGCCACTCGATTCCACACTATAAAACGCAAACAATTAGCCGGAGAGGTTATTTTGTCCGAAATTAAAACACGCTCAACGCGTCCCCTGTGTATGTTTAAAAGATCTAATAGTCCATTACGGTCGCTTGGGCCCGTGCCAAGTAACGAGCGTCTCTGGACCATAATGTTGTGGACAATTAGGATAATACTGGTCGCATGTGGACGACGACCGCGAAGGTGTGACCTTGAGCATGTTGTGGAAGCATCTTCCTAGCATTACCCTATTAGAAAGTCAGGGTCTGTTTGGAATGTGGTCCGAGACTTAACGTGTTTGAATAAAGACTTCAACACACTAGACATCACTGACAGTCCTCTGTGCAGAGCGTGGATGGAGGCGAAGGAAACGGTGGGGCGCATGTGCTCCTCGAATGCACCGGCGTCGCCCAGATCCGCAATAAAACTCTGGGCTTACCATGATCACTCGCGGATGCCCTGAGAAGACTGGGAAGATTAATCTGCTTCTGGAGGGAGGTGGGCTGGCTGGAATAACCGGCCGCCATGGCTCATGTACAATGGTCCACTCTAAGGACTAAGTGCGGAAACCATCTCCGTTAACATAGAACAAGGGTCGTACTGAAACGATACTATTCTTACTTTCTTGGCCCTTAGATAAGACTAATTGGATGCAGTTTCTTCACTTGACTATTTTTGTAGTATAAGACCATACTGGGATACAGTACGGATTTGTAAGACAAAAAGTTACGATACTTTGAAAATATAAATGTACGGTACGTGCTCGGATTTGACCAGCACGTACAACTAGATATTTAGTCGATCGTTTTTATCTATTGAGAGCAAATATTTATCAAAAATACGACAAGGCTAATAACGGCATATGAAGTGCAATGTCAAGAATAAGAAATTTGAGTTTTTGATTATGTGACAATAATGCGATGATAGGCAGCACGTGTAGATACGATTCGAATTCGGAATAATCTTCGATATGCAACCCGGCCTACAAATGTCAACTGCATAGATACATCGCCTTAACATAACACATTGACGTGGTAATACTGTAGGTACTCCATTTAACTAGTGAGAATTTCGCGAGGTTGTATTTAACGGTTAGAAAGTCGTGAATCTTCCGTGGATGGCGCGCATGCCCCGGCGCCCAAATTGAGTGTGTAATTAACGCGTAAAGCTGAAACAGACCGGAGAATTGTTAGTCTCATTGTGCATTCTCTTTGGCGGAATTAACTTTGGTCCGAAACTTCGGACGGCGGACATTTTTTGCGGACTTTTTGCTTAAAACAAAGGTTGACAACCCTGTTGCTTTGTGTTACAAGTTCAACGTGATTGTTGCAAGGTAAACTTTTTAATGCTTTTGCGCAAATAGACTTAAAATGGCGTCCTCTCGAAGTGAGTCCAGGAAGACTTTGAATGTTTTTTGGTGTGGTAAGGTTTTCATTCGGGTATATTAAGTGTATAGTAATGCAGTGTCTAACGTATATGCAACAAAAAGGGTCTAGTTTCTCTCTACGTCTCCCAACTGCAGCATAGTACTTTTATCTGAGTGACTGCATCATAATCAAAGTTATATCTGCAGTCGAATTAACTAACCTTAGGTTAATAAAATGAAGGAAAAAATCTAAATTTACACACATGTTAGTCTTGATTTCCAACATAATGTTTTTCGCACATTTTTTAAAGCTTACTTTACTTATACATCATACATATTTATATTAGTAATCTACATCTCAGCTCTCATCTCGCTAAATTTAGTCTAGATTTTATTGTTATAAATGGTAAGATAAGATCTCTGTCGGCCCTATAGGAATAAGACATGACTTAATGGTACGTGTGTGTGTATGTACGTTTATATTAGACAAGGGTAATATTCCACAAAATCTCATTCCATCTGAACACAATAACTGTCCGCGATAAAATTCCTCGACAGACACACGAACTAGACTTTTCCACGGCGACTGAATTTATTCAGCAATAAATTGAAATTCTAAGGAGAAACTTGAATTTCATTAAAAGAAAACGCTAAAAATGCAACAACGAAATATCGCTAGGAAATTGAAAAACTGGAGATACGTTTTGTTGCCCCCGCCCGGCGGGCTAACTACGCCATCAAGTGGGAACGCTTAGAAAGTGCAATTTCACAGTTGTTGGAACGCGACGGGCGGCCTCTGGGGAGTGGGCGTTGTAGCGCGCCTTCTGACTTGCCTCGCAAGTGGTCACTTAGAAAAAAAAATCAATCTAGTTTTGTGTCACTTGCTTGTTTATTGGGTTTAAATGTATTGATTTCTTATAATAACATTGCATTAAATTTTTATAAGAAATATGAAGTATGAAAGTAAATATTGCATAACTCTGAGTGCACACCTTACACAGATGGTTACTTTTTAAAATGACAAACAAATAAAAAATAAAAAAAAAAATATTGCTAGAGTACATACGTCTAAGTAATAAGATATAAAGATCTATATTTTTTTTTGGATAGGTTTTAGTAGCCAACCATAAATTAACAGATTAATACAAAATACAATAAAAAGTAACCTATTTAAAAAAAACATTCAGTATTTACTTGCGAATCAGGCAATGTCGTTTTAAAATCATCATTTTGTAGTTTATTGGACCGTTATGTCTTAGACTGATTTGAGAAAAGTATATTTTCTAACGTGAGACATGCGCTAGTATCGATATAAAGGCATAGTAAGAAAAATTGGCTTTTTGGCATATATCAAAATCTCAATAAATGGCATGAATGATATTTACGACCGCTTGCAATGTGTAATTTCACAGTTGTTGGTACGCGACGGATGGCGCTCCTAGTGTAGTGTCTAGCGATCGTGGTATTTGGTTTCAGTGGAAAATCACCCTTAAATTGTACAAGTAGGTACTTTGAGTGTAGCTGATGCTGCTCAAATACTAATATTATAAAGAGGAAAGATTTGATTGTTTGTTTGTTTGTATTAAATAGGCTCCGAAACTACTGGACCGATTTGAAAAATTCTTTCACCAATGGAAGGCTACTTTATCAGCGTATGTAGGCTATGTTTTATACCCTTATTCTTACGGGTACGGCTATTGCGGGGGTGAAACCGCGAGGCGCTGCTAGTTATAAATATTTTTACTGGCTCGATGGCGCATTCGGTAGTGACCCTGTCCTACACGCCAAGAGTTGTGGGTGCCATCCCCACCCAAGACAAACATACGTGTGATGAATGAACTTGTGATTGTTCTGTGTCTGGGTGTAAATATTTAATATTTAAGTATATATTGAGTCAGTTCAATCATCAATGTATGTTAAATACGATTACGATTTTTTATTACCGTGACTGCCAAATGTTTGCTGGCTTAAATTAATCTTGAGAAACCGATTCAGTAACCCATCTTTTCATACATTTTACTTACAAATACATTATTACATCACGGCGTGGTCTTTAATTAGTAAATTGTGGAGAATACATGTTTTAAATCCATTTTCTCATATTTTGTTTCAATGATCCAACTAACAATTTACCCAACAGCAATATTACATGAAACCTAAGTCCCCTTATCCGTAACACCAGATCTAGCGTGTCTGTTATACATTTGACGTATATCAAATATTAATCACTCTTTGTTATGATTTCATGTTTTTAATTACGATGTTACGGCATGAAAGGTCAGAGGACATTTATTAACCGATAGAGATCAAGCCTACATAGCTTTAATGAATTTTATTATCTTGAAAGAAACGTTTTAAAATATAACCTAATCCTAATAATTAATTTAAATGAGACGTCAATTAAAAATGTTAAGCTATAACGTTGGCAAAATTGCTTCAAACATTTTATGCTAGAAGGCCCAAGTTTGATTGATAACATTTTAACACATTTCAACGAGGGGTACACTGAGCATCACACTGATCGAGAAACGGCTTGGTATACGAGATTCCCATGGTCCGTTGGATAGGAGGATTCCTTGCCGTCCAAAAGAATAGTGAACATAAACCACTATAAACATATAGCTATAATGTTACAATCGAAGAGGATCCATTTGTGAAGATTTGTCTGGATCAGCTATACTTAATGTGTGTTCCGCGGAACCCTGGGGTTCCGTGAAGCCTTTCTGGGGGTTCCACGAAAATTGGTACTGATCATAAGTATCATAACTCCTGGGAGAAAATCCGTTAAAAGTCGATTACTACACCCCCCGCATCCTAAAAGGGTTCCATAGCATAAAAAGTTTGAGAAGCACTGGTTTAGATGAATGGAATTCTTATGTAAATCTATCAAAACTAACTAACTAACTAAACTTTACAGTACCACACAAAAATAAAGTGCCCAAGATTTAACCACAACCGAAAATTGTTACCCGGGCCGAAGCTAGCAAATTCATAAAACAAACCACTGACCCACGAGAGCCATGACGGTCCACTGTTTCTTATTATTCGTCCCACGGCGTTAATATTTACACGCGAACGCGGCCGGCGTACAAATGAGACCGAAACTCACACAAACGCACAAAGCTATATATACGTCCAAATATAAACATTTCACTAATTGCGAACGCAAGACTACGGCCCTACGCGATTACAGGGCCGCACTTACCCTAATCCATCCCGGGAGATCGGGATCGCGACAAACCGGCGCAATTCACCCGTAAAGCTGAAAAAGTCGTGTTAAAAATTCGCCGCGGCAAATTGCGTTGTCTTAACTGTGGCCGGTCTAATTTCATTAGCGACGGTGGTGAGTAAAAATGCGCAGCGCAGTCCGACCGCACACGTATGTGCTACGTACATGTGCTTACGTCACTATAGTAGAAACAGCAGCGAAGCATCTCCATATGGAAATCGTCTATATAAGAATAACTTCATAAAAATAAAGAAAGAAATTCAATTATACGAGAATGAACGTACAAATCTTTATATACATACAGACATATCGTCACGCTCGTAATCCCAAATGGGTTAGACGGAGCTCGGAAAGCTCCTGAAACCTCATTTGGCCAAAAATATTTCTTTACTAGCTTCTGCCCGCGGCTTCACTCGCGTGGTACATCGATCAAACATAGCCTATATGTTATTCGGGTGTATGAGCTATATTATTCTAAAATTTCATTAAAATCCATTCAGTAGTTTTTTTAAGAAAGAGTAACAAACATCCATCCATACATACAAACCTTTTTTTATATTGTACATTTAATTCCTCTATCTTGTCTACTTACAAGTCTAATCCTCTAAAGCTAACATTCAAGGTGGGGTAGTCCGCATATTATCAAAATACAGACGCTCGCAAAATGCAATCCAGCGCCATTCAAATGTTTTTTTTTAACTCCACATATATTATATTTGCGTCATATATGCTGACCAGTACTCTATAATCCCCTCCCCTACACTGTGGCACAGTGCGACCACGTACATTCGTCACAGGGACGATTGTTTGTCACGGGCGCGCAGTAATTTAATAGAAAAAACGCCCATCTCTCACTGTCCCTAATTTACGTTTTACAAGAATACACAGAATAATCCACGCAACTCTCTCTGCACGGCAGTCTCTCTACACGCATTTAGATTTTTAGACACAACAATAAAAGTGGCAGACTAATGGTAAATACGAATAGTGTTGGTTTAAAGCAGGTTACATACTTTTAGATTTTTCAAATCTATAAATACCTATAATTTTAATAAACCACTAGTTGGCGGTTAGGGAAAACGTCCCAAGGTTATTTGCAGATTTCAATATCTATGGATGATTGCATAGGCGACGAGCTAGCCACTAGTCACTAAGTCTTCATAATTTTCAATCCAGCCCGGTTTTATTTTCGGCTGAATGTGGTTATAGAGGATTGCTGCTCCTTTGACTCTGCCTACCCCTTTGGGGATTACGGGCATGATTTTATGTATGTATGGATGTGTAACCATGATCTAATTTGACTAGTTCTCCAAAAACTAACGAAGTTATGCTACCAGACTCGCTCAATCTAGAATCGGTGTTCACATGAAATTTGAATATTATTACATCACGTAAATTGTTAAACATCAAGAGTTATTTGAATTTGCTTTTCTTACATTAAATTCTTCATGTTTAATCGTCCATCGAACTAACAGTAGGAAAATGCTGCAAAAATGGATAACATAATAGTCGGACTGTACATTTACTAATACAGATACCAGTCGCAATACTCATATCATTATAACGTTCCATATCCTCGTAAAGCAATAATGGACAGGATATCCCTTCGACCTATTAAGTGGGGATCATTGAATGCAACCCATATAATTTTATTATGATGGGAAGACCAACTATAGTATCTCTAATTACAACCTACATATAGATACATAAAATGATATCGGACCTCTCATTGTCCGATATCCGGATTAGTTATGGTTTCCGATATTTTAACGATACAGGGACAACCCTGTATTGTCAAATATCTGAAATCTGAAGAATACATACTTGAATGTATTCTACATAACCCTATTGCTGTATGCCACAACTAGACTTGACCTTAGGTATGCAAATTTGCCAAATTGTTGGGGAATTCCTCAGCAAATGGAAAAGCATACTGTTACGTAAATAAATACCTGCGTCTCCTTGCTCTTCCTCATACCTTAAAAGTTGAGGTATAGTAGATGATTCATCATCTTCCTAGCGTTATGTCCCGTGCTTAGACGGGGTCCGCTTGGACCATGATCCAGGATTTAGCGATTCTGGTAATTACATTGAAGCGACTGCCGATCTGACCTTCGTAACCCTAAGATAGGGGAACCAGACAATTTTTGGATCATGGTTACAAATTCAAAGTTGTTTGAATTTGCAGGTTTCATCACGATGTTTTCCCTCACCGTCGAGCTAGTGGTATAAATATGTACATAGATTATTTAAAAATCTAGAGGTACATGCCCGGGTTTGAACCCGCACTCCTCGGTTAAGAGGCACGTGTCCTTACCATTGAGCTACCACCGCTCTAGGTATAGTAGATGATTATCACTTCACAAAATACTAATTCAAATTCAAAATATCTTTATTTATATAGGCTTTGAGAAAGCACTAGTAAATAGTCAATATACAAAAAAAAAAGACAAGAAACAATACTACCACCGGTACGGAAAGTTGATTTTATTGAGAAGAAGTCGGCAAGAAACTCGATAGTTTCTCTTATATTTAAATGTCAATTAAAAATCTAATATTAACTTCGGAGTGAGATCAATGCATGTGATGTTGTCTGATATTTGTTTATTTATAACTTGCTGTGTTTAAGTTAAGTTTCTCTCAGTTAAATTCGGATCAACTGTTTCGGAGATTAGCCGTAACAAACAAACAGATAGATAAAAATAGATAGGGGAACTGGCCTATATGAATTTAAATCTGAAAATTTAATTTAAATAGATCCATACGAATATACAAATCCCTAAACGCATATTTAATACATACAATTAATAGTAATATAATAACTTCAGATAAATTAATTAAAAAAAGTTTTACGCATGTAATGAATTTTATCACGTGACTAAAAACGCCCACGACGATAGGGAACGTGCACCAACTATAGGGGGCAGCACTAAATCAACAAAAGAGACACTATGCGGACAGTAAAGGAAGCTTATATTAGACCTGTCATCGTACTGTGAATAATGTAAACAAAATTATATCTTCAATTGCATTATTTTTTATATGATAAAAATTATAAATAACGCTCGACAGCGTAGCCAAAATATGTGTAAATGTCAAAAGTTCTTAGAGGCGGTCCATGTATTGAAAGTTAAAGAATAAATAAACGAAGTAAATAAGGCTTTTAGAACTGGAAAAATTGTCGCACAAACTAAAATATCTAATGTTTACGACGGGAATATAATGGCAGAATATATTTTATTACTGTAGTTATCTATTTTTGGCCTTTTTCACATAACCGTGGCATGAGAATGCTATTCCTTGGAAAGTAATAAAAATTTTGCTCCAGACGATTTTTTAAGCATTGGTGCATCCGGAATAATAAAAATAAGTGAAGTGGTAGCTCATTAGCAAGGACACGCGTCTCATACATAAGGGGTGCGGGTTCAGAGGCGGACACGTACCTTTGGAATTTTCAAATCTATGAACGTATTTAAACCACTAGCTCGACGTTGAGGTACAAAACGTGATGAAACCTGCACATACAACTATATGCATGTGTTACCATAATCCTTATTTGTCTGGTTCCCCTATATAAAGGTTACGGTGTGTTTCAGATAGGCCCTCGCTTCGATGTAATAACCAAACTCGGTAAATCCTGAATCATGGTCTAAGCACGAGATATAAAGCTAGGGAGATGGTGATTGGTGCATCCAGAAACATAACAATACATTATAACTAACTAGAATAATAAATTTCACTATTAAAACTAATTCTTTTTACTTGATAAAAATCAATCTCAAGTATTCATGGCGTACAAATTTCCCATTGCGGCACCAGTTGGCAGCACCGTCGTCGTGCACGTCCCCTTCATCAGAAGCAAGTAAGTCGACATTATTTCGAACAAATTTAACAATAAGTTTGACATAATGTCCAAAGTTCTCCTCAAAGTTTGACAGTTTGTCAATTTCGTCTACCGACCAGTGCCGATTATGACGTCCCACGCAAGTGAAATGTCAACGGAGTACTCTATGCAAAGTGAAATGACAGTTGGGAACGGAATATATAAAGATAATTTTTAAAATCTTATCAAATCCGTGAATTTTCTGTACGAAAACTACTTTTTCGTTTAGTGCTTGTCTTTAACGTAAAAGTGGTTCCAAATATTAGTCAAATACCCTATTAAATTTTATTTATCTGTATGGATTAATCGGAGAGTAATGAACGCGTCGCCTCGTGGACGCGTCTTACGATATTCGCATAAAATCCGACGTTGAAGCGGATCGTATCTAATAAAAACAGTCAGCTTGACGTTGATAAAAATGCTTTTTGTCTTGAAGCCGCATTGCTCGTATAGGGCTGTTGATGAAGAATACACCGGGACAGCATGATTTGAATATAAAATACAATATATAGACTATGTATGGACTTTTAATAATTTAATTCCTTTTTTTATTTTACTAGTTGACCCGGAGTCGGTAATCTCCAAATTATAACAAAGATTATATGTAGACTTTATATAATTTCATAACCGACTTAAAAAAAAAGAGGAGGTTCTTAATTCGATCGTATATATACATACATTATATATACTTTTGTATAATATGTAGATATATATATATAAAAATATACCTGAATAGTTACTATAGATTTATAATATGTATTATAATTTCTAACTCTTCACAAATTACTTGAACACGACTTCTAACTCACTTCTAGCGTCTAAACGTTTTGCAGAATACCCGAATCTCAGCGAAAGAGTCGAATTCCTTTTCATTATTTACTTAAAATCGAACTTAGGTACAGCCTTTCATAAAATAATTACAACATAGCGCTGAGGTCATCATCTCTGAGAAATTTCTCGGTACTCGAGCAACTATTAATTGATACTTCAATGCAGTCTTGAAACTTTCACCTTGCATTATAATTTAAACTTTTGAGATTAATGTAACAATATATCGCTTGTTTATTAACTATTTAACTTAATTACGTATACGTCTTTGCACCTATTTGTCACTTTAATACATATTATACTAATCGTGATTCATCAGAACTCAGTTTTTACTATCTCGTATCAACTACAAAATTAAACGGGTAACTTCTAATTTAGTTGAAAAAATAATAGTATTTCTTATTGCTTCTGTCTTTAAACAAGGAATGAGCACCGTTTCCGATTGATAGAAAACCGACATTAAGACAGTATTGATTATTACTATTAGACAGTAGTAACTATTAGTAGTATTATGTATTAAAGAAAACGAAGCCACGGCCTAAAATATCTAATTATCCTATGCCCCGAATCCCGCTCCCTCTAAAACTCTGTCCCGCTTCAAACAAAAACGTTCTAAGAACAAGCTGGATTATTATTATCACCGTACATGCAACCATACAGATTATATCATGGCTAAGCAAACAGCGTTATCTGCCCGTTCTAGTCCGAGCGTGCGCCAAATATTCGGGAAATCACGAAGTACGTGCTAAGGATTTCAAGCATCAAAGGGGAACTACTAGTATTAAACTTCGGTCTCTTTTGCGTGCACTGAATGTATTTTATTGCGTATTAAGTGTGTACTTTGAAAGAAGGCATCATGAACAGTTGTAATGTTCTCCTGCTATCCAACTAGTATCATAAATGTCAATGTATGTGGCTTAAAACTCTCAAAAACATAACATCACGTCTGTAATCCCTGAAGGGATAGGCATAGTTAAAGAGGTAGCAAATTCCTTTAACCACATACAGCCAAAAGTAAAACTGGACTGGAGTAGATGGACAGTTATGAAAAAGTACCAATAGTCGCCTTTTATGACATGCTAGGCAAGGAATACAGCTGACACTTTTTTTTTTAGGTCCCAAACCAACATGGGACTTCCAAAAATGCGCTGTTTATACACTCCAGTTCAGCACGAAGTATCAAGACTTGGTGTTGGTTCGATTTTGTCACCGTTGAAGACAAACAACTAATTGCAACTGGTAGATATAAACACACTGGGACATAGCTTAATATCATGCGGGACATATAACTCAAAAGCGGGATATACAATTCGCAGCACTAGCCATTGTTTTTTCCGTTCCCATTCAGCTGAGCAAACAACAGATGTCGCGGGGCCAAACATAGTTATCCTTCGACTTGGGACTGCAAAAAATGGACACGAAAAGCGAACGCCGAAACGGGGTGGGGGAGGGGGTTAATAAAGCTCCTTTGTGCTTATACACCGTACCGTAATAGGGTCCTAAACTAATAAAGCTGGGGTCCATTACGGGCCAAGCCGCAACTCTATGACCCGGCCGGTTTAAACAGATTTGCGAGAGAAAAAAGTCGCGCCTTCCCATGTAGTTGACCCTTGTCTTTTGTTGAGCGACCCGATTCGCGCTCCGTTGCCCGTATTTGTTTTGAATCTAATTAAAATTCCGCGTTGTTCTGTGTTAACGCGTCGCTGGGTCGCTAGTGTGTGGTTGTGCGCGCGGCGAGCGGTGGCGCCGCCGACAGTCACCTCGAGGCGAATTTTGCAAGGGTGCAAATGGGTATTAATATTGTATACAAAAATATCTTCCACTTACATTATACTTTTACTGTACGAGACTTATTAAGGAAAACTTTTTATTGCTAGACACTAAAATTTTTTTGTGCCATAAATAAATAAATAATTAATACTAATATGTATGAGTGTGGTTTGTGCAAAAATTGCATCGAGTGAAATATCCAATTTGCACCTAGCAGCAGGATAAATCGTTATTGTTGAAACAAGTGTCTGTCTTGAGTCTGAGTGTGCTACTATCATTAAGTTAAGTTTCCATAAGTTACTTTTACGCCGATCACAGCGTGACAGATGATGTCTAGTATTTGTATTAATTTAATTTACCTAAAACCTTTATATGAATGTCGAAAATATTCATTTTACTACAATGCTACTTGCATTATTTTATTATTTGCTTAAGCAACCCACTAAAAGTGTTGTTTAATTAGATAAAGTAGCGACTGCATTTTAAATTTTGCTTGGTATCTGTTTACCGCCGACATAACCACGCGCCGTTTAAAGCACGTTAAGCCATTGGACCAGCGCCTGACCTCTCTCCGGTCATGTCGAGTTGCCGTCTTACTGAAAGAGCGAAGGAACAGAGATTACATCTGTGATGGCGCAGACACTGTACTATAATATATCCTGCGTAGTGAGCTAAGGTTAGGAGGATATTAACCACGTGTCAAACAACAGTACAGTAACCCTTACCTCACTTTATTAGCGCAAAATAAATCAAAACGTTTCTTTTAACGCGCAAACTGTAATGAGATTTGTCGCAATCACGCGCGACGCAATCTGGGGAGTCGTAAACGCAGCGTCGCGTCTCTGGGAATTTGACATTTGATGTTTAATGTCAAACGATTATGTTATACGTGGAACAGCGAGCCTATCCCATTTGCTAGAAGGTACGATATAATCAAACGGCCATTTTGCCTAGGCACTTAAGGGCGTACGTAATTGTTGTAATGCCTTGTTTTGACAGCGATTATTTTCTTCGATTTCGTACGTATAAATATATCACCAGGTTCGCAATCGGCAACAAGTAACATCAACAGTTTGATGATATTGTGCTAGTCTTATGAGGAAAATAGGAGGCGGATATTGGAACACTTCAAGTACTCATATGGACGTCAGGCATATCTGATTTATCATAGCCAATTACATTCGTTAAAACTTTTTTCCTACATTCATTGTACTTGACTGGCCCGTTGGTCGAGTGGTCAGAGACCCTGGCCACGAAACCAAGGGTCGCAGGTTCGAATCCCGCTAGGGGCAAATATTTCGTGTGATGAACATGGACATTTGTACTCGAGTCATGGATGTTTATAAACGTATTTAAGTATGTCTATCCGTTCACCTAGTATCCATAGCACAAGTTTGTAAGCTTAGTTTGGGACTAGGGAATTGGTGTGCCAGTCTGAAGAATTTATTTATTTATTATTTATTTTAAACATAATGTATTATGTACACGGAGCGGTGGTAGCTCAATGGTAAGGACACGCGCCTCTTAACCGAGGAGTGCGGGTTCAATCCCAGGCACGTACCTCTGGATTTTTCAAATCTATGTACGTATTTATGCCACTAGCTCGACGGTGAGGGAAAACATCGTGATGAAACCTGCAAATTCAAACAACTTTGGATTTGTAACCATGATCCAAAAATTGTCTGGTTCCCCTATCTTAGGGTTACGAAGGTCAGATCGGCAGTCGCTTCAATGTAACTACCAGACTCGCTAAATCCTGGATCATGGTCTAAGCGGACCCCGTCTAAGCACGGGACATAACGCTAGGAAGATGATGTATTATGTACACACAATAAAAAAAATTGACTTACATATTCGCTAAACTTACAAATTATTCCCAAACTTTCCGTATAGTTTCATCTTTAGCCATTCACGGTTTATTTTTTACGAGAATCCAAAAATTCTCAGACCTAATAGAAACATTAAAAGTCTCAACTATCGAACGCAACAGGGAGCATGCAAGCCCAACTTTTTAAGATAATTCCCCTTAACAACCGGGCCCGAAGCAAACACAATGCGACTTCTATTGCAATGAAACTAAAGTTTACCAGAAGTTCCCTCGCCCCGAAGCACCCGTTTGGATACAGGCTACGTTTTTATTACGTCTAATTTTATCACAGAGTCGGCTGGCGACTTTTGTACATTAGTACAGGTATTTTGAGGCTGTATTTCGGTAGTGTTTCCAGTGAAAATTAACTCAAATTTATCTCTGTCGATGATACTACAACTGAATTTTATTGTAGTAGGTAATATTAAAGATGGACAATTGCAGTGATACAGTAACGTATAAATAGTGTTGAATTTGATATATGGACTTATAACTTGAATTTACATGATGGTAAATATCATACATACATCACCTATAATTCCCTAAGGGGTAGGCAGAGTCAAAGAGACAGCAGGCCCCTTTAACCACATTCAGCCAAAAACAAAACTAGGCTAGGTTAGATGAAAAATTGTGAAAAAGTAGTGACAAGTGGCTAGCCTGTCGCCTTCGCAATCACATACCCAAAACCCGATATACATGGTTACCCGATATACATACTTTAAAGGCGACTAATGCCTTTAAAGACATGCTAGGCAAAAAACACAGTTGGCACTTTCTTTTTAAGTCCCAGACCAACACGGGACAATGGGCTGGGTTAGATGGTAAATATCATATCGGGAAAATAACTGTTTCTGAAGAATGTGCCTAAAAAAATTACTCGTGTTAAGTTCAGTCACTGACTGCAATGGCAAACCCCGTAATTTAATACTTTTGATGTCTTCAATGAATGGATCCACCATGCAGTCAAAAACTATGTTTAATATATTTTTATATTAATATTGATAGCATCAGAGCTACGACATAGTGAGAGTATTTTCTGCTCAACATCTTTTAAACAGTCCACTAAGGCACACTGTTTTCCAAATCATGTAATTATTTATCAGTTACAACTTCACATTGTTACATGACAATACATGTACACCACAGTTCCAATCAGTGCTTATCGTCAACCAGATTCCATGCAAAGAAGCCCACAGAACCCAATAAATGTCCCAGACCAAGCCGTGTTCTCAATAAAGCGCTTGTCCGAAATCCCATAACACCATAATGTGCAATAAATATTACCAAACAAAGAAACCAGTCCAAATTGGCGTGCCTTTGTTTCCATTTCCTACCAACAGGAACCTTTCTTTATATTTAGTTTGTTGTACGTATAGATTTTATAAGGACAGGGGTTGAGGCGAGCTCATCAGCATGAGAAAGGCCGGGGTCGAGTGGGGCACGCCCCCCAGTTTTATTAGTCCCCTGTCCGGCGGCAAGTCGGTAAAACTCTTGTTACCACACAAACTGTCATGGTAGGCTGCCGGGAGGACATCAATTTCAGAACTGATCCGCAGCAAGTAAACTGAATTAGGGAACTATATAAATTGGGGGCTGGAGTCTTTCGGGCGAGTTTCTTGCGAGTTGCGCGCCTAAGCGGTTGTTGTGAGATTTGCATACGTAAAGCTTTACTTGGTCTTTATATCTTTATCAAATTTATTGCCATAGTAGGTCGGTACACTATTTCTTTCACTTATGCATCTTACATTTACTTACATGTCTAAAAACTATAACTATATTTTATCTAATAATACGTTACTCTTTCATTTGATAAATAAAACTGCAGGAGAACCTCCTAATATAAATGTAGTATAAGTAGATATCCATATACCCCGCATGTAAATGTCTGATGCAAGCGTAAACCTTACTAGACTAAGACCACGTGTTATGCTAAGAAGTAACATTACGATGACTATACGAAAACAAAAGACAATCTCACTTGACCGCCAGCCGTCAAAAGAGCAACCGCAAACTCGACATTTCACTGCTATTCCTAACGCCATCCACGCCACTTTAGCCCCGACGTCCAGCGGCAATATTCGCAGATTGAGACGGCAGTTACCGCAGACGTTTACAAAGGCCATTCCGCCAGCAGACTAGTTTTACAACGTCTCAATGTCATCATAAAAATAACAAGTAGGCAACAACGATATTCCCAGATTGTGACCGGCGCGATACAGGTCGCCCGGCGGAACGACGTCGTTGCCCGCTCGGAATGGATACTGCGCCCATTTGGTAACAGACCAAATTAATATTACGACACGTACGAAAACTTGCGTAAAAAAATTGCCGTGCTACAATATCGGTTTAGTTGAAGACCCGTTATCGTCGACGCCATCTGTGTCTTGACAACTATCGCATTCGAAAATGTTAAGGATGAAAGTGACCACTTTTTTAATAATACTTAACAAACATGCGATCTGACTGTCCGATTTCTATGTGATCTCTTTTTAGTCTTGACAAAGAAATGTTTCGTCACAAAAGCAATTCTACATTTCTTCTATATTTATTCCGGATGAGATAAGGGAGTCTGATTATACATTAAAAGAACTGTATTCAAAGAGTTACAAAATAATAGTTATTTAATGGGTAGGTTTCCTTATCACATTTTTCCTTCACCACACCAATGCAAAAACCAATAAAAAAAAAAAACAAAGCAATTAGTTTTATTCTCCACCTATAGTGTTCTTTAACAAATCAGCTCGATTGATTCGTATTCACTATTTGTATTGTCGTCCAGAACAACTAATATACTAATATAAATATAATAAATATCCGACGACATCACATACATTGATCTGACTCCGAGGTAAGTAGCTTAAGCACTTGTGTTACGGATATCAGAATGAACAGTGGTATTATAAATATACCACGTGTAATGTTAAATGCGCAAAACCTGAAAACAGTATGATCAGAATAACGAGCTGAATCAATTTAACCACTTTCTAATATAGGTCACATTTTTCAAGAAATCTTTATTAAAAATTTTGCCCTGTCTGTTTACTAATAAGGCAAGCCATCTCGCGCACAAACGCGCCAAAAAACGTAAACAAACTATGTCTGTCGTTCAATTTTAATTTTCTTATACGCGGGGTAATAATAGTTCTTATTTCAATGCTAATTGGATATTAACACCCAGCCACAGAACAAACATAAGTATTCATCACACGAATGTTTGTCCTGGGTGCAGATCGAACCCACAACTCTTGGCGAATGGGGCAGGATCACTACCGAATGCGCCATCGAGCCAGTCTATAATTACATTTTATATAGACAACGGAAGTAGACTAATCATTAACAGCGCATTAATTAGTTAAGATAATACCTGGAATTCTTTTGATTGGGACATAATTATAAAAAAAATACGTACTTCTTCTTACTTACTTAATGCATAAATTATATCGCGACTATTCCTAGAACCAGTTACTATTAATATAAAACAATTTCCCAGTATGGTCGAACACAAGACGCGAATCACCCGGATCACTAAGCCGGGCAAGTAACCTTTTCAATATTTACAAGGAGTATATTATTGTGTGTTCCAATATAAACTTTCTTTACACAGGATATACCTACGTACCAATCTCATCAGTCCCGCCGAGACTCGAAGCTCAAATTTCGTAGGCAACTTGTAGGCCTAAGTAAACACCAATAAATTCCATGTTATTCGGTAAACAAAAAACAAAAATCATACGAGAAAAATAAGGGAGTGGACCTTTTCTGTTTCGCATTATTGGCCGATGTTATGAGATGAAACTTTCCGGTCGGTTCGGCGCGCCGTAACGGAATCTGACGGACCGAGTCCCGCCGAATGGGACGTATATCATTCGGATGTGACTAAAGGAAACGTGACAAAATTGACACAGTTTTCGGAAGGAACACGGAAGTAACTGTGTAGGAAATAGATGATACCAAATATAGAATTACGAATCCGTATTATAAGAATAGACATCTATAAATACTTTACATCCAAATACCAAGGTAGGGTATGGAACAATTTATTTATACACATTGATTGAATTTCGCATATACGAATTACAAGACAGGCCCGTTGGTCAGAGTCCTTGGCCACGAAACCAAGGGTCGCGAGTTCGAATCCCGCTAGGGGCACATGTTCCGTGTGATGAACATGGACATTTGTACTCGAGTCATGGATGTTTATAAACAATATATTTAAGTACCTATTTCTATCCGTTCGCCTAGTATCCATAGCACAAGCTTACGCTTAGTTTGGAACTAGGGAATTGGTGTGTCAGTCTGGAAAAAAAAAACAAAACAAGTACAACCACTGTTCATTAAATTTGTATGAGCTGTCTCACATCTGAATATGGATAAAGTTTCCAATAAATAATAAACTAGGCTCCTAATAAGGGTATATACTTAGAAAGGGCTTTATGTAAGGTATAAAGGATATAAAGGTATGATGACGGGTTTGTATACTGGTAGTCAATTAACTTGTGTATAATGTTCGTGATAACGAGATGAATGTACTTATAATAATTTCGGTAAAAGGCCTCATGTCCTCAGCCAGACTCATATTTTCATTAATCTCCCGTATCATTTTCATTAGGGATGTCGGCAGTGGGGAAAACATCGATTTTTTTTACATGATTTTTAAATAAAAAAATCTCTATGCTTTATCCGTATCTTTCACTGCATCGATTTACTGCTGAAGTTTTAGTTAAACAGTTTTCGTCTTGCTGTCTAAGATATAAATATAATTAAACACCACTCCAATACCTCCTATTTTAAATGGATTTTAATTGGCCGATTTTGAAGATTTTTTGTATAAGGACTCACATAAGGTTTCTGTATGGTTTAAACAGACAGATAATGGTTGTTGCCTTAGATACAAATTGGTCAAAGTCGACGCTTTCTGCTAGTACAAATATGTATTAACACTGCAATATCGATATAATTCTCAACATGCATAATGTTAAATCGAAATGCAATGTCTGAACGGTAAATAAGCTCGGCTCGCTGATGAGATGTTTCGCCCAGTTTCGTTATTTTCTTTATTTGCCTTTTTACGCTTGCTCCGTGGCTAAAGAAATTGCATGCATTCATGTAATGAACAGTTTTTTATTATACGGCCGTTCGCATTACATAACCTTATGTTAATATCATTTTAATGCATAGTAGCTGTGCTTTCGCGTTCTTTCACTGAAATAAAAGTTGGTCATATTTTCAAATTAATACTCATAGCAATACTTAACTTTACATTATGCTGTGTATTGTTACATACTATAACATATTTAAAGACCCATTATAGTATTTGCATAAAACCTAATAGGACAGTAAATTGGTAAGTATTCTTTTGTCAAATCGGTACTGACTGATATACGAAATGTTATATTTACTTTTTTAATTAGTCAAGGAGACTCCTGTATCTTGTTCGGGGAGAAAGTTCAAACAATTTTGAAGTCATTATTAATAACAATAAAATAAATGGAATTTAAGTCTGCCTTCCAAACTGAAATGCAACCAATTCTATTAAACCTACACAAACCCATCAACAATCTTTTGGAAACCATCGAAAATATATCTCATCGAATCAACATCACTACCATCTTTTAAATGACGGTACCACGCGCAAATTCAAAGACACGCCCGACTATAAACAGTCATTATTCTCAGAATGCCCATTCCGGCCTACACCGAAAACCGTTCCACACCGAGACAAACTATCGGCTATCTGAGATAACGCGTCAAAAACTTATTACTTAGTCCAGTTCGGTTACAGGCCTCTTTTGATGTGGCCCTCTCGCGCGTGACAAAGCAGAGGGGGCGTGTATCAGTAATCTCCGTTAAGCCCAGTCTCCACTGGTATCGGGCCACTAGTTAAGGAACTAGTCTGCCGCAACTATTTTGCGTCAAACACAAAAGCTTATACTCATTAGTCGCATGTTGGTTTGGTAAATAAGGTACCAACTGTGCATAGCATACCATAAAAGGTCAGTATACAAATTGTATTTTGTACTATGTTTGTGATTATAGAGGCAACAAGTTAGCCTCTTACATTACATACATACATACATAACATCACGCCCATAATCCCCGAACGGGTAGGCAGAGTCGAAAGGACAGCAAGCCGCTTCAACCACATTCAGCCAAAAATAAATCCGCTCTGGGTTAGATGGAAAATTGTGAAAAAGCAGTGACAAGCGGCTAACCTGTCGCCTACACAATCGCATACCCCAAACCTGATATACCATTAGTCGCCTTTTACAACATGCTAGGCAAGAACCACAGTTGGCACATTCTTTTTTTTTGTCCCAGATCAACATGTGCCAAGTCCCAGACCAACATGGGACAATGTGATAAATAAAATGAAAAAAAATATAACGAACTACGGTAGAATTTCAAACAGTAAGCCGAAACTATATTTATTATAGTTATTACGAGTATCTCGTACTATGTGTTAAATGACTAAAGTATTTCTGATGCATATTCCATATAGTAAGAGTTAGCCTCTCGTCACTTTAACACAATTTACCATGTAACTCAACTGAATTTTATTTTTCGCTGAGAGTGATTTATGAAGCTTATTGTTTGGAGCTGGCGTAGGGGACATCAAGCTAGCTATGTCCAAATACTCATTATGTATTTACCTAAGGTCTGTTTCAGGTTCAGTTATTTTCCACTGCCCCTTCACTTGTTGGTATATCATCATCATGCTAGCGTTATGTCCCGTGCTGAGCCGGTTCCGCTTAGACCATGCTTCAGGATTTTAGCGAGTCTGGTAATTACGTTAGAGCGAGACTGCCGATCTGACCTTCGTAACCCTTAGATAGGGGAACCAGACAATTTTTGGATCATGATTACTTATGCATGGCTGTTGGAATGTGCAGGTTTTATCACAATGTTTTCCCTCACCGCCTCACCTATAATATAAAAATGAATCGCTAAATGTGTTGCTAAGCGCAAATCTCGAGAACAACCGATTTCACTAATTAGTTTTTAGTTGTGTTTGTTATTTTCAAGTATAGGTTCTTATGAAAGAAAAATAATTAAAGTTGCGCGGTAAATGAAAAAAAATGGTTATTTAAAATCCAAGAACGGCGCGTTACGAAGTGCGCCGGGTCAGCTAGTTGTTAGTATATAACAAATTTTATTCAGCTCGGCACTCTTTAATGAGATTTATAATTTTCAGTAACACGTTTTAATACGAAAATCGCAAGAGTATTAAGCCAGGAAGGTGGTAAAAAAAGCCGATGTCAAACGGTTACCGCGGCCAGGCGCTCGCAACAACGAGTGTCGCTCGCACGTTGGCGACATACATTATTATGTCATAGTCTTCCTAACGTTATTTCACCCTACGGCCACCCACGCGATAACTCGAAATTTAGATTTTCCATCCAGATCTACAATCTATGGACAGGCTCGTTTGGTCGAGTGGTCAAACACCTTGACCACGAAACCAAGAGCGACTCTCGGTTTGAATCCCGCTAGGAGTAAATGTCGGTAATGAATATGGATATTTGTACTCGACTCTTCGATTACTTCGATTCACCTAGTATCCATAATACAATCATCATCTTCGTGATAGAAAGATAATGTAGCAACAGCATAACGGGACAAAACGTCAGGTGTTCAATTATTCTTATCAATTAAAACATGTGTATTGATGTGACAACGAGAGTGTACATAATTCGAAATTAATCGGAATTTCATGTGCTAGTTCGATATTCAAATAATATTTAAAAATTTAAACGCAACGATATTGAAACATTAAAAATAATATTTGAATATTGAAACGTCTATTTCCCAGAAACAGAACATACAGAATTTTAGACGCAATTTAAAAAAAAACAACCATAGGTACTTATTTATGAAATTCTGTAACATGAATTGCGTATTTTTTATCAAAAATGGCAATATTAGTTACCATTTTTGAAAAAAAATTAGTATTAAGGATAGTAATTCGCTACCCTTAAAAATCGCTATAGTTACCTATAATCACGCCCACAATCCCCAAAAGAGTAACAATCCCCTGAGTCCAAGGAACAACAAAGCGCTTTAAACCGCATTTAGCCAACATTCTATGATGAGTTGGAATAGTTGGATTTTTTTTTTAACTAATGGCCAATGACTAAGACCCAATGCACAACTGGTCGCCTTTAACGACATGCTAGGAACAAGCACGGATAGTAAATATATTTGAGCTCCATACCAACAGAGGAAAATTGCATACTGCATATTTTTGCATAAAAATGGGAACTACATTTATGTGGAATTCTACTCTTTTAAAATAGCAATGCATAATTAAGATAAAATATTTCGCAGTATTTAGGTTCTCTTGATCAATGTGACGAGACCTTTAGTCGGGCGACACGGCCCGGCGGGTCCGTCTCCGCTCGGGTCGCGGGTTTGGTTCCCATTATACGGCACGTATTGTTTTCCGCTAGAATGGCCTGGCCGGTCGCGTTACGTTTGAGCGTCTGTGAGGTTCAAGTTCATTGTGAGCATTGCTATTAATTGGATAAACAGCGTGTAATTTTTTTTCAAAAATATGGCGCTTTATTTATTACCCAGACTCGAGAAGACCACAGCTACATTTGGTATTTTTCATACTAATTTTTCGCACTAAAGAAATTCCCCTACATAATAAGTCGACAGAACTATACAGGTTGTCGGCTGTAAATTCATTTTAAAACCCATTTGTCCTTAATGAACAATAAAGATTTATGTAATTGCTTATTCATGTGTTACATTTTCCCTTAAAAAAAAACTTATAAATAAAGGCAACAGCCTTAGAATAAATAGTTAGTTCTTTGTTTGATCAGAGTCTAGATTAGAAATTGTAATTTTGAACAAGAAATCGAAAAAAAAAACATGGCACCTATTAACATTTGAGGTTATTTTGATCAAGTTTAAATCTTTTCAAATTTTTTTGTAATAAGACTTGAAAGGTGTTATAAGGTGTTATGGAAAAAAAAATCTGAAAATAGTGAGTTCAAAAATACACAAAATTAATTGCTCAAGTTTCTCTATACAACAAACGAATGAAAAAGGCATGTTCAACATCTTCCAAAAAAATGCAACCCAAAGTACAAATAGACTTAAAATCGGCCTTCGCGACAAAAACTCCAACACAATTTCTCAAAAAGAGTAAATATACAGTAATAAGATAAATATACAATCGCGTCAGTCACAAAGGCACCAAAATGTCGCCCCATATTCACATGCCGGGCGCACATCCTTTAATCCCAGACCTTACTTAATCTTTATGGTGGCCGTGCGGAGCGCGATACTGGTACTTCACGTATCAAGTGACGTATTTTTTGTCACTTGATATTGTTTGTTGTCCTTTGACACTAGTACCGAGTCAAATATTGTAATTATTAAAGTAAATTTGTCTGTTTGTCTGTAACGTTCTGACGTATACGATTTTATGATAGGTAATTACGCAAAAAATTCAACCTTAAAAAGGACATATACTAGAGTAAGTTAGAAAACGGAAAAAAATATATAATACGCACGTTATTTCTACGCTATTGAAACCACTGTCTGTCTGTAAGCAGTAAAACGTATATTTAATGTATTTTTATAATTGAAAGGTCCCTTTTGTCTTTGTAGGGAGTTCAATGACACTCGGTTTTACGATGTTTAAATTAACTTTGAAAGCATTGATGCTATTCGGGGCAATAAAACATGTAAATAAATGGACTAGCTATAAATTTTTGAGTACAATAAGATTGGCAATTTTAATAGTTTAATATAATTTATTACAATTTTATGAATAACGCATGAATAAATACTTTACCGATTATTGTTACAGCAATTGAAGCACAATTATATATTTACTATCAAAATATTTATTGGAAAATTAAAATATATAGTACGTACTTAATTTTATAAATGTAACGATCACATACTTCCTGAAATCATTCTGATATCAATCCACGACTTCCTTTTTTGTTAAAAATACACCACTATACGCGTTTTAGGTATGTGTATTTAAAACAGCTTTGTTTTAATCGAATGTACAATATGTAATGAAAATAGTATGCCTATTATTTGCCCACATACAACATGCTACTTTCGTAGATCACGTGACAGGAATTAGCGCCGCCTCCTCCCTGAGGGCGGTCCACTGCTGATGCCAAGTCCACCAAGCCGGTAGTCGCCCTGCGTCCCTCCGTTCCCTCCACGCATCACTTGAAATCCAATTTTGTTAGTCGCGGAACGGTTGTTTATGATATGTATGAGCCACTAAAATATTCAGACTGTAAATGCGATTCGTGATACAATTTACAGAGAGAAGTATCGTCCTCAAACTACATTTCATGATTTGCTTTGTCTAGCAAAAAAAGGGTAATCAAACTGAGTGATGCGGACAATTCTCGCGCCGATATTTCACGCGGAATCCCAGGTGATGCGCGCCAAATAATGTTCAAATATACAAGGGACTGCGCGCTATTTTCTAATAATGTTACGAGTGAATGTGACACCTCGCAACACAGGTAAGATGGCTCGGAAGTCTGAAGACTAACATTCGCAACGTGCCGCCGTATTACTGTTATTATTTAGCTTGTGATGGCCCGTTTTTGCCCTTTTCCCGGGATTTACGATATATTGTCCCGTTTGAGCTTAGAATAGAGATACGGGAACGTGTATGACGGGCGGGGGTGTTGCCTTTTTTGTCTTTGGGTAATAGGGATGAAGTGCGATGAGTGAATGTGTCTTAGACCTTTGGCTATAAATGAGCAGGTAGGCCGAATAGAATTTATATACATACGTACCATAATAAAGGCGTAAAGGGTCGCAAATATGTACATTGAAGATTTGAACATAAAAAGGGCAATTCTTTTTTAAATTTATCTGTATTTGTACGGGTATCACGTGAAAGAACTACGAAAGAATCCTCTAGGTGATTAAATAAATATGCAAACCAAGATTTTTGATTGACGGAATCTAAGTTAATAATGGTCCCAAGCGGCTGATAAGCCGCCATAACCATAACTAACTAAATTTCACGCCACTTCCCTAGCGGGGTAGGCAAAGAGGACCGAACGCCATATGGCACGATCCTTACACACCTCACTCGCCTCTTCAACCATCGCTTACCTATATATAAAAAATATCGCAATCTATCTTTGCGATATTTTTTTCCATAGTTCCAAACATAAGGTTACTTATGCTTGTGCTATGGGTAGTACATACATACATACATGTCCATGTTTATCACACAAAACCTTTTCCTCTAGGGGATTGCCTCTTTTTTTCCCGCGACTCTTGGTTTCGTGACCAGACTCTCTGACCACTAGACCAACGGGCCTGTCAATGCCTGATAGGCTAATAACCTAACTGACTGGTAACATTATAATAGCAGAATAGTTCATGTAGGTAATAGCTGTCTTACAACATCCAGCAATCAGATAAGCCGACGTCCAGATAAAAGTTATAGGAACTGTGTGAAGCAGGCAACTTCCGACAGCAGAGCTGAGTTAAGCATAAAGAGGACAGGCCTATGGTGATAATAATGATGATAATATGTATAATGAGAACTTGCATCGGCTATTTACTCGGGCAGACATATAGTCCAAGATCCCAGTCACCCCAGACTTATGTGATTTTAGGAAAGATGAAATTCTTAGGATCGGTAGTATAAAATAAACTTAGAAAAGAATGGCTACTCGCTAAGCTGAAAGGAGGGCCGTTTTACAGGTAGTAGCTATCAAAGGTGGAAAAAAACATGCTAACATACGTCAAAGTAGGTAGGCTGATTTATATATATTAACTATATATTTTTTTATATTTTATAATGAGCCAGACAAATCTGACGGGCCAAACATCCACCCGACTCGTTAAAAGTTCCGCTGTGCGAGGAAGCGTGAGAGCTCATTCTAATACAACATTTTGTTGACGCACAACAACTTGTTGTTTGACCGCCCGACAAGGAAAAGGCCACTTGTCACTTTCCACAATGCATTTCACAATCTCCCATCTAAACCATATCGATTGTTGAGTAAATGTGGTTAAGTGGCTTTCGCTACTTGAACTATGCTTACCTCTTCGGGCATTGCAAGCGTGATAATGTGTAGACATTAATGTGATTGCCCATTTAGACCGATAATATAAAGATTGTTAAAAGCATAACCATTCCTCGGATAAAAGGTCACTGACCTGTGGCTCATCGTTCAGCTTCCGATGGTGCTCGTGGCTGGGTTCCGTCGACCTCTTGCGGACCTCATGATGCGATAGCAGGTAGTAATCCTTGAGGGAGCCGATCTGTAACAAAGCAAAATACATATTAACATTAGGACCTGATTAACATCATCTTCCGACTTTGAACTTTACCGAGCTTTTCAAGCATGTAGGTTACCCTTAACTTTGGGACGATCATCGCTATCATCTTCCAAGCGATATATTCCGTTTGTATTCCGGGCCAATGATTTGGACAATGATCCTACATTAAGTGAATCTGGCAATCATAGGGAGTGCCATCAGACTCTCGCAACAAACAAGGGATCCAAGTAAAGCTACCGTCGCTCTTTTATTGCAAGGACCAAATCAAAACAGAATTGACATCTTTTTGCATATTATTCAGTCATGCCAAATCAGAACCCTTCCTTGAAGGTATGCCGTAGTGTTGTGTTATAATCGCCTAAAAAAATAATTATAGTCGTAGCATTAAGTATAAAAAGCTACAAATTAATTAAGAACGTCATCCCATTTTCGAGGTCAGCCAGAAAGGCGCTTATCGCGTCAAAATGAAAAACAGCGCCCGTCTAACGGTCATAACTATTTCCCGCCGACAAAAATCCATCACGTCTCAATCGTAAAAAGTGAAATATTCAGTACAATCACGCTCCATCGCAAAATCTACCCTATTCGAACAAAAGGGATTAACGAAACTGACTTCGTCGTAAAACAACGGTATTTGAAAGCATTTCGACTGTAATTTATTCAGATTGCCTGTCGACCGAAATTAGCGCCGCGGTGGGAGAAAAGTTAAATACTATATTTAAGAGGCTTTCAATGGTCAGTAATAAATACGGAGGCACGCGATAGGGCTATCAGAGGCGCCATCTTAACATTGCGACTTAAGAGCCTGTAACCGCCTGCACGGAGGGCCACGGGAATTGTCGCGGGAATAATAACTTGAGGGGTTTACGAAATATCAACGCCTTGAGTTACAACGCAATGGGAATATATGCGGTTTCTGATTGGTTAAATAGATGGGAGACCACCGACAAGCTTTAGCGTTATTTTTATATATACATACACGTATGTAGTGTATGTACACTCGTACATACATACATGATATCACGCCTTTTCCCTTTATTTTTATGAACTGTCAAAATCAATTATTCCATGAATTTATAAAGCCACTAGCGTGATATGACGTCACAGCATGCCACACTCAACTGATTAACTACCGAGTGATGTCAAAACCATTAACAATTGGATATAACAAAATACGTCTGATTTATTAATTAATGAGCATGAACGACGTGGTCCTTTAAAAAAGTGTTGCCTTGGAATAGTTTCTAAATGAAATCAAAAATATTGTTCTTTCTTCTCTTCATCTTCACCTTCATCCTAATTATATGAACAATGTTTTTAACAACTGCATTATCAAACTAAACGCATTTATCAAAAAATATTTAGAAGTTGAATAAATAAAAAAATAGATATTCCAATAAAAATATTTTGCAACATAACTTCATATGTAAGTATATTAAAAATATTTATTTCTATAAACAAAGAAACTTCATGCATAATGTTTGTGTTCGTAATTTAATAGATGATATTATTAGATTACCATTATTTACACTAAAAGAAAATATATTACCATACTCGTAATATATGGCGAATTCTGTGGATATAAAATTTACGCTCGACTGACGGACGAACTTCTCGTAAGGGCAAATGTTTTTATCTCGTCTTTCTACTGATTAACAATCCAATAAAAATTATAACAATGCATTATTATTATACTTACATTCTAGTGAAGGTTTACTGCGTAAAATATCTAACAGATTGAGTAACATGACGTAGCATCTTGTCAAGTTAATCATTGGTTAGTTTAAATTTTGAGATCTTTTGAGATCTTTTGTCAAATATAGCCTATGATAATTGTAACAAAACTTTGCGACTTGTTAGTTCCATTTTATATTACTTTGATTATGTTGTTTTAGTGTTTATCTTGTTGGTTGTCGTAATAAATAAATATAAAAATATTTTATCAAAAGAATGTCATCACTTATTCTCAGTGTGTTGTTAATAATTGTAAGTTTAAACAGCAAATAAAAAATTAACACGAGATTTATTAGCCAATAAAATAAACGGGTACATATGTACTGTACGTGCATATTCGTAATTCAGAGGTACACAGTAAATAGGTACACACTTATCAAACTTAACATTAGCAGTACTTATTTGCAAAGCAAACCTCACACTGCAAGATTAATATTCCTCGTTACAATTGTGAAACAACTGAGGAATTTTTACATTTAGTATTTGCTCAGCTCATTTCTCGGGAGTGCGGCTAAAATTAACATGGAAACCTTATTTTACGATGCCTGACGTAGTCGCTAGCTAAACGACCAATTTTAAGAACTCTTAAAACTGTGCTTGGAACCGGTACCAAAGATAATCTCTACCGGTAGTTGACAGTTCTCGACTTTTTGACACCTGAGTACCGATTCGAAACGGTTATCGGTAGTACGTTTTACCTGTAACTAATTAACTAAAACTTCACGCCACTTCCCGAGCGGGGTGGGCAGAGAGAACCGAACGCCATTTGAGACGATCCTTACACACCTCACTTGCTTCTTCAACATTCATGATTGTACCTGTACCGGTGGCCAATTATTATGCCTGATTAAAAATGTAAATTAGCCTCATAGCTGTGATCTTTATCTTCTTGTCTAGCTCCCATATTCTCTTGCTTGGGTAAGCCTATTATGTATGTTTTCCATACCTCCCATTCAGTCGACCACGATCGAAGTATATATCCTATTTCACATAATCGACACGTTTCTTCTTAGATCGCCCTATTTCTTTCCACTCACAAACATTAACTTTCATCCCTCTTCGTCATCATACCGATGTACAAGCATAATCAAATCTAATATTAGTTGTACCGCGTGTTACCCGTACCTACTTATACAAAAAGATTGCATCTAACACAGGCAAGAAGTCTAATATCGGTATAAAACCAGTGGCAACAGTACTTATACAAAAATACCGGTTTAATGCCTGCTCTAAAGTAAGAAGATTCATGTTTTAGCAACAAAAGATAACGAATGCTATGCCTGAGCGGGGAGGGTTCTCTACATAAAACTGGCTTTATTAAGGCCCATAATCCAGGGTAATAATCCTAGATACTTTTAGTGTAACTTAGCACCGCGGAGACCGGCGACATTTTATAGACCGAATTCGCTCATTAATGGAAATTACTATGTAATTTAGTACGGCGCGGAATATTTAAGCTACGTTTGTTATGATATTTAGGAATTTCGGGATTTCGAGCAATGTAGATTAAATAGAAATTTAGTTAATTAATAAAGTGTTACTTAAAAGTAAATGAATCATAGTCTAAGTTAACAAGTAAAATGTCTTGGTAAGAATACACCTCCATAAATTTAACTTTCTTAAAAAATCTATAATTTGTAGCATGTTAAATAAAAAAATATATAAATAGTAAAATTTTAATGATCCTTTTTATTCAGTATATAAGAAATTTGTGCGATGGCGACAAAAACAAGACAGACCTCTATAAGAAAAGATGAAAGTTTTTACAATCGCGTTTGTAAATTGACTGCGTTACAAAATTCTAATGTAGACGGCGATAACTACATCTGTCTAATAGACTAATCGCCATCTTGTTCATATGCTAGCTAGTTGTTGTCTCATCATCTAATCGTATTTGCACTCTCCCGAGCATAGACTCAAAATGATTAATTACAGCGCCAACGCAACGTAGCAACACAAACAGACCACAGGCAACATCGCAGGCGACAAACAACGACTCTATAGATATGAGTAACCCAGTAAACATAATTGCGCCAACATAGAAATTTGGCGCCACTCAATGCGCCAGCGCCTCCAGCTGTCAGTTAACGCAAAATTGCGTCATATCGCAATAAACTGCATACATTTTGTATGGATTGTAAAATATTACGAGAAATCCGTTCGCGCTAACGCATCTTAAACAAAATATTTGTGGGTTATTTTTTAATTGAATTTTTATGTTTATTTATCCGTCCAGATATCTTTATGTAGAAGTAACTAAACGCTCGCGGCGCCACGCGCAAGAAATACGGTCTGTCACGGAGAATCAATCGTATGTCCTGTGGGATCTATCAATTTTTCGGGATAAAAACTAGCCTTTGTCTTCTCAAGGTTCAAACTTCAGGCGTGTCCTATTTCATCGCAATCGCTAAAGAAGTTTAGATATTAGGACGAAACAGATGTGTCAGACAAATAAAGAGGATTAGGATTACTTTTGGTATGGATATTCCAGCTGTCAAGGCTCTAGACTCGTTTCGATCAGCTAACAATCAATAGAAATTCAGGCATAAATAAAAGCAACGACATTGAGCATTGAACAGTCTTCTTTAAAAGCAGCCTCGGAAGCACTGAACCGAGCTTATAAGTCCTAAATGACTAGCGAGTTAATAGCCCGGCCGCTAGTGAATGGCTCGACCGGCCATCTAATTAAATTTAAGGCTTCCGAATAAATCTGAGGTTCAAAAAGCCTATCCATTCGAGGACTACGAAACTTCGTCATTATTCATAAAAGGCTTTTTCCCTTGGCTTTGTGTGGGGTGAAGCAATCATATTAAAATCTATTGTGAATTTAATTAATTACGAGTATAACAGTGATCCATTCAAAGTTGCTGTTTAGAAAGAGTACAAAGATGTGTAAATTAATAACTTGTATGCCGTACAGCATGAAGTGTACCATAGAAACTACAGTTCTTGTTAGTGACGATTTAATCTACTTAGATTTAGATTAGATTTAATCGTTGTTAGTGACGATTAAATCTAAACTCGGACGAAATATTTCAAATATTTCGTCCGAGTTTAGATTTAGGTTGGAGTAATATTTTATTGAAATGTTTTCTGATAAACAGACTGAATCGCTGAAATACTTTTCATATCCATTTCTAGTCTGTTTTCATATGTTTATATTGTAAATAAATAAATAATAAAAATATCCAGACTAACGCACCAATTCCCTAGTTCCAAACTAAGCTTATGCTTGTGTAGGGAAAATGTTTCTTGTGATGTTAGTATCCATAATACTAACATCACAAGAAACATTTTCCCTTAGCAGGATTCGAACCCGCGACCCTTGGTTTCGTGGCTAGGATCTCTAACCACTCGAACAACGGGCCAGTCACATCTGTATTCGTTCCATTATTTGTATTCATTCAGATCCATTATTACCATCACTTCTAACGCCCTTAGAAAAGCATCGATCTCACTCTTCTTATTCTTTTTATTTTCGTCACGTATTCAATTATACTCACTCACCCAAACTGATCATAAATAACTTATTTGGTTTGAAAATTATAAAAAGCTCTATGAAAAAATCACACTCCGAACCAATCTTAAACAAATAAAATCCCACCCAGACATCACATTCTCACACGTCACAACCACATATTAATTATGACATTACTAACGCAACATTACCCGTACAACCGCCAACATAAAAACTCCAACATAATAACACTTAGTTTTACCGCGAACCGTACATTAGCTGGGGAGGGCCGTTAGTTAATAGTCGGACGTTAAGCGAGCCCTAGGCCTGCTCCCTCGTAAACTAGCCGCACATGAACCGCCAAATAATTTAATTCGAGCCCTATATTTCGCACGATAAGGTTGTGTGCATATGGTATAATCTGAGAATGTATGTTGTGAGCGGTCAATCTTAGGGCGGTAACACAAACAACGGGCTTGAGGTTTTGTGGACTCGTGTGTGTAACTGTCATAACGTGCTGACGTGACTTTTGACTGATGGTGATTTTAGGGAGCGGGTAGCTCAATGGTAAGGACACGGGCGTCTTAACCGAGAGGTTCAAACCCGGGCATGTACGTCTAGATTTTTCAAATCTATGTACGTATTAATATCACTAGCTCAGCGGTGAGGGAGAACACATTCCAACAAATATGGATGTGTAACCATGATTCAAAATTGTCGGGTTCCGCTATGTAAGGGTTACGAAGGTCAGATCGGCAGTCGCTTCAATGTAGATAATAATCAGACTCGCTAAACCCTGGATTATGGTACAAGCGGACCCCGGCTAAGCACGGAACATTACGCTACGAGGATTGTTGTGGTGACTGACTTATGCAGACGCTATAAAAAGGTTTAGTTGTCATGGTCATGTTGAATATTATAATTTCAATGCAGGCTAACAGCGAAAATGTCACGTGACCGGTACGTTGGATTTAACAAGATCCGAATAACTGGTAAAAGCTATTCCGTCTGTTTACCAAATAACTGAATAATATTTTGTTACTTTGACTAACTTCAGCAGCCGTAAGTTACTATCGTCTTGGCATGAAATGACATTTTAAAGATGATAGAGCAACAATACTTATGACAAGTTTCATTGAGATCTAATCGTATTGAGATCACCTTTTCAATCCTTTACACCGCAGATATATTTTTTTTTTATATTCAACACGATGACATCAAATAACATCCTGTAACAAATGTTATCGACTATCACCACATGACATACAAACGTTTCGCTAACACTTGTAGGTGTTGCACAGTACACAAGCGTGCACAAGCCCTTACTGGGACAAATTCGGTCAGGACCGGGAAAAACGCGCCCCGCTCCGGTAACACCGTTTTGTTCCTTTCCCGTTGCGTTTACGAACCTGCGAACTTTATTCCGTCCGTTCCTATATAAATTGTGTTGCCCGTTTTATTTGTGTTTCACTAAGATTTACCCGTGAAATAAGATAACGCCCTTTTAAATTGGGACTCGCGATTCCAGATTAAGATCGCGTAATTTTCTTTACCGAGAAATGTACGTGAGTCAAGATTAGTGTTGTTTATTAAAATTTTATCCAACAGAATTGTTATAAAGACCATTTTAGTTATTTAAGAGGTTTTATGAAAAAAAAAACATAACGGCCGCTTACAAGTTCTTTGAACAAAACACATGTTTATGGGTACATTTACAAGAAAATATTAAAATCATAAATTTCTAGAGATGATGTCTGATGATAGATATGACATCATATCTAGTATGATTTCTCAGACCAGAATCTATCGAATTAATTTAAATTAAATAAATATGATTTTATTGATAAACGATTTCTAAACTTATTACGCTATGAATAACAAAACTAATTTGACAAACTACACTCACATACGTGAATAAATTCTCAGAATACCATTAAATAAATCGAACTGAACTAGAAACAATAAATTGATCATCGCACTATTGTGACAGATTGTAGTAAAACAAAAGAACAGCTGTTGTCTTAAGTATAAAACAATCAAACACTCTAAATACGAAACATCAATCATCTGATGTCAGACTAAGCCTTAAACCTTTTGAGTGTAGGCATAGATTCAGAATGAATCTGTCTCCGAAAGTGTCACATTTTATTGTGTAAATTTACCTTTGAAAATCAAAACTAAAACGGCACTTTTTATGATTATGTTATCGGCATTAGAAAGGGCACACTAAAGGTGTTCCTAAAAGGGCACAGAAATTTATCCCCTAAATACAAATTATGATGTGTCATCAATAAAAGATCAAACGTTGGGACGTATAACAAACGTCAAGGAACTTAAAATGCGAACAACCATGACGCCCCATGACGTCTTAAATTTCGGACCTCGGGATCAGAAGGCCACAGAATACATGAAACAACAATAAATAAGAAAACACCTGTGTTTACGAATGAAACTACTAATCACAATGGCATAAAAAAACTCGCAATGTGTTCAGGTACCATAATCCTAAAAATAATAAATTACCGCAAAAGAATAACCCACTAATTAAGCTTTTTCTCATCTAAGCAACTAAGGAAAGAAAATATCTATTGCGCTATAACATAACACCCCACCAGAAGGGTTGTATGTAAATGTAGACACCATAAATCTATTTTAATTTACATCCCACTATTTCCGAAGTTGAGCCGTAAATGATAAAATCTTGCGGGTAACGCGGATAAGGCGACGTTTACGATTACATTACAAGGGTCCCCGCCGCGGGCACTAGGCGTGGGGTGCGTTTAGATGTCGATGAATAATATATTAAGATATCGATAAAATATAATATAACGTCAAGTTAAAAAAAAACTTATTTTTTACAATATGTATATAACATACCTGAAGCAAATTCATCATTACACATTATACATAAATACTTTACAGAATTCAAACATTTTCATCAAAAAGAAAATATATATATTTCGTGGGAAATAAAAAAAATACATTATATATTAATAATTACATAGTTTAGCCCACTTTACGTTAATTGTGAAAGTTATGGTCATATAGTCTTAATTAAACATAGTATGTCACGCTGCTAAAAATACTTAAAATACTGGTATCAAAGGTAGTGTTTGCCATAATAGTAATTAAGGACCATTCTGTCTGTCAGTTATTTGCATTGAATATTACGTACCAACGTACTGATGACGTGCAACAGAATATAGAGAGGCTGAAAATGAAGTAAATATATCAATGCGAACATTTCCAAGTAATTAGTGTCTATGTGTCTAGTAATTATATCAACTAATACTGGGTCTACATACCATGTCAGCTTAATAATTTGTTACTTACTAGAAGCGACTCATAGTTTCATCCGCATAGTTCCCCTGTCTCGTGGAAATACGAGGATAACATATAGCCTATGCTACTCGCTGATAAAGTAGCTTTCCATTGGTGAAATAATTTTTCAAATCGCTGGCTATTCAATTTAAACAAACAATCAAATCGTTTCTCTTTATAATACAATATATAAGATTATATTTATTAATAACTAGGTCTAATACAAATCAAATTATGTATATTAGTTATTTGAAAAGCACAAACAGTTTAAATTATAATTTATTGCTTTTTTTATATTACTTTACGTATAAGATCTTTAAAGTTAATATCTTATGTAAACGAACCAATCCCTTTTTCAAGAACTATCTTCAACCAACGCCAGACGTATTTATATTTAAATATAATTTAACAAGATAGTTTTTTTGCTCGTTATTTATGCATTTTATTCAGTAAAGATCATTTACATGTAGATTTATGCTATTAAAACGATATTTTAATATAAAGAAACATGTCTACAAAATTTTCTTTTCTTCTACCGATAATTTTGTACGTACCTTTTTGATGGTTAAAATAACATTTAGCTCATGCGTCTAGAAGTCTGTTGCGTCTAACGCTAAAGAAATAATAAGAATTTACTTGCGTTACTAACCCTATGTATAGTTAACTCATAATTGCATACCGTCTGCGAAGTTCCAATCTAACTTGCAAAACATTGCAAAACATTGCTGTTAGGCGATTTTAATATGGGTGGTATTCAATGGAATGGACCGCCGGGCTTGCCCCTATCCGCGTCCGGAAATCGAAATAGTAGGTATGAACAGATGCTTTTCGACTTCATATCATTTTTTAATTTAAGTCAGTACAATTGGGTTCGTAATAACAAAAATAGAACATTAGATTTAATTCTATCTGACATGGTTGTGTCCGATCTGCGACCGTGTTTAACACCGCTTAGCAACATCGACTCATATCATCCACCACTCGAATGCGAATTAAAGTGTCATGCCTTCCAGGACACTTTTAGCGCGAAACAGGTACCTAGATTAAAATTTCACAAGGCTGACTATTCTAAAATACTAGAGGAACTTGGTGGGATTTGCTGGGATGAGGTATTTTTGCCAAATTATGATATTAATACTATGGTTTCTTTGTTTTACAAGATTATTAATGATGTTGTAACTAAATACGTACCGAAATCAAAAACTGGCTCTCATAAATATCCCACATGGTACGGTAAGTCTCTTATTAGGCTATTGCGTGAAAAAAACAAATACCGTAACCTGTTTACAAAATTCAAAAACCCATTAGACAAATTGACGTTTCGTTTACTCAAAGAAAGGAGTGCAAAACTCATCCATTCCTATTATAAAAACTATATATCTACCATTGAATCGTCCTTAACATCTAATCCTAAGTTATTTTGGTCATATTTAAAGCAAAAGAGAAATGGTACAAGTTCGTATCCATCTATCATGCGTTACGAGGATCAAATCGCTTCAAATAACCCGGAAGTGTGTAATCTCTTTGCCACGTATTTTTCCTCGGTTTACGATAATAACAATAGCAACAATCTTACCTCCACAAGTTCTTCAGCACCTATTTGTTTACTACCAAATATCCCCGAGAATCCTCTTGCGCGTAACATAAACAACTCACATTTAACTAAAGAGATTGTCGAAACGGCATTAAAAAGACTTGATCCACGTAAAGGAGCAGGGTCAGATGGCATCCCTCCAATATTTGCCATTAAATGTAGTAAAGTGATCTCCGAACCCTTAGCTATTATCTTCAATTATTCCTTAGCGACTGGTTGTTTTCCATCCCATTGGAAAAAGGCGTTAATTGTTCCAATATTTAAGACAGGCGATAAATCTTCTATAAAAAACTACAGACCGATATCTATTCTTCCTGTTTTCGGCAAACTCTTTGAGTCATTAATTAATCCCATATTATCTTGGCATCTTAAACAAGTTTTAATATCCGAACAGCATGGCTTTATCAAGGCGAAGTCTACCTCAACTAACTTAGTAAGTTTCATAACAGACGTGGTTGATGCCGTGGACCGTGGCATTCCTGTTGACGCCATATACACAGACTTTAGCAAGGCCTTCGACAAGGTGGACCACCAGATCTTAATTAATAAGTTATATCACTGCGGTATCATGGGCGAGTTGCTGAACTGGTGTGCGTCTTACCTCACTGAAAGGTCTTCAGTGGTTGTTGTCGATGGCCTTTCTTCTGGGGCATTCGTGGCGTCCTCTGGGGTGCCACAGGGATCACATTTGGGTCCATTATTTTTTAACGTCTTTATAAATGACGCGAAATCATGTTTTCTGTACTCACAAATATATTTATATGCCGATGACCTAAAAATCACGAGACGGTTGGAAAACATCGATGACTGGCGTTTACTCCAAGAGGATTTGGACCGTTTTTCATATTGGTGTGATTCGAATAAAATGCAACTTAATGTCGATAAATGCAACTTTATACATTTCTCCCGCAAAAAGAGTCACTACTTCAATTCTTACAGTATTAATGATAACACGATACGCGAATTGAATGTTATTAGAGATCTTGGGGTGTACATTGATAACACACTTCGTTTTCACATTCATATTGATAAAATAGTAACCAAAAGCTTTAAACTACTGGGTTTTATAATACGCAACTGCCAAGACTTCAAACACTTCTCAAGCAAGATAGCAATTTTCAACTCTTTAATTCGTTCTACTTTGGAGTATTGCAGTGTCGTTTGGACTCCTTTCTATGAAATACACAAGAATCGTTTAGAGTCAGTCCAAAAGAGGTTTCTTTGGCATTTGTCATTTCAAAACATGCTGGCTAGAAAACTCCCTACTTATACCTCGCGATTAGAATACTTTAAACTCCAAACCCTTGACAGCCGTAGAAGAATTTTAGACTGTTTATTTTTGTATAAGTTAATTAATGGACTTATTGATTGCCCCGATTTACTAAAACAATTAAATTATAATGTTCCCTTTAAACTTGCTCGTACTTCCAGGTATCTACCTTTCAGGGTGAAAGGTTTTAGAACTAATTTAGGCCACTTCTCTGCCATGAATAGAATTCAATCCCAGCTCAATCATATGATACGTTTATCTAAAGCCGATGTCGATATGTCGTATTCACAACGTAAATTCAGATCTGTACTGACAGTATTAGCCTCCAGTACGTTATAGTTTGTTTTAACGTATGTGTATGTGTGTGTGTGTTTGTGTATATATGTATATATATATGTTCATACGCACAAGCATGTATATATATGTGTGGGTGCATGCACACATGTGTGTGTATATGTATACACAAAAAATCACATAAAATCACGTAAAAAATCACATATATATGTGATTTATTTACTTATAACATAATATTAAGCAACCGCGTTCTTGCTTTAACTTTTGTTACCAACGACTAAATTGATCTACAACATGCCGTGGCAGCCTTTAAGTAAGGTAACACTATGAAATGTTTTCTGTTGAAATTAGCAATATTAATGTAAGGTGTATGCTTTGTTGGCTGTCCTTAAATAAATAAATAAATAAATAAATCTATCTAGGTACATATCGAATTGTTCTCGCAAATCGATATACCGCAACCGAATTTCCATCGATATCCGCCCTGAACGCCGATCGTCCCTGCGCCCGTGCGCGTGAGTTACGTCCGCTTTATAAGCCAATAAAGGTAATAGAGGCGGCAGTTCCGCTCACGCAAAAAATCCGCCGCAAACGCCGCGGCTACACCATAATATATTCATACGGACCCCCTCCAGGGGCGGCGTGCACTCGGATATAACGCAGATCGAAACCCAATACGCTGCGGGTAGGAGCCGATGTTTTTCTCGAGAACAGGATTTCTATTGTTTTCGTAGACGTTTCGTATGGACATCGGTCTTATTAAACCCTTTGAATGTTACTAAGAGTGCTTATGGATAAGAGAAGAAGTATGATATATGGGATCTGGTAGGCGTGGATTACGGTATCCAGTGATATTAAGCCTGGCTTGATTGCATTTTAATGAGATATCTTATCATCTCATGATATCTTTGAAAACAATGAATTCCTTAGTCAATTGTGTTGCATTTGTATCCACGAAGTAACTGACATAATTAACCGGCCAAAAATGAGACTCGGCATTTATCTGAATAATATGAAATTTGTTGCCATTTGTCGGTATTGATTTCTTAGGACATTATAATGAATAGTTAGCGTTAATTATATACAGGCTTATTCATCCATAAAACTCATTAGCAATAAAAACTTAGTACCTGAAAGCTCACGAGATAGCAAACTTTTACTGAATTAAAAGCGCTTTAGAATATTGAAAAGCATACCGTTCTTACAGGCGGTCCATCAACGAATGGATCAATCAGTATTCAAACAAAAAACTTTTAATCGATTTTTAGGCTATGCTACGGTTTTATATCAATCGCCTTTTTCTTTCACGGCGATACTGAACCCAAGTGCGACTCTCGTCAGCCTAACCAGCGGAATTTTTTTACCATTCAGCTAATAGATTAAAGAGGATTTACGTGAGAGTCGAATTAATGAACGGCTGTATCGTACTGGACGGTCCCAAGCGGGCCATTTTACGCTTTTGTGCTCAGATTGTTTGACCTTGAATCCGCACATCTGAAATGTTGTTAGAGTTTATCAAATAACGTTTATATAAAAAAAATATCATATAAAGCTAAATTTGCTAAAAAAAACCTCCACCAAAAAATAAAGACAGCAGGCACATGTTAGCTGAAACAGAATTGCCCCAAAAATTACTTTATACGTCATGGAAAACATTATTGGACTCGAAATATCATAACAGACGAAAGTCATAAAGGCCGACATCAATAACAAAGACATGCACCGCACACGGCGCGGAGGAAACCCCCCTAAAACGGATTTTACCGGCCGATTGAGCCGACAAAGAAACTCACGGGAAATAAATGGTATTGATGATACGAAATATACGACCATAAATCCTTATGGGGAGGTGTTGTAACTGCGATTCGGAGCGCGAGCGGCGGTAATCCGCCCCGTGTCCGTCACGGGAGCGAGTCGCATTATCGTGATGTGTGGGGGGGGGGGATTCCGTTTTTGCCGCCGAATGAGGTTGAGGGTAGTTTGATACGCGTCTTCCGTGCTGGTCTAATGATTCATAGATTTTTTCGACCTACTCAAGAATCATCAAAAGATACCGCACCCAGACTTCTAAATAATAATAACGGTAATTATGAACTGTTGATAGATACGCTTATATCGCCTAACGGCCACGCTACATTATTGTAATGACCACAGAATCCTATGGTATGTTCTATTCATATACCTATGACATCTGTTTTGATTATGACACTGAATATAGCAATCTGGTCATCCTTTAGGTACGTTCAAACTGTTAATCCAGCATGTTCTGTGAGAGCAAATCCATTTGACCAGATAATCACGAAATAAAAGAGTAAAATAGTACTCACAAATAAATCAGCAAAGCAATATTTTTGCAATGATCTTCGCTAAACAATTGCTAGCTCTTTAGTGTCAAATTTGCCTATATCCTGACTACAACAACAGAGAAATACCCGAGTTAAGAGAGATAAAGAGTTTGACCTCTTACACATTAGTATAAGCGGTAATACTGTTCACCACAAACACCAGCAAAGAGCCGCACTCAAAAACATCTTGAACAGGCTGCCAGCCCCAATTCCCCGCACGTACACTGCAGAACAATAGTGTTGACCATCAAATCCGTAAGGGTTTATCTTTACAGCCGCAGCCGAGAGCATTGTGCCACTTTAAAGGTAACGCCAGTATATCTGCCGAGATAACGGCGGTTTATGAAGCATATTCGACGTTTATTGCCGGTGGGGGTTAAGTTTGCTGGACAGAACTAACGGCACACGGCTGGGTACGGAATTACCTGAACGGTGTAATTGGGCACCGATTAGGGGAAATGACAGCGGGCGAGAGTTATTTGGACGGTGTTATTGCTTTGCAGTCCATCGGTAATGTCAAGTCTTGGATGGAAGGCTGGAAGGCTACTGAAAATGTTTATTAAATATCTGTCTACTAGGTTCTCGGTGCAAAATAAAAACAACCATTTTCTATTTAGAAAGTTTATACGAGATGTTACACAATGTTTAAATGAAGGATACAAAAATATACCCCTGGTGGCAGCAAAGGTATATATTTCTATCCTTATCCGGTGTTTACTTGTGCAACACCAAATTAAACACAGTTTACTGTTTCCTACCATAAAACAACCATAAAACCTTCATTTTATTTTGTAATAAATAAACATTATACGCTTAAAGTTAAACTAAGGCTTCTTTATCCACCTTAATTTTACACGTGTAATAAATACGACATTGAACAATGGATTTAGAATTCTTTGTTATACGAAGACTTTAAAAATAAAATCAATATACATTTTCACAATCCTCTCTAAATATACCTTCGCGTGGTACGCTCTAAAAATAAAATGTTTCTATAACCTCAAGTTGAGTTCAGACATCAAACAAATCACTAATACCTGAACAGCTCACCCGGGGCTCATTTATAAATATATCCACTTTGGCACAACAATTTGGGAAGCAGAAAATAATCCAATACTGCTCGGTGCACCAGACGCGCAGCTATAAATAAGACATACTCCATGATACATTAGCTCGCAGGCTGCCAGCAAGGATACCCAAATTAAACTTTTCTGTTCTGTTCGAGCAAAGGCTAAATATACTGGAGACCGTTAGATTGCAAATAGTGCTGTGGCACATTCGCACATTTGCAAGAACGCATTTCAACACTGCCTCGACAATTAGAATTATCATTGAAGAAAATACATTCCAAATTCACCAAACAAATCCTCGTTCAAAATTCTTGAACTATCAACAAAAATGGATCTAGTTTAAAACGAGCTTGAGCACACAGAATTCATGTCCTAATCCAATATTGGGGATAGCATACAAATTGGCCCGCGATAAATCTAATCCAAAACAGATCCATACTGGAGCATCGTTCCAGAATACGAAGCTGAATATCTAATTTTATCGCCTCTTTAATCGCCTCCTGCGGAATTGGCAGGAATATATCCGCCCAGATCTAAAAATACTGGTAAGAAATGAATTTGTGGAAATTAGACTCGGTACTTCATACGCCATTGTTACATAACTATTCATAATGGTTTGTGTGCCAGAACTTTCTTCTAGTAACTGAGAATAAATATATTTGGCACATTTGTGAGATCCACTCGGATCTGATCAGTAATATAACAACGTCCATTTAAAAGTAACCTCATTATAAGTGCTGTTATACTGCATCACTAGATAAGATTTAGAAATGGCTTCCTCTGTTTCCAATAATCTGTCAAATTTAGTTGAATAAACTTAAATCGGACGAGTAATAAAAATTATACTTATAATACAGATACCTGCACTCTTAAGAAGACGGTACACGGTGTAAGCCAGATAACTTATTCTTTAGTAAACGTTCGTCTCTAGTAGACGTGAAAGTGATACGGTGAATAATAGTTTAAGAATGCAGTTGCACTCGATCAGATTCTCCGATTGCACCAATTTGCTCTTCATCAAATCGCTCACACCACTAGTTCAAACTTTAATATTCAAGATCGTACATTCGAGCTTCGCCCGCTCCCGCGGCCGATCTATTTTTCACGTAGCCCGCAATTTATGTAGCCGGCTGAAAACGTTGCCACAGATATATGACACCAGATTAACTTATTATCCGCTTAAATGCCTCACTTGCCATTTAAAATTTACGACCCCGCCCTACTTAGTCTTTGATTACGTTTTTAATACGTCGCTTTGATATTCAATAAAGTTTACGACAGTGAGTAAAATTTAGTTATGAAATACTCGGGGAGAACGTCACTGTGGATTTTTACTCGAAATATATGAGGTTCTGGGAAAATTGAGTAGTCTATTTTATGTGACAAATTGTTTCCCTTCTTGCAGACTTACGACTGTCGACATTGAATTTCAACGATTTCAAAGACGAATTTCAATGACAACGAATGTTTGAAAACGGTTGAAGTATTTAATATCTTTTATTTTTGTAAAATAAATTACTTTTCTTAAATTATTAAGTTATAGATGATCTATAAGAAATTGTTCTGGAAATATGGGGATGATTCTTTTTAACCGACTTCAAAAAAAAGGAGGAGGTTCTCAATTCGACTGAATTTTTTTTTTTTTGTATGTATGTTACTCGATATCTCTGAGAATTGTTAACCGATTTCCAAAATTTTTTTTTTAATCGAAAGGGTTTACTCCCGAATTGGTCCCATTGCCACCAAGTCAGGATCTGATGAAGGGATCCCAGGAAAATCGAGGGCAACCCTCAAACTTTATAGGCACGTACAATGTGTTTTAGACATTTTCTAAGATTTTCAAGTATTTACGTATGGTACTTATCATCTTATGATGGTGAGCTGATGATGGAAGGTACAAATCCTTAACGATTAGGAATTAGTTTATGATTCTTTAAATATTGATATCTTCGAGAATTGTAAGACGATTTTTAGAGTTCTTTTTTTTTATTCAAAAGGGTATATCCTGGAGTTGGTCCTATTGGTACCACATCTGGATCTGATGAAGGAATCTTAGGCAAATCGAGGGAAACCCTCAAGTATTATAGGCGCGTACAATCTATTTTAGTTATTTTCTAAAACAATTCAAGTATTTACGTCTGGTATTCATAATCTCATGTTGCTGAGCTGATGATGGAAGGTGCAACTCCTTAACGATTAGGAGTTCGTGAATAATTCTTTCAATATTATACGGCCATATTGAGTGTTATTCTCGAGATAGTCTCAATTTCACCAAGTCTTGGTCTAGTGATGGGGTTCCATGAAAACGAGGGCCACTCTTAAATTTTAACGACATGTTAAGTGTTTTATTTATTTTTTCTAAAACGATTCCAGTATTTGCGTCTCGAACTCATCATGTTATGTTGCTTAGCTGGTGATGAAAGGTATAACTCTTTAAAGATTATTCATTTTAAGTAATTCTTTAAATATTAAAAGCTCGTTATACCTTTTCGTCTTTAGTCTCATAAGACCGGCAGTACCGGCACTGTCTCATTAAAGTAGCTCGTTTTGATTTGGTCTACCTACCTATTGATAAATTTCACTAAAAAGTAACAAATAAGTTAAATTTTAACAAAAATAAAAACCGACTTCAAAAAACCCCGCAAAAAATGTTTATAAAAAAACACAAGTAGAAACTGCCTTAATAGCTATTTAAATGTCCAAACACTAAAAAGTATAAAATAAATTCTATCGACTGCTTCGATGAAAGTATTAATCTTTAACACGTATTTAAATATTTACAATAATCAGTTAGTTTTGGAGTCGGTGCCAGCCAAACTAAAAAAAAAGTAGGCACTTAATAACAAATTACCTTACTAATAACAATATGAAACAAATTAGTTAAAATATGAGTATATTAACTTACTATTGATTTTGTATATTCAAACCCTATTTTACCACCCTTCACCAAGAAACAAATAATTGCAAATTCCGAAATGATGATATAATTACGCGGGCTGGCACCGACTCCAAAACTAACTGATTATTGTAAATATTTAAATACGTGTTAAAGATTAATACTTTCATCGAAGCAGTCGATAGAATTTATTTTATACTTTTTAGTGTTTGGACATTTAAATAGCTATTAAGGCAGTTTCTACTTGTGTTTTTTTATAAACATTTTTTGCGGGGTTTTTTGAAGTCGGTTTTTATTTTTGTTAATTATCCAACAATTTTTTAAAAACACTGTACCAAAATAAGAAGTCATTTACAGTGAACTAGAAATGTTTGGATTTAAGAACTGACAAAAATGACTATATACAATCTTTCAACCTTAGATAAAATCAAAATAGTGGATTATAGGTGACTCGCTTGTCCGCTAAATCAAGTCCGCGTCGCCTAATTTCACTCAGTCGCAATCAGAGTGACATTGACGGGCGTTTGAAGTGTCATGACTTGACCGAATATAAATAACGTGCCTATTTTCAGTTGACTATTTTAAGAACGTGCCGCATTTACCTATTTTATTTTAATCAAAGCTTTCAACGTATTCCTGCAACACTATTAAAATACCACACAATATTAAAAAATCCTTTAGTACAATATTCAAATCCTTTTGCAAATATAATACACAGATATGAAACTGACACGTATGTAATTAATACATTACAAGCCTCGTTCCCCGGAATAAAAATATTTTTTTCTACGATTCTCGTCGCGACAGCGTAATTCCGAATCTAATAAAGATAGACGCATCCCACAATGTAGCGCAGACGCAGTATAACAATGCAGAGATTTATCGCCGGCCCGCGATATTTGTACGGCGACAGCGAGGTACATACGTCATAGTCTGAATATTAAAGCCGAACATCCCAGCAGAGATTAATATGTCGTCACTCGCACTTTACGGCTGCGAGGTACGCCGGCTGTGGGGGCTGGCGTGAAGAATGAGCTCAAGCGATTGGCGACAATACTAATATTGTACAAGTTAGTTGAACTAGAGTGGTATCAGCGGTACCCAGGTACCGGGAGCCGACACTGGAAGGGCAAAAGTAAGACCTGACCTGAACATGTTTGGGTCAGGCGTACAAGCAATAGGGAATTAACCACAAAAAAAATCATCAAAAAATATTGAATACGTATTTTTTGCTTTATGTGATACTTACTCGAAAAATTACAAAGATACAGCGCTTCAAAGATCTGAAATTTAGCGCTTTACGTCACTTGGATGGTAAAGTTTTACACACCTGACGTGATGTGACGTCACGCGGTACATTAATGTGCTGTATCTTATAATTTTTAGTTTGTTAAACAAAATAAAAAGTACGTAAGCATTATTTTTTTGTAATCTCAATAGTAGACTATTTTTTTTTTTTAAGAAAATAGCCTATTGAAGATTTGCGCATCGGACATATAAAAGACTGCACTGCACGGCACTTGTAAAATAGTACGTGATAATTCTGAAGTGTGGTACGCCGTAAACTTCAACCGCATTCTTGCTTTGTATATTCTAATTGAATTATATAGTTAAACCACATCTTCTGTGCCGGAAAATTTAATAAACTCTTAAATTTTATGAGTGATTAGTTAGTTATTGGGTCAATATTAAGCTTTCAATGATCATGTCGATCTTAATATTTAATTGAAATACAAAATCGGTCACAATGGGTCCAATTACTTTTAACTATGTGATTGTGTAGGCGACAAACTGGCCACTTGTCACTACTCTTTCAAAATTTTATATCTAACCCAGCCCAGTTTCATTTTTGGCTGAATGTCGTTAAGGGTGCCTGCTGCCTTTTTGACTCTGCCTACTTCTTCGAGAATCATGGGCGTGATGCTATGTATGTATGTACTTTTAACGGAAACGTTCAAGTAATTTACACTTCACTGACATATTTTTCACCAGCCACTAAACGCAAACACTGACTTCAAACTTCGCCGCCCAACATTCCAAAACTCGCCAAACGATCCCACCTTGCGGCACACACAAAGACAGGGTTGGGTCTCCTCCGTTGGCCCCGCGCTGACAAGGGTCCAAATCAGAGATATTAATTTGTAGGGTGCGCTGTAAATTAACCGTCGCGAGTTCGTGTAACCGAGTTACCCGCGGTCCACAGGGGCCCGGATAATTTGTAAGGCAAGCGAGTAATAATTTCCGACGGGCGTCCCCGCGCGGGGGCGACGGGGCGACGTGTGTCGCCCGGGGCGTTCTTGCCTAATCAGTTTAATCGCGCGTTTTGGTTTGTCTTTATGACGCCGCGGCATTGTCTGTTCCGAGCACCTGTTTAGGAGGTGTTGCGGTCAACAATCCGGCACATAAGCTGAGTAGCTGAAACGAGTATAATAAATAAAAATAATAAATAAATATCAGACTAAATCACACATTAATCTGACTCCGAGGTAAGTAGCTTAAGCACTTGGGTTACGGATACCAAAAACAACAATGGCATTACAAATATATTCTTAAATATTGGATATTAACACCCAGACACAGAACAAACACAAGTATTCATCACACGAATATTTGTCCTGGGTAGGGGGATCGAACTCACAACTCTTGGCGCTTGGGGCAGGACTACCGAATGCGCCATCAAGCTTGTCCTAGCCTATATCCTCGTGCTTGTTTGTTGCCTTTGTCCGTCTTAATTTCTCAATCGATCATCTAAAATTTTAAAATTCGTCATTGGAAGTGAAGTTTATATTTCACTTTCACGTCATAACTACACCGAACACCTATCATCATCAAAATTAGCTTACAAATTTTTGGGACTACCAAAACGGATATATATATATATGCAAAAAAATAATAATGTGGAAGGAGTCGTCACAAAAGTAAGTTTAGAATGAATATGTTCCATTCGAAAATTCCTCAGTCTATCTATTAAAATACCGACTGGCGCCTATAGTCCAGGCGGCGAGAACTCGCCAGCAGCCCGATGCGGGCGAGGCCTGCGGCTAGTAGGAACTTGGGCGATTAATTAAAACTTTTAAGAAACCCCCGGCCGAAGTACGGACGCCGTGACTGACTAGTGGTTTCATTACCCGAATACCCCACGTTGTGCCGGCCACTGAATACGATTAGTGTTGCCAAATTCATATGTGTAGGTACCGCATTCTGTTTGCTAACTGAAACAGAAGGTTTGTGTCGGTACTTCTAAAGATTAAGATTTTACAATTTTATTTTAGTGTTGCCAAATTCAGTGGTTATGTTTTATGCACATAGATCACAAACAGCTAATCAGTGTTAAGAAAGGCAACAAAGATAACTCAGTTTCACACACTGGCCTAAATTGCCAACGTGTTCATTAATAACATTGTTCACCAATACAATAGAAGTTATAACGACGATACCAGTCAGTTGTATGTCAAGAATCCTGGCAACACTTTACCAACTCCCGCGTCAAGATTCCACGGAGCCGAATAATATTGTTTGCACGTCAATTCCCAACTCGATATTAGACCGAGAAGGTCCCGAAACTCAAAGCGATATTGTTTCGATTCTTGGCGACGCTCATTAAGCTACGTACTACACCCGCTTCGATCAGAACTAGGGTTACCATTTGATAAAATAAAAAAGCCGGACACTGTGTTATAAAAGGCCGGACATTTTACGCTAAAAGCCGGACTTTTACGTTTTCATTTTTGGGGACGATTTTTTTATAATAAAAAAAATATTTTACAAGTCGCTGCATGTTCATTACACTAACAAAAGTTGGACAGGCAAGACATATAAATATTTAGCCTGACACGACTACAAAAAGCCGAACATGTACAGCCTAAGCTGGAGTGATGGCAACCCTAGTTGCGACCATAGTTGCCATATTTCTGTCTAGACCCAATTTGGCCTTTGATCTTTCGAGTGGATGGAATCTACATATATGGTTTTACACGCGAAGGGGTTTATTGGAGGTTACATGTATATTAAAAGTTATGTAATTTCTTAATATAATGAACGATGAATTGGCAATATAAAATAAGTTAACACATTAAATAGAAACCTGCTTAATAAGAATGTTCAGGATTATAAAAAAATACTACTTAACTAAACTTACCCTAGCGGGGTATACAAAGAGAACCGAACGCCATATTTTTGACTGGCACGATGGCTCATTCGGTAGTGACCCTGCCCCATGTGCCAAGAGTTGTGGGTTCGATCCCCACCCGGGACAAACATTCGTATGATAAAAACTTGTGTTTGTTCTGTGTCTGCGTGTTAATATTGAATATTTAAGTATATATTTGTACTACCACTGTTGATTCTGATACCGTAACACAAGTGCTTAAGCTACTTACCTCGGAGTCAGATCAATGTTTGTGATGTATATTATTTATTTATATGGCACGATCCTTACACACCTCACATGCTTCTTCAACATTCATGATCCTTTTCGTACAAAAAAATACGATACTTTGTTTTACTCTAAACTGCAAATTCAAACAATATTTCAGACCGCCCGACTATTTTATAGTTTTAGTTTAACTTCTAACTAGGTACATATTAATAATAAAACACACTAAAGTACTGAGACTTTAGTAATATTGCCTAACAAATCAGATATTAGAAAAGTTACGACTCCTAGACTTCTCAATACCAATATGTACACCATCGATATAAATAGACTTTCAAAGTTTAATTTAACACAAGTATTATTTCATTAATACAATCACATATAGGGATGAAAACGACGACGAAGTTGCTGGCAGCAGCTAGTATTGTAACAGACAAAGAAATATATACACGTGAGTCTTATAGCGTTGCAATAGAGTTCATAATTTAATAGGGTTGTGCTTATTATTGTTTTCAAACATAGCTGATGTTTTCATTGTATGGTAAATATCATCATGAATTCCACATACACCAATCGGTAGCATTGCGTCAGCGGCTGATTAAATTAATAAATACTGTTTAAATATTATCGTAATCACGTATTCCGCGTAGCAACGCTATAACGTATGCAAAATAAAATGTCTAGCGAAATATGTTATAAATAGCATTTGTGTCGAACAGGCATGTTAATTTTTTACTGCAATCTATGTGATAAGCATTTGATTGAGCGTTAATAGATATGTGTTAATTAACAAGTTCATAGTAAGCATCGGTGGTTCAGTGGTAGAATGCTCGCCTGCCACGCGGGCGGCCCGGGTTCGATTCCCGGCCGATGCATTTTTTTCTTATTTTTTTTTCTTTCTATTGAATCGACACGACACAAAAACGCTTTAAAAGCAATAAATTTCTCCAACAATACATTCCAACCGCTAATCGGTCACACGCACACGCCAAGGCATCTAACACAAAGAACCGCCGATAAAAGCCGAACGCCTCTCTAAAGTACATTACTTACAGTATATACGGGAAAAATATTCGCGGCGAGTTTTCAAATTCGTATTCACGTTGCGCATTCACTTTACCGGGCGAGGTAAGTAACTGACGTAACGGGCACATAAAAATAAACCGCCGGTGGGAAGCATCAGATATGTATGCAATTTTCCAGTCGCATCGTGTAAACGCGACGCGGGCGCCGCGGTCCGCATACGGGACAACTAAACAACTATTCCCGTTCAATGAGAATGTATAATCCTGTTGGTTATCGGAGACGTTTTATACGGCGCGGGCGCTTGTAACGTATTTAAGTGTCGACGTGCGGGGTGCGAACGAGCGCATTTTTGCAAACGTAGATGGCGCGATTTCGGCAAAGGAATAGTTACCTTGTAGTTTAAGTAGATATAGAGATAGAAACATAAAAGTGTATTTACATTTTGGTGAAAAATATATAAGTATATTAATATAGCTTTATTTATGTATGCATTAAAGATATAGTAGGCAGGCATTTAGTTTATTGTATGCCCAAATTTCCTGATACCACTTTTTCACACTTTAATTGGATTAAGTACCACGATTATCAGTGACGTTGTTTATTTTAACTTTAAGGAATTTAGTACAAACAAACGTATTTGTCATTAAATCTGTTAAACATTAATCAAAGCCAACATGTCATCACCGTTTCATTTTATTCCGGCTATTCGATATTAACATCAGCAATTACGATTTATGCCTTCATTAGCCTAGAACGGTGTTATTGCTGTATTCATTAGCATATCGACATATTAATAGGGTAGATGGCACTACCAATCATTTAACATACCTACTATTTATAGGCCGTCAAAACGATTTTATCATCGCTTAGTATCATTCTGAACTGTTTAACTACTTTTTTTTTTAAATAATCAAAATGTACATATAATATGAAACATGTACATACAGTTGGAGTGTAAATTTTTCGTGTGTTCTTTAAAAATGTGTTCTTTATACAAATTGCTTCTTAAAATGACTTTCGTATGGAGTCACCAATCCGACGCGAAGAGAAAACGACCTAATAAAAAGACCTAAAACTCATTTTAAAGCATATTTATACAGCGTATACGGAGAAATATTTTCCGTAGTAAAAACGGTACTTATTTTAAAGATTCAGAAGTATATTTGTAACCAAATCCATACCAAAATCTCGATCATGTCCTTGTCAATAGACACCACCAGCATTCACCTTACTACATACGTATTCACTTTAAACATTTAAGTATCTTACTTTCTTTCTTTCTCTCTCTTTCTCTCTCTCTCTCTCTCTCTCTCTCTCTATTTCTTTCTTTTAACTATAACTATACGTGCATTCAATGTTTAGTGACAGGCACTTGTTAGCAACTGATCAGCAACGCATGTGCGTGCACCGGAGCGCACAGCTGACGCGTCAAACACAACGGTTCTATTTGTTATGATAATGCCGACAAGCTGTTGGGAGATCAGACGACTGAATACTGCCACACAACGTGAATCAGACGGCTGACACAACGTCTCATACAATACCGTAGTATTATGTGTCAACTGCGTTGCGTACCTGTAACAATAAAATAACAAATTATTGTAGTTTCAACTAAGTAAATATCAGACAACATTATGCACATTGGCTTGACTCCACAGTTCATAAAATGTGATTCAGTGATAATACCATGTACCTACCATGAATCAAACTAGACAACTTTGTAACAAGGTAATTGATAACTTCAAGACAAGACAAGAGTATTTAAATTAAGGCATTGTAATTAAGAAAAAGTACGTTCTCATCCCAGGACGTACTTTTTTCAATATCTAAATGATGATTTGTGTACCATTATTACTGCTGGAGTTAGTCACTCCAAAATAAAAACCAGACTGTAAATCTAGATTCACGGTACAAGTAGCTCCGACAAGGAACTGGATTTGACGCTAGAAAGATGATGATAGTCAAAGCAAATCATTAGAAGCATAAACTCTTCATTATTCTTTATTGGGCTTATATCAAGTGCATCAGAAAGATGAAGACTCTTTCGCGTCTGTATTTTGTGAAGAGATCAGACAGCAAAACAATAATATTAACGCAACTCGGACCTTCAACCCGTCATCGCTTCGATAACACTTCGACTACAATTCGTATTGATAGCACGAACCGATAAAACGTTTAAAACAGAATGCTCGGCGGTGTCATCACAATGATTGGTCGATTGCAATGTTATCGATTCCAATCGATATAACGTTGCACTCGGTAGTAAATCGATGCTCAAACGCTTAGAGCGGTGGCATCGTCCAGTGGCATCACAACAATAGTTAAACATAAAATATTAAATATTTCTATAGGAAAACTTATATCAACAGTCTATAACAGTCTGTCTGTTTTTCGTTTGAAAGACAAGGGTTTTATCCTATTTTTATATCTATTTTATATAGGTTATATCCAATGTTAGAATCTACCATATTTTTCATTTATTTAAAAAATATTTTGTAGCGATGCACATCTTTGGTATCAGATAATTATAATTCAAATGTACATAATAAATAAGTAGTCTGTAAAGATAGTTATTCTGTCTTTTTACATAATAATTATCTTTATACAATATAGTACCTACTCGTAATTTTAGCTATAATTATATTATTCATGTAATAATGTCGCGTAATTATGTAAGATAATCATAGTATCTATATAATTAGAAACAATTAAAATGTGCTCGTACAAATACCGCATTAAAAATATAAGTGCATCATATCTGTCGTACACCTAACAAATATATTATAATTACTAACCTACATACCACTATTGCCTCATAAGTCTCATCTAACTCCGTGTGATTGCTGTAAAGTGGTTTGAAATACTGTGCTTTTGACACCTCCACCACCACCTATAAATTCACAAGCGACTTGGAGCATGGAACCCAATGATAACGGAAAAGTAAACAGAATTAACGAAACAGCCATTAAATACTTAACACCGGCTAAAACAAACCTCACAGAGAAAAGGGATGTGCATGCAATTAAATAAAAGAATAACAAAACAAGGCAGAATCGATCACCACTTCGATTACTTTTGACAAGCTCGATGGCACATTCGGTAGTGACCCTGCCCCATGCGCCAAGAGTTGTGGGTTCGATCCCCACCCAGGACAAACATTCGTGTGAAGAATATTTGTGTTTGTTCTGTATATATTTGTAATACCACTGTTGTTTCTGATATCCGTAACACAAGTGCTTAAGCTACTTACTTCGGAGTCAGATCAATCTATGTGATGTCGTTGAATATTTATTTATTACTAGCTGTGCCAGCGGTGTCACCCGCGTTTATGGTTAATATTATAAAGACTTTTTCCGTCATACATGATTTCTATGTAACTTTAACCATTAAGGCTGCACACCCGACGGAAGCTTTAAAAATGGAGTAGCTTCTCCCGTTTTCCCAACATTTCCCTTCACTACTCTGCTCCTATTGATTGTAGGGTGATGAAAAGTATACTATAACCTGCCCATGAGTATGAAGAATAATTGTACTAAGTTTCGTTAAAATCCGTCGAGTAGTTTTTGTTTCTATAAGGAACATACAGACAGACAGACAGACAGACAAAAATTTTACTGATTGCATTTTTGGCATCAGTATCGATCACTAATCACCCCCTGATAGTTATTTTGAAAATATATTTCATGTACAGAATTGACCTCTCTACAGATTTATTATAAGTATAGATTATTTATTTGCTTATAATTGAAAAGTACAGCAATTTAACACTGGCCAAAAATCTCGCAGATATCTCGTTGGGGTTGACATAAAACAAAAAATAAAAAGTTAAAATCTGTCGCCACCTCATATTGTCGCAAAGTCACAATGAATACATTACCGAGTCCGGCACGACCGTCGCTATCGACGTCGGACCAGACCCGGCGTCGGATATCACCGCGTATTCCGACAACGTTTTATTTCCGATATCTGCGCTTGTTCAGTGCACACTTGAATATGACAGGCCGGGATGTGTTGCATTTAGCTCCAAGCCTCGAGTATGGCGCACGGCAGTGTGACCGGCGAAGGTCGAAGACGATATGGGAAATACAGCAGTGTATGTATTTACACGAAATCTTTAATGCTATATTACTCACCCCTATATCTTCTTCCAAAAGAAGAGGGTTCTGGCTCTCGTTCTAAGAAAAACATAGCCTAATATTTTTGCTGATTATTAATTACAGTTTACTATTGAGGGTGGGCTAAAAAGGAAGGATAAAAATTACCGTAGTGCATAAATCGATTCGGCCACTGACAATTCACTACAAAACTCGACACTTAATGAAATGTTACCTTGTACATACGAACTTGGCCAATTTTTTACATTTAAGTTTTTCAGGAGATCGCCGTTCAACTGACGTGAGCACGCATCGTCCATATAAAGATGAAATCGGTCGATGAACCGAAATAAAATACGGGCGCCGGTTTCGTTTGACAGTTGCATCGAGAGTCATACTAAAAGAACTGGACTACACAACTTGGGTTTTTGCACTAAAAAAAAAAAGTATAAAAAAAGCAACAGTCAAATTAGAGTGGAAAACTTACATTTTGAACCAGATTTACAAATATTTATAGAAAAAGAACCATGTTTTAAATCAGTTTATGGTGACACTCAAATGTTTTTATTAATTAACATAACATAACACAAACATAACATCACGCCCATATTCCCCGAAGGGGTAGGCAAAGTCAAAGGGGCAGCAGGACCCTTTAACCACATTCAGCCAAAAATAAAATGGGCTGGGTTAGATGCAAAAAAAAAGTGAAAAAGTAGTGACAAGTGGCTAGTTTGTCGCCTACACAATCACATACCCATAACCCGATATACCATTAGTTGCCTTTTATGATATGCTAGGCAAGAAACACAATTGGCACATTCTTTTTAAGTCCCAGACCAACACGGGAATTTATTACTTAAGTATATTTTATAGTTAATCTGTTAATATAAGATAATGTTTATTATTTGTATTGTTCTCGTTATTTGACCGCACCCGTACGATTTGAGATACAAGCCTAATTTGTACCAATAGTATATAATAATCTTAGCATTTCGTTTGTAATTTATATGTTAATAATTTTATCACGTATGTTTATGAAGTAATGTTAACATTTTTATATATTCAATTTACTGAATGAACAACGTTTTCCTTTTATTTATTTTTTGAACCATTCGAAATCGGAGCTGACCAGTTACAAACCTAACATCCGTTTTAAAAATTGGACAAAAGATTTAAAAAGTCAAACGGGAACAGTAATATCGAATTCCAATGAAGGTAAACCATTAAATACAAAAAAGAACGTACATACGTAAACATTTTAAAGTATTCACGGGAAAAACGGAACAAACAATGAAGTGTTATTTGATTATATTTGATACACCTCTCGGAAAAAAACAAAATGTATCTACGCTTATTTTTTTTTTCCTTTTATACATTTGTTAGTTTTTTTTGTCAATTCCAAATCCAAATAGGATTATGCGGCACACATCTATGTTTATATACGTATTTATAGATATAATCAGTTACTACAGAGAGGCGTGGAGCTGAGCACTATTCCTATATAAATAAGGACAAAATACCAACATATAACGGGGGCGATAATTCCATAATACACGAGTGGTTTGCCACCGAAAAAATGTCACTTTAAGTCCAATGGAAGCCAACCCAAAAAATCCTCGACCAATGAACGCTTTGCTGTAAATCCGTTCAGATTTAGTAAGCCACTCAGAGCGCAGCAACTGGAAGGCCATTTCTAAAAAAAATCTCAAACAAACTTAAACATGGTACCACTCTATTGGTTTTATGTATGTCCAATCTATACTAATATTATAAAGATGAAAGATTTGTATTTTTGTGTGTGTGTATGTTTGTAATGAATGAACTCAAAAACTTCTGTGCCGATTTCAAAAATTATTTTACCATTGGAAAGCTATAATATCCGGAAGTAACATAGGCTATATTTCATCCCCATATTCCCACGGGAACGGGAACTACGCGGGTAAAACCGCGGGGCACTGCTAGTGAAATAATGAAAAGTGAATAACTATGACAGGCACGGCAAAGATCACAACACCACAACCACAAAAGATCTTTCTTAAAGATATAGCAAGTCTTTTTTAAAACTATAGCAAAAATATGATACTTTACTTCTCTAACGAATGCAGAAAATACTATTTCAATAACCATTTTAAAACTTCCATCCATCCCACTCATGCTAATGTATGTAGATTTCTAAGAAGGTGTCCTAAATCGACTTTTGAACGCTACGCTGTCGCATAGGAAAATATAAATAAGATATTGGACGCGTGCCACTTAGTCGAAAGATAGGATAGAGGATACATTAAAACGAAAGCCAAGATTCCCCGCGTTCGAAACCGCCTTATCCGCTCAAACATATATGTGTACATGGCTCAGGGTTATTGTGAAAGCTGTGGCAATATAGTTTTTTTTTTAATACAACTAAAAGAGGTAATATCAGAGTCAAGATTGTATTGTATTAAGTATATTGTCAACTGTTTAAAATTTTTTTTTTTTTTAATGAAAACAAATTGCACATATTTATGTCAGTATAATCTGATTGGATCCGTTGGACTCCTAACGTTCTACAACGATCATTTGTTTTATATAAATATTCCTGTGACCTTAATACCTATATGTTAATATACAATAAATCTGGTCAGGTATTTCCCTAAAAATCTTATATTAAACGTGACTAAGAGGTTGATGTACCTACTTTACTTAGAATCACTCAAATATTACATTTCAGTAGAACCATTTAGTAAATATTTTCCTCGAAAGGTATATCTCAAAGTTCTGTCGTTACAATCAGGATGTGAATGGAATGGGAAGGAAATGGAAAAGATGACTAATACAGGATTAATAACATCATGAATGTAATGGAAACATCACAATTCGTCGTTTCCACCGCCGAATAAACTAACGTTCACTGAGTGTCCCAGTACTGTTCAGCGGGGTATTGAAAGACAATATTTTGCAATTTATAGGCATGCATATGAAATATCGGCGGCGAGTTAGAGTGCGATAGTGCGAGGGGAATACAAATAAGCCTCGTAAGAGGCGGGGCGTTAGCAAACGACGTTCGGGTAGTTGGGCCGTCGCTCACACGTGAAGTCGTGTTTAGGTGTCGTTTATGATGATACTTTATCGTGCTCGCGAATTTGTGTTATATTCTTATTGAACTGAAGTTGAACTTGGCTTAAAATTACTTTTGGCTTCGTCTATACTACCTTGTTACTAATGTACTGAATACAGAAATTGCATATGAGTTTCAATATTGATTTAATAAATGTGAGATAATGCTTTTATACATTTTAGCTTAAGCACTTGTGTTACGGATATCAGTGTCAACAGTGGTATTACAAATATATACTTAAATATTAGATATTAACACCCAGACACAGAACAAATACAAGTATATAAATAAGCACATGAATGTGTTTCCTGGGTGGGGATCAAACCCACAACTCTTGGCGCATGGACCAGGGTCACTACAGAATGCGCCATCGAGCCAGTCAAACAACAATGATATTACATGGATCATATTAGTACATATTAAGGATATTGAGGCTTATCTGCATAAAGTATCTTATGTTCAAATGCAAGATATTATTAAATCTCAAAATTAATCAAAATAGTTTTATTTTATATTCTCTCTTTTCACTAGCGCGTAGCTATTGTAAAACTAAGAGACTGTTTAAAAATGCATGTCACTGCTAAGCAGATGCTAGTGTAGACATGAGTTTAGTTTAAAACAAAGAACAACTTGTTCACAGTTCCACGATTCCAATTTACACAACAAAAACTCTTTTAAAAGTAATCCCATCGGAGTAACAGAATAACGCAATTGTCCGTTACAAAGTTTCCAATCAAAAATCTCCGACAACACGAAACTTCGCTCTGAATATCCTAGTCTAGAGTCTATTTAGATGAAAAAACTTTCCAATTTCCCAGTAAGCAGTTTAAAATCACCAGTTACCGTATAGCGTCGGTAGTTAGATGATATTTTCAGTACTCCCAACGAGATGTAGCAATGCTACCAGTAATTTTTCCTTTTTACGCTCACCTCCTGCGAATTCACACCGAGAAAATTGCTGGTGTAATATAAAGTTGAACGAAATTCGAATCTAGGTTGTTCCGAATTTGAATCGTAAGCAGAAAAAAGTAAAAACAAGCGGGCGCGCCGTATTGGACATTGCTAAAATCTCGGATTGTGTGAAACGGAACGGCGGAGACGGTCGTCAAATAAACTGTTACGAGTCCCGTTTCGAGTTTCATTAGGGGCACGATATAATCATCGTTATCTTTGAGGATCTCGCGATTACATATTAAGCGCATTTTTTAACGCTCGTATAATTTCCCTTCCTGTTCCCTGTTGATTGCTGTTACGACGTCCCTATAAAGTAAATGTTATTATTATGTACTCTTTACCGCGCAGTAACGAGCGGAGATTTCATTCCATTTGGAAAGTTGATTGTCTTATTTATTTACTTACTTTCTTTACTAAAGATCTCTCAAAATTATGGCCGATTCATTAATCGTTTAATAAACATTAGCAAGATTATGAAGAAAAATAACAATACTATTAGAACGTTATCGGTTATTTTTTTTAATATAGAATAGAATAACGTGATTAGATAAACGAATCCTAAGGGATATAGTCATTGCCTTAGTTCATCTTGATTTGCAATAGTAAGATGCTTGATGATTAATATGCAGAATAAAGTTTATCTCATGTTTCAACTGTGACTACACAAGCCATGATTAGAAATTTCGATTCAGAACCACGATTATCGATTTAAATTTTGATCAGTGGTTTTAGTTAGAACCTATCACTACATAAATCATGGAATGCAGATTGATAGCTATAGTCGAGGCGCTAGATACAAAGCACAATGTTATAAAAGTTCAAAAATATGTGTTCGCGTCTCCACTCCCACATAGACGTGTATAAAATTTGCATATACGTGACTCGATGGAACGCGCATTCCATCTTAGGTTTTACATCATTCAGCAATTACTGTACGCGAGCATCTTTTGTGAATGGTGGGGCGATCTAGGTCTTTTTAGTGATGTTAATAGAAGATAATGAGATCTTGTTTTGTTTACGTTTCCAGATTAAGGTGAAAAGAGATGTTAAAATTGTCACGGATCTAAGTGCATAAGAAGCTGGGGTGGCTACCCCCAGTTGTCATTTAAGAGTGAACCAGTCGCATGCGAATTGTCTATTGAAGTTATTATTTACAAGTTTGCGAAATGTCAAGGGTATTACTTTTTCGTCGCCTGCGGGATAATGAAGTGTAAAACTCCCTCAATATATCCTTAATATAACATTGTTTAGAGTTGTTTTAAGACCGGCGCGGAAGGAAGGACAAGCAAGTGCATATTACAAACTATAACAAAATAGTACGTTTAGTATTGAACTAACCGTTTGCAGGTAAAAAAAATTAAGATGTTATTTTCTTATAGTATCAAACAATAACTGCCCCAAAAGCTTCTGTAACAAGCCGCTCACCAGTCATGGATACCCCTTCTCCTTCTAATCGCTTGATCAATTCTTTGCAAATAGACAAAAATAGGTCGGTAGACGGCTGAATGCGCCGCGAGTCGTCCACCGCGCAGCGTCATCGCAAAGAGGCGCGGAGCTCAAAGGCGCCCTCCTGACGAGGGCCCTCGGCATTAGCCGGCCCGACGCTGAATAACTGAAGCCATAGAAAAAATCCACTTTTCGAATAAAAAGCTGCGCGCAGTATGAGCATCGCTTCACAGTGCACGGTGCTTGCCCGCTGTGTGTGTTGCAATGGCTATTGACGTATATAAAACTGCAGTAAATATTATTTCCGCTAGCATTTTCTGACGTGTTGTAAGTAGTCGATACATGATGGGTACTTTCTGGTGTAGCATACAAAAAAATGTTCCTTTTTTCAACGTGCAATAGCACATTAAAAGTTCTGACTAATAATATAGTAAATTAGCACTTATACTTTGTGGTTTTAATATTATAGCATTTAAATATTTTTGAATTTGAGTTGAGTTTGATTAATTCTAGTGTTAGTGCCACAGGAGTACCACTGGCATAGTCTTCTCAACACAATAGGATAATTCAATACTTTGATATGTAAAGGCTTACTGTAAAACCATTGTAAATAAACTATTTTGTATTTACTGAATTCGTTCATCTGCCTTCAAAATTGACAACGTCCTTCTGCTCATATGCCGATGATTTTTAAAACAAAAGACTACAATCGGAAACCACTCTACACTTCACTTTTTTATTTCTCATAGTTTCGGATTATGTTTAAAGCCCTACAGTTGACATGGTCGTTCAGCCATTGAAAATTGGCCATCTAAAAATACCGGAAGGGGATACTTTGTATAAAAGTGGGGATAGTTAAAGAGCAGAGTGCGCGAATATAGTAACGAATATGGTGAAAAGAACACATGATATTGCAGTGTATAAGTTACATGTGTTTTTATTTGACGAATATATTGTTTCAAATCGCCACGAAACCATGGGGTGCGGGTTCGAATCCCGCAAGGGGCAGATGTTTCATTTGATGAGTATTAGTATTATTACTTTTGTACTCGGGTAAAAAAATTTTATTTTTTTTTCAAACATTGTTAGGCTACTATATTTTGTAAACTATTCCAAAAGCTAATCTCTCTAAATAAATTGTAATAATTTACAAATAGCAAATGTGATGTACACGGAAAAACAATATTTGGATCGAATGCACAAGGGTTCACAACAGTTTTAGATGAATTTTGACTTTTCAATAAATGAATCATCAAATGTCATCTGTCTGACTTGATTTGTGCATTAAACGTATTGTGAGCTGACAGATAAATCGCAAAGACTAGTTTGAACATATCGCTTGACATTTAGATAAAATATAAATGGACGCTATTAAGTGATATTACTATATGTTATATAATATGGTCTGCTCTGGTTAATCTTACACTTTTATTGTAATCATATTATGTCATCTCCCACAGTCATTGATTGTATGATTTGGTTAAGAACATTAAAAAAAAGTCTATATTACTCATGTATATTTTGACGCTGAAAAGAGTAACTACCGAGTTTCTTGCCGGTTTCTTCTCGGTAGAATCAACATTCCGAACCGGTGGTAGATTCACATTGCTCTAAAGATTTTGTAAAATTGACGATTTATAAGTGCTTTTTTTAAGGCCTTCACAAATAAAGACATTCTGAATTTTGAAATTTTTTAATATATACTAAGAGAGAAAAATTGTATACTCGTATAAAACACAAAGTATTGACTACTCTCGTAAGACTTCGGTTCAATTAATTTTACTATTGCATTAGTGACCTTGTCATTGTGGATTTTGACATTTCCTCAACTCCAAAACAATAAATATTGACAACTACAAGACTATTGTAACGCAATTTCGATAGCAAACTCAAGAAGGTCGATAGCAGGTATAGCAGTGCAATTGACAATGGATTGCTGTGTTAAGCAACTTTAGTCACGGTCAATACGCGGACGGGTGACCATAATATGTTAGTTCGGTTTCGCACTAAGTTTGTTATTAACTTTATGTAGATTTAAGAGTAGAGTGCCCTCTACGCATTGCAATGCTCGAAAAGGGCGACTAAGTAATTAAGTACAACATAATAATAAACCACCTTGTATACACTTAGTGGCACTTGAATAAAAAAAAAAATACATATAAAACCAAAATCAAATGCTTTGATGAAAATGTTAGTCACTTTTCAGTAAAACGGTCTGTATAATACGATTCCTCGCATTAATTTAATTGGTTCGTGTTTTTTCTAATTATTCCTTTTTTTTGTATTGTAGGTAGGTACTCAAAGTGACGTGACAATGACGTTTGCCTGACCAAAAAAAAATTGAAGGACCTACTCACCCACTCAATTCAACTAAAGCATCTTATGTTATGACGTCATCACCACAACAGACAATAATAAAGTTTTATTTCATGAACATACCTACCTTCGTTCTTTGCGCACTCAGAAAAATAAATATTTACACAGCAATCAACAGCTATAAAAAAACCTGCCAGCGTTATTAATTTATCAGAACACTTTTAACATCTGTTTCATTTATGTGAAACCGGTGAAAACCGGTTTGTTTACGTCATGTATGATAAGGACTAAGTAAGTTAATTTACAAACGTAATAATCGCACATGTTGCGTTAATGAAAAAAATCTTGTTTAGTCACGTTTAAACCTAGATAGTATTACAGTTGGGCGCATAATAAACATAAGTATGTATGTGTAGTAAAATCTACATTCAACCAATTGTACATGAGCATCGGTGGTTCAGTGGTAGAATGCTCGCCTGCCACGCGGGCGGCCCGGGTTCGATTCCCGGCCGATGCATCTTCTTTTTATTCTTCATTTTTGCTGTTCTATATTTTATACGAATCAGCAATCTAAAAAGTAGTTAAAAGTACAATTTACATACTACGATTTTTTTATTATTACGTCTGATTCTTCTCAAATTTACTCAAAATGTATTAAAAATGCTGATTTATACATTTATCATAAATTAAGTCCATGTGTATTTCGCAAGTCTCATAGACACGTGCTTGGAAATCAAATCAGTTATGCCTTGCATAGTCATTTTTCTGTTCACAGATAAAGATCTCTTAATAATAAACTGTCTTTTATCACACATGACAGGTGCCGAAAAAAAAAAGTTCGAACGCGAATTCAAAACTTCAAATTCCGAACATTTAGATTCGCGGTTTGATTACCCGTGCTCAACCCCACCTCCGGGCCTCCATTACCGTACCTACAACAAAACAAAGACTAAAAATAACATCTTCTGCCTCGAACACAATAATTGAACATTATCAATATTCCCTCAGAGAACGTTCCCATTTCCTGGTGCCGCTACTAACGGAACATAATTCGGGAACATCATTCTGTTGCTTACCTAAATAATATGTTTAACTTAGACATTATTATTGTCTTCTTACATAAATAATAACGTCTTGGAAAACATAATATTGTGAGCAACCCAGTTAGATAAAAACGTGGATCGTATCGTGCTTGTGTTATAACGATGTTTTTTTTTTCTCTCAAGCGGATTATTTCCAAACAATGTTTTCGCGTAACGAAAGCTTAGTTAGAATACGAGAAGTGAGCACGTTTTAATAGGCTAAGTGTTCACTAGAAAATATTACAAGCGCTTCTTCTAGCTATAATGTCGAGGTTGAAATTATCAATACAGAAATCGTGTTCAAGCAATTTGTTCTCTTTGTTAATTATTTTAATCGTTTTATTATTTCATTATACTTTATTAAAGTCTGTGGTGCAATAATCGTTCGGTTGCAAAGGTCGACAATTACTGATTTAACAACGGCATGGTGTACTAAGAAGTAATTTCGGGAATAATTGCGTCATTGTAGCGTTATTAAGCCTTAGTTAAGATAACTATTTGATCGTTTGTTTCACTTCCAATCGCTACGAAATCTTTGAGTACCTTAATTAATCAATTGAATATGGTAAACCATCAAGTTAGTGTCCTTGCTAAGCCACAACATACATAGAAACATTGCGTCTTACCAATTAATATAAATTATGCGATTGCGATTTATTATTTATGTAAAATAATCACGTAATAAAATTATTTAACAAAAATAGTCGCGATATACGGGATTGATTTTCATGGACAAAGGGAAAAAATAACGCCTATTTGTTCTTTTATTCAACCTCATTAATACATCATCAAAGTTATCAATGCTGAAAAAAAAAACACGTCGAATTGATATCCCACCTTTGCAACATCTATTTCACTTTTTCCGATTTAAAACGAAAAGTCGCATCGTATCGATTGAGAGCGCTGCAATTCGGTAAATATTTTAGACGCGAGGATTAGCGAGCGCTAATGGGAACGACATTAATCCCGGATTATCGGTGAAGAGCATTCGACGACTGGATGTACCTCACTCGGACACAGGAATATATGTACATAGAAATACTTACAAATCATCACGCTTGCAAGATAGAAATATGATCTTCATTGCATGAAAAGCAATTAAAATATTTTTTTTATACTTTAACGTTTTATACTGTCCAAAATTTGTCTGGAAATTGAAAAAGGAAGAAGAATGCGCAATCTGTGTTCCTTAACGGCGTAAAAGGCAATCAATGGTGTGCCGAGTGTCGGCTATGTGGTATGGGTGGCACATGTCAATATTTGTTCACTATTTACCGACTTACCCAATAATTCAAAGTACAACACACATCTGCTATGGTATATATGAATTTTGTTCTTTCTCTACTAAAACGTTCAATTTGTACAACATTTTTAGTCACATAGCGTTAGAACTTAAGCTATGATACGTCCGACAAAGAAAAAAGGACTGAACACGCAATAAAATTTATATTTAACCCAATGCAAGCAGCCATTTAACAATTCGCCGAATAATATCGAAGCGACTGTTGCTAATGGGGACGACATTAAGCCGGGATTATTGGCGAGGCCTAAGTCGCTGTGTCGACTAATGGCACCACTGACACAGAAACGGTGTTATGAAACAAACAAACACGTACCATTGATGAAGGATGACATACTTACTTAGGGTTATAGATGCAACAGCCACTTTGTCTGTCTGTTACGTTTTCACGTCCAAACAACATAGTAGAGATGAATTTTTGTACGCCAAAAGTTCTAACTAGACATATTTATCTAGAGAAAATTGATAGACTCATAGATGGTAGATCACAAGAAAAAATCACTTTAACAAACTGAATTCCACCCACATAGAATAGACAACTAACTTTTGTCTATACAACAAATATTGGAACTCAATCCAAATACGGCATTAAACATTATTATTAAACAGCTTGCTAAATACTACCGAACACGCGCTCGCTAATGTGAATTATCGGTAAAGCTTAGAATGCGTATTTGATTACAGCAACAACAATGTTAAATTTTATAATACACATATTTATCAAAGCATGAAACATTGTGCTTATATACTACTCTTTTTGGAAGTTATTTAAAATGTAGTCATTTCAAATGTTTCTCTCACCCGGACTACAAACACTAATCGAGTCTTCTCATCTCATTTAACATAGGATACCTTAATACTTATATATACATACATACAAAAATTGCTTAGATCATAACAATTGCTTTTGTCGTAAACTAATTAACTAACTTCACGCCATTTCCATGGCGAGGTAGGAAGAGCAAACCAGGCAGTATACCGTCCTTACATAGGTACCTGACTTGATTCCTAGACATTACAATTCTTCTCTGCTCTATTCGTAATCAAATAATAAATAGATACAGTATTATTCATGCACAAATTCAACTAAGACCATAATAACGCAAACAACAGTCCCGCATTTCCCAGATACGAAGCGACTCCGCTAACGGGGACAGCATTAAACCGGGATTATCGGTAAATCTCTAAGGGCCCCCGGCGACTACGCTGCGCCTAAATGCAATTATACTTGCATCAGGTGCGATCACTATACGTAGCCAAAACTAACTATGAGAGCATTACACTTCGCAATCACTTGATATACTATTTATAAAATTTGGAATGCTCTTATGGATATTCTGATATCTGATTTGACTATTCAGCAATGACGTTGTCAATGCAAAATAGGGTACCTATACCGCCAATCATTTGACATACTTTTTATGAGGTTATCATACAATGCTTCTAGATAGATTCTGTATAGAAAATACTCAAGTGTTATATTTAGTTAGACTTGGAATTTGCCATATGAACATATTATTTACTTACTATATTTTATATAAAAAATATTTTTCATCAATATAAACATTAACAGGATCTAAATTATAAATGAAGATGAAAGAAATATAGATGAAAGTCGAGTCTAATTGGAGTCGTTTACTATATCAATATAATAAGCTGAAATTGTTTGAACACGTACAAAATATCGAAATTATAAAGATAACATTTGATATTCCTATTTATACCTCGACTTATATAAAACAAATTTAGAACAGACACCGTGCTATACAAATTTGGATCACCGTGAATAGCTCCGAAGGTATTCAACGTTGGAATCGCTATCAAATGGCAATACTTCGCCTTAGATAGAGACCATGGAAACTGTTAATTTCTATTAACGCAATTCTGTTGAAAGGGCGATCTGATACCGCGACACGCGAACTCTGAAAGGTTGTATCTGCCCGCTCATTAAGTGTGTTCAGGGAATCAATTAAACACCGCCCAGGGGTGAGGGGGGATGCCGGACCGTGGCCCAATATATAATGGGGGTGTATAAGCAATATGATTCTGTGCAGCGAAAAGTCTTTATTACATGTTATTGCGGCGCACACAAACACAATGTCGGGTATTGTGGTGTCCCACAAGCACTTTTCAGATTAGGAACCAAAGGAAATAAAACACAGTTTATAATTTAAACGCTCAGCGTAAGGAACGTCCGCTCGTCGCAGTGACTTAGCGAGTAATGGCCGACGTTCATTACCCAGGCTAGTATAATCATTTTACCTCAACACCACAGGTATCATTTATTATATGCATTTGTATTTAAACATCAGACTACATCACATTCGTTAATCTGACTCCGTTATAGGAATCCGAAGTAGCTTAAGCACTTACGTTACGGATAGAATCAACAGTAGTATTACAAATATATACTTAAATATTGGATATTACCACCCAGCACAGAACAAACTTAAGTATTCATCATACGAATGTTTGTCCTGGGTGGGGATCGAAACCACATCTTTGGGCGCATGGGGCAGGGTCACTACCGAATGCGCCATTGAGCCAGACAATCAGCTTATTTACTTTACGAAATGTTTGCTCTAATGATCTGTTAGTTAATGTTTCATAGTTATTGAGGTTTCATATGTCTTTGGCAACGAAACCACTGACAATACGACAAATTTTATTTTATTTGCAAAGCTTCAAATTACTTCAGATATGGATTCCTACTATTTATGTAGGGTTTCTTAACAATTGCTATTTAAATCTATCAAGTACAAAACCACTACCTACTCATAAATAATATAATCACGTTTAAGACATAAATTTAAATACTAATAACTCACTTTCCTCACATTTATTTTTTTTTTTTTTTTTTCGCACAATCCCCAAACGGCCATCACCAACGAATCCAGTCACCACCGCACACCGACCTCACAAATTGTGATATCATGTGGCGAAGTCATAAAAACGCAGCGTCAAAGTTTCAGCGATGCAGCCGAGCGGCACTCAACATAATGAAAACGATAACGAGCCCGCAGAGCGAAAACCCTAATTTCCTAAAGCGCTAAACTAAATAACAAAGGCAGTAAATGCAGTGCAGTAATGTGGCGATATTAAATGCGCCGAATGGCGCCACCGAATTTCGGTAGGAACCTTTTTCGGTAATCATTTCGGCCAGTTTACATAATGGCTATTGGATATTAGCGGTAGGTTTTGAATGGTCTGGAATGCACTGGACATAGATTTACATGACGCGTTCATTGGTTTCAATGATTTAATATATGAGAAAAGCGTTATATTTTATTCTTCCCGAAGTATGTAATTCAACACTGAAAGTCAAGAAAAATACTCGTCCTAAGACTTTTAGAGAAAATAAATTGTTCATATTATTATACCCGCGGGTGAGAATCGCAAATACATCTACCACATTAAATATATCACTTGAACAGTTAATTTCAGATAATAGATAAACGTAATTAAAATTCGAGTTGTAATAAGAAAACAGAACCTCTGTTCGTGTGGGACTAAACATAAAAGGATTATCACGGAAGAGAGACATTTGCGTAACTAAAGAACAACGTTATTAAAATAAAATTATTAAATCAAGATAAACCTTCAACAATGTTGGGGAATCAAAAATGAAAGGGTGTTGATCGTATTTTTTTTGTGTTAACACGGCCTTACACGTCCATACAGACGTTATGATATTAAGTTTTAAACAAAAATAAAATATCAAAAACTAACGGTTACACTAGAAAAAGTTTTTAATTTACGTGTAACTGGTTTTGGCAACATCGCGATGGTCGAAAACTTGATCTGAAAAACTAAGAAAAAAAACAACTTGGCCGCAATTTCAATAGCAACTAGTTCCAATTCTGGATTTATTGGAGTGCACGCGCAACACGGAAAAAAAGTACAAAAACGCGTGCTTGTTATAAGAGGAAATCGAACCCGGAACTTACTATTGGCCGACGGCCAGATCGCAAGTGTGAATAAAATTCAATCAATGTGTGTCAGTCCGAGTTGTATGCGATAAAGTTATTTTTCATATGCAAATACTTTCCACAATAGACTAACATCAGTACACAAACCAAGCTATATCCTTTTAGACCACACGACAAACATGACTATGTCAGTGGCGTATGCGCAACGGGAGCGGTGAGAAAGCGGTAAAGTTGACTCGTGCCCCAAATCCTAGGTAAAAACGAAATTTAGGAAATTAGTTGCTTCATAATAAGCAGCAAGAAACCTTGACAATTGCCAGTGGCTGACCATCTGGACAACACTATACATTGTTCAAAATTAATTGTTTAAAACAAAGATATTATGTAGACCACGCCACTTCCCTAGCGGGGTAGGCAGAAAGAACCGAATGTAGTAAGTGTAATACATCCATACCAATATTGCGAAGTACGCAAAAAATTCAATATCGCAACGATACAAGACAACCTGTGAAAAGCTCCGACAATAAAAAAGCCTTATCATCTTCATCTCCGCAATACACGTCGACCGATTTCAATATTCAAACCTTTCAATATCACTTGTACGTGTATAAAAAAGCGTCGGAGCACCGTCAATCAGACACTTCGAATATAGCGCACGAATAATGCGCGCAGCGAGACATGAACGTGCGTATATCACGCGCGCACATTTGCGCTGCCTCGGTAAATATTTCCCCAGTTCTCTTTATAATAAAAACATCATCCCGACGGAAGTCCCGTCTCCCAGAAAAATAACGCCACATTAGGCTCGATAAGTTCCCGAATGCGTACTATTCGCTCACAATATACATAAAATGAGTACAATAAATATGGGGGGATAGAAGCAGGTGCGTCGAACGGAGCCCGCGGCGCCGCCGTTAACGCGAAAAACTCATTCGTAAACAACAAAAGAAGAACCGACGTTATAACTCACGGCGGGGCGGGCCAGGTGCTGAGTTAAGATAAAGTACTGACGTTGCGCTCTATCCTGTGATTTAGATATGACCTTGTGAACGCAATCTGCATTAGTAACCGCGGGGGATTGCGCTGTTTTATTGGTAGCACCTGCGAGCCGAAGCGACGGCCGGCGAATAAATACGAACTTTTAACCGGGTTTACCCGTGTCATGTGATTAGGCGGCCCCGTGACAGTTGGTAGGAGGAGCGAGCGGGCGGGCTCGCGTTGAGCGCGCTTTCAATTTGTAAGCCACTTTTGAGATTGTGAAGGAGGTCGCGGTACAGATACTCTTCGACTATTCAAAATGTTTATATTGTTACAGATACAATGGAAATAAAATACGAATAGATCAATTAAGTACCATATTTTTTGGCATGACGTTACTAGTGTGGTTATAAATAAATTTGGTTTGTTGGGCTTGTTAATACGAGACGTCAAATATTCCTCTCTTTACAACTTCCTTCACTCCACCGTCGATAATACAACTTCCTGACAACTTAACACCAATAGCACAATGCCAAACCTACCGGCCGGTTTAACGAATGACCATGTGGGCAGAACAAACACGCGCAAGTTTTAACGGCGACTCCCGCGCCGAGGGCGCAGCCAAGTTTTAATGGTGACCGGTGACTGGCGCCTGCCAAGTTGCAGGACCGACGCGGGCCGATGCGGGCCGGTATGACGGCAACTTTTATCGCTGAAAAGCGTTTGCGAAACTTACGAGGGCTTTGAGGTTTTTCGCTTGCGAACCGCACCTCGGTGGTAGGTACGGTTAATTAGCGATGTTGAAGTTGTGCTCACACGCAACCCTTCGCTTCGGATACCGGTAACTGCTTAACATCAGCAGGTCGCTAGACACACGTCACTTTACACAGAACTGCAGTGCACATGGTAAAATAATGTGGTGTTCTTACGTCTTTAGAATGTATTTACAGTAAGAATTATCTCTAATCTTTATAACTAACAAGTTACCTTTATCTAATCGACCATAGGATATTGAGTACAAAAGTGTCTAGGCATATTTAGGGATTGATAAAGATAAAAAAAAGGATGAGGTGTACCTCTATCAGACATGAACAACTATAACTGAAATTCTAATCCCGCAATCGAGATAATACATGAAAGACCTCAAACGGATATAAAATTATCAAGTTATAGTATATAGTAATGAAATAATAAAATATACTAGTTACTTGTTGGAACACGATTACTCGCTTGTTTGGACGGAATAGATCGAATTTGAAATCGATTTATTAGATCGCACGTACATAGAAGATTTTTTATTATAAAAAAAGTCACGAGTGGCCGCTTCTTTAATAATAAAACAATTGTATACAAATACTCTCTACCTCGATATAGTCTCGCACAAAGCCATAAACCGTTGTTAATTCGATCGCAAACAATCGAACATCGCTCCGCTACAGCCACGCTCGACGGCAATCAATGAGAGGGCCCGCACGCAGCCGCGCAGATTATCTTAATGGCGGCGACGTCGGCGCATACGAATTATGTACACCGGGACAATCGGTCCAAATGAGAGGCCGATCCGCGCAGACAGCTGACAGGCGAGACGCCTACGGGACGGGAATACGCATGAAGAGTATTTCGGCCATAGACCGCATATTCGATAATAGCGTTAATAGGGAACACGCATGACGAGTATTTCAGCCATTTAACGCATTTTCGATAAATGTATTCTATAATACTATATATATAATATAATATGGGCGTGATGAAAGTGTGTGTTCTAAAATACGCATTACAAAATCTCTTCTAGCAATTTATTTATTTATTTAAGAAATAAGGCTTACCAACGACTTAGGTAATATTACATTTAAAATTATACTATTTTAATTAAACTAGATATATAACTAAGTACTAAGACAATTACAGGTAAACACCGCATGCATTAGATAACTAAAGAAAAACAGATCGCAAACAAAAATTAATAGAAAAAGAGTAGCAAATTACAATACTATTATTGCAAAATATTTTTAAGAGCCTCGCAAACGTTCCTACGGAATGTGCCCAACCCAACAAAATTTATATCTGTTAGATGACCAATCAGATTGTATAGTTTGGTCATTCTACAGATAGGAGAGTTTGATCCCAGCACAGTAAGACGTAGCGGAGGACAGAGCGGAGTGAATGGCTTGCGTGGGGGCCTGATAGGAACTCTGATATTAATTTTCTCTAGTAACTCTAAACAGTCCACATTATTGCGCAGTAATTTATAAAGAAATATCAGGTCCAATAACTCTCTACGTTCGGATAGTTTCATCATGTTGAAACGCTTCAGTCGTGTTTCATAGTCCACATGCCTACCACGCAGGCCCTCACTAAAAGCCAAATGCCGCAGGAAACGCTTCTGTATCCGCTCTATCTTTAGTGAGTGGGTCGAGTAGTGCGGTCGCCAGACAACGCTCCCATACTCCAGTATACTCCTCATTAGACTACCATACAAAATCTGCTTCGTCTTATGATTCCTGAAAGTCTCTACTATTTCGGATGACAAAACCTAACATTCTTGACGCTTTTCCTATCATTTGTTCCATGTGTGGTATACATGTCAGCTTTTGATCAAATAACACACCCAGATCTTTTATTACGTCAGTTTCAACCAAGGTATTGCCTGCAATTTTGTAAGTAGAGGGAGTAATATTCCGCTTTCTTGTAAATTTTATATGCGAGCATTTTTTCGCATTTAGTTGGAGCCCATTATGTGTGCACCAGTTATTCAGGATATCTAAGTCTTCCTGAAGTAACTTCACATCGCTTTCACCGTTAATAACTATAGATAATTTTAGGTCGTCAGCATATAGGTACGAGGAAGAATGTAAAAAGCTACCCGGTAGATCGTTGATAAATATATTAAATAGTATCGGGCCTAAATGGGAACCTTGTGGCACACCGGAAGAAATGGAAAACAAATTGGATTTGTAGCCATTGACAACTACATAAAAATGCAATGTTTAAAGTTAGAATGCTAACAGTAAAAACAAAACTGAAATTGATCAAAATAAATAAATAAATAATAAATAAATTCTCCACAAGCTTAGTTTGGGACTAGAGAATTGGTGTGTCAGACCAATTCCCTAGTCCCAAACTAAGCTTGTGCTTGTGCTTTGGATACTAGGTGAACGGATAGACATACCTAAATATATGTCGGCATGACAGCGACGTCATCACCGGTGTAGCAAAACACCACGTGCACCGATCACGCCACACGGTGTACAATGACGTCGCTGTCATGCCGACATATACTTAAAAAAACAATAACAGTTTTAAACAAATATGCATGTTCATCTCTCCCACGAATACGATTTTTTCTATAGACGTTGTATGACGCTGTATGCGCCAACGCCACAGAACGCATCGGATCTCTCTGTTTAACAAATTGTGTAATCATTTATAATTTGATTAATCAATAAGATACAAAAAATTTACGAAATTATGTTTTCTATGCTATTGTAGACTAAAACATATAAAAAAATACGTGCATATTCTTGCAATTGCAAGACACCGCTCGAATGTATCTCCAAATTGATATACCTCAGCCAACATCGTGAAGTTAAATTTTACAATGCTTTACATTCAGTACGCGGAAGCAAACTAAGCCGATGAATGTTCCACAGGTTCCATTATGCATTAGCAGTGACCGAAACATTTTCCGTTCCGCAGACAGTAAAGGTAACGTAGGTCTGCGTTCCGTCAGATCAATAACATGGGCAGGATACGTAATCTGCATTAAGATTACTTATAACGATAATGCATATCGGAGCCATGCGCTATCTCCGTCAAAGCTGCTAATTAACTGATAGGTATCCGGGTATAATTAATGAGTGCGATTAGGCCGGCAGCCGCCGGGGGCCGATCAAACAGTGTCAGGGTGCATTATCAATGCAGCTGTTGATTAGGATCAAACATGAGACACGGTTCAATGTACGCTAACACCAAACGTATGACTGACTATTCAATGTGAACGCATTTGCATCGGTCAACTATTTCGGAGAAATCGAGGACTCTGAAAACCAAAACTGATGTATCGAATGAAGCTAAGCCTGTTTGATAGAAACAATATTTAATTATGTTAAGCACCAAATAAATATAAACATGGAGACACTTCAAAGAAAGTCGGTCGACACGTTGATCTATACAATATTTAATAGAGATGGCTCCGTGAAACCTGAAATGTAAGAGATCTCCATTGGACCCTAATATTCAATTATTTGATTCTGGATTCTGACAAAATAAAATAAACGGAATATTTTGTAGATTTAGAAGTTAAGGCAGCGGCGCTGTTAATGATTACACAGGAAAATAGAGTTTTATTCCAGAAATCTCTAACTACAAGAACTGTACCTAAAAACCTTAAGATACCAATAGAGGACTGAGAAAAATAAGAACTTAAAAATAGTACAAAATTTTAATCTAAATATCGGAAGAATCGCTTGCTTGACGTATCCGACACTCTGAGAAAATGAGAACTAAAAAGAGTTCAAATTCCGAAAAAAAAAATCTCGAAAAAACCCGCCTACTCAACGTATCCTAATTACGCAAACTAGATACGATGTTCGAAATCGCAAAACGTCGCCATCGGCGCAAACGTAAAATTCGCCGCGGCGAACAATGTAGGGCGACTAATTCCTCGCTCCCGCAAACCACTAACAAACAACCTTGTTTAACTTTGTTCCCTTAACTCCCCATCCCTGGCCCGGTACGTCGATGTTTACACCTCTAATAATATAAAAGTGCTTGTGAAACATAAAATTCGGGACTTAGATGGAAACGAGACGGCGAAGTTTCAACATTAGATGCGCGCCGTCGGAACAGGTACCGTGAAAGGTTTTATTTGACTTGCCAGTTTATTGTTACGCTTCAACAACTTCGTAATGTACGAACGGCCGATATTTCTCATTAAATTTCATTTAACATTATACAGGACGGATACTATTTAGATATTTCGGAACGGGTATTGCGATTAAGTAGGTTGGATTTATTTAGTTCATCGCAATTAATAATTTTTAATAGAACCTTGTTATTAGACAATATGAGGAGTAATAAAACGGTGGGTCTCACGATGGAAGGTGGAACATCTTTACTTTGTAGACTTATCCGTACTGACTCCCGCAAAACCCAATCTTGTAAGTCTTAGAACTGTGATTTAGTAATCTAATCGCTTTACTTATTTGTTTTCGGCAAATAAACTATATATATTTATCATTGTAGTTAGCCTGTTGCAGATGGTATCAGAATTTCAGCCGTTTCTGTCATGACTTTTTTTACAACTGCAATATTGCGGATGCGCTAGGTGCTAAGCTTAATAGATCATTCACGAAGCTTTTATTATCGGAGGCCAATACTCACGTTGGGTCGCTGCGCCATTTTAGTTAGCTAGTAGGCACGTCATGCTACACACGAGTGTAGATAGTTGCTCCATTTCGGCGATTGAACATAAAATTGTTAAATTAGTACATACGCGACCGAACCCTTCAAGATACCAAGAACCCACGTTAATGAATCAATTTCCACCAACAATAACATGAAAGGATCCCATCAAAAGGTGCCAAAGAAAAAAGCGAAGTGCGTCGTTAATCAAAAACCTCAGTGGAACAATTAGAAGTTGAGCGTAGCGCTGCATTAATCAAGCCGCAAAGCTACTAAGACGGAGAATCAGGGCCGGCCGACAAGCGGCCCTCCGAAATATTCATCGATAAAAATAATTAATTCCACAGCATCGATTATAATGAAATTTGCGATTCATTACGGACAGTAGTCGGCTCATTCGAATTCCGAGGAAGTGTTGTAATTATTCAGGAACGGACCGGAGCACATTATGTAAGTTTTAATGAAAGAAAGTACAGCTCCATTAGAAGTGGAATATTCATTCGCCGTCGGGTGGGGCCGCGAATAATAATGATATTCTAGTTATTGTTATTGCTTCTATGTAAGCGGAATTAATTCTATGAGCGGAGCGGAGTGCGTCACGAGAGCGCTCTGTTATGCACGTTTTATGTTAACTTCAGTGGATTCATTACCATTACCAGAAACGTAAATAAAAGTCCTGTTTCGCTAAAACAAACTATATCTATTTTTACCAAGCGGAAGAGCTAAAATCATATCATTTCAGCGGTGTATGTACCTAGTGCATTTACTTTGGATAAACCCCAGCGCTAAAACGACTTGAGCAATATTGATGAAAGAGAGGCTAGCTCGTCACATATATAATCACAACCCATCACTCTATATACTATTAGTTACCTTTTAAGCCATGCTAGACAAGGAACACAGCACATTATTTTTGAGACCCAGACCAATATGGGACGTCAACAACATCTTCAGTGCACTTGACCGTTATCTTTTACTTTTATATGCATCTTTTGCATTACTATTAAGTACACATTCTGCGGCAAACTGCATCAGCTGCATACGTGAGTTGACTATTCAACTGTTTCATAGTAACTATTCCTAATACCGTGTACTTAATACAAACTACACCGTTCGATATCCCTAACAATATAAACAATGCGATTCGAATGCTCCTCGCCGCTACGTAGATGCGGGTCATATAAAGTACCCATATATCGCTAATAGTTTCGATTTCGCATGCAATCGTTGTACCTTAATGTACCTACGGGTCGCATTGCATTACCTATCCGAGCCATGGCGCGGCAGTAATGCCTCCACTTTGTGACAATAATCTTTAGCTCGAAGAATGTCTTTGAAACTATAACCGTAGTATTGATACCAGTTTCGATATTAAGACCATGGTACAGTTCAAAAGCTACGATGACTGCTTACCATTAGGCAGTGTGCTTGTTTGTATTATACAATTATTTCGTTGTTTCTTATCCCACAAGGGAAAGGATTTTACTTTTACAATCAGATTCATTTGTTTTATCATTTTTTTTTTCTTTAGATCGCCTATAATAAAACCAATAAAGGTATTATAATTTCTAAGAACCATTTTGATCATGATCAAAGTCTGGTTCTCTACTTAAGGGCGACGTTGGTCAGATAGGCAGTCGCTTGAACGTATTAAAAACTTACTAAACCCTCTGTCAATGCATGTTCCAAACGGACTACTATTAAGAACGGGACATAACACTAGGAAGGAATATTATGTAGAAACAATTCCCCATGAAGGCCTCTGTTATGTTGTCTCGATAATTAAATGAGACACAACACAACGCGTTCGATCAGCGAACGAGTCCGGAATCGAACCGGGCGAGTCCCGCGGGACGCAGTTGTGCGTCACTGTCAATCGCGACGCTAAGTGGACGCGGGAGGGGCGGCACTCTTATTGACGCCTCGCTCCTGTATGTGCTAGGCTGAGTAGGCTTATTACTTGTATGTACTACAGGCTGACTAGGCCTGACCTCTCTCCAGTCATGCCGAATTGCCATTTCACCCGACTATTAGAGTGAAGGAACAGACAATGCACCTGTGTTTGCGCACACACTTGAGCACTACATTATCTCCTGCGCAGATGGCTAATCCTCGTTGAGATTAGTCGTGACCGATACCGGTTAGGAGGACATTATTATTATAACTTACGGTCATATTTGCCAATGCTTACTACATATTTCATATATCTAGCAGATGTAGCAAATACTACGGCTCTGAGGTTTGGGAGGCCCTGGGTCGGTTTTGTAACTAAGGACAGCAGTCTGATACTATCGCACAGTAACTAGATATTATATCGTTGCAGCTAATTTGGAAAGATACCAGCAGCTAACTGAACAGAGTCTCAGAGAGTTGTTAAGTGTGCTAGTTTTCACACCTCACCAGAACAATGTATGTATAAACATACTATTGCTATATAACTAGCTTTTACATAATCCGTATCTACTTCGGCCATATGGTATAGGCATCGTTTGTCATTATGCCGTCATAACTTACGATTCACGTTAATGCAGATGCATGGAGGTGATCCTGCGAAATGCAGTTGTGCGTCCGAATGACGTCAGATGCTCTAGCATGGGCGCAGACAAGCTTATTGACACTTGTTGAAAACACTATCGCCCCTGGGTCTTAGAACCTTTTCTAAGACCCAGGGTCTTATATATAATGATTAATATTAACCACACAATATATTTCTAATCTCATTTAATTGACACTCGTCAAGTTTTTAATTTGCAACTCATACTAAATCGGTTAAAAAGCTAGGACTAGGACTGATACATACAACATCTGGTCTGTTGGGTTTCTTATTGTGCGAAATAATTAAAAACGTGCCAAACTACAAAAAAAAACTTCTGGTATTATTTGTATAGAGCGTAGGTACAGTTACAGTCTAGAAACCATTCTGTAATTTCGACCCCCGCTCTCGTGACGAGGTGGCCGAGAGGTTAAGGCGTTGGACTGCTAATCCAATGTGCTCTGCACGCGTGGGTTCGAATCCCATCCTCGTCGAGACTTTTTGTTTGCTTTTTAAACAGAACACACTTTGTTTGTATTTTATTACATATACAAGCGACCAAATAATTGAAAAAAAGTCTTTTTTGGTATTTTCTTAAAGTCTTAAAACCGCCCATAACAAATTACATGTAAAAAAAGGCTACAAACAAACCGAGTTACACAAGTATCGAATTATCTCCAAAAGAAATCCTCAACAGACAAATAACATCTCCGTCGTTAGGTATTTAGGAGGGCTTCGTATTTACATAAAATCCGCCTGATGAGGCGAATCAATTCAATTTTTACTAAATAGACAAAGACTGGCAAACATTTTATTAGAATTCCGAGGATGTCTGGGTTTTAGGAGTAAGCCGCGAAATTATTCCTTTTGTTCGGAATTAGATAAATTATATGGATAAAAAAAAGCCGCGCTGAGACGCGGGAGAAGAGCGGGGTGTGGGTAGGGTTGGGGGGGGGAGTGATAAACATTGTGGATGTCAAATCCACTCGGCGGGCGAGTTAGGTCTTAGCACGCGAGTCTCTCGCGCGAACCGGCCTTGTAAATTATGTACAAATGTAAATAGAGTCGACGGAAAAGTTGCATGTTTGCCCGCCCCGGCTAGATACTGCGCACGGAATAACACAAAAATAAGGCGCCTCGCCGCTGCAGCAAACCTCTTGTGACGTTTAGTTAGCTTTTATTAGACTCGAATGTACTAACGAGTAACTAAGTTCGCGCATGAAATTCAACGTACGTTTTCTCATGTATAAGGCCGTTGGTGCAATGGAATACAAGGCACGCTAATTTGAATCCCGTACCAGAAAATTAGTCGTCAATGTAACAGGTATTTGTCTCAGGCTTGAGGCATCCATACATGTGGTTAAGTCCTTAAATACTAGGAAATGAGATAAATGTATATGATACTGTCTGAAATTTATTAAATTTATTTATAAAAAAATAATTATCGAAATTGGACTAATCTGTAAAAAGATATGTAGGTCATACATTAAAAAAAAATTGAATTAATAACCTCCTACGTTTTTTTTGCATAAGTTAAATAACATGTTCCATAATAAATATTTAAATTTATTAATCCAAAATTGTAATGTACAAATTTACTATGAAATATGTATAAGCAAATAAATAAGTTCAAATTATAGACATTATAAACATTGATTTTATCCCATAATAAGAATAAAGTCCCCAGGGTTATCAAAAAATTAACTTAGGTATACAATAAAAGTCAACTTCAAATTGATAACCTCGACTTTAACTAAGCTCACATTTCGAATAACACTTAGCACCAAAATCATGGAAATAGCCTGCACGGAATCATGCAAATATCTTTAGCCAGGAGAGGGCTCCGGCCACGTGCGCCCAGACCCTAAAGTTCACCGTCATATTCAACCAACTTGCCCAATAAACTGAGAGCGTTAGAACAGCCTAGCCTGCAGCAGGCATGTGTTGCCTTATTATAAACCTTCATTCTAACTTTGATACCTTACCACCCGGTCTACGGACTAAGAATCTTTAATTTTTTTTTAAACGCCTCCTCGTTTCTCAATTCGTCGCGTATATTTTTTAATTTTTTTTTGTATGACCACGCATAACTTTTTACCGAGTAGGCCGATTTTGATAATTATTTTTTTATTTGAAACTGATCTAAACTCTCCCTGTGAATGTGTTAATCTAACTTTCTTTCTATTTGCTTCTAACCTTTTTTTTCTCGTTATTAGATTCTTCTAAATATTTTTATTTCATTCGAGCAGTATTTTTTATAGATCTACCCATGTTGGTATTATATAAAGCCTATTACACAAAAAAATATTGTTAAACATCAAAGATACATAAGTATAGTACACTAGTTTAGGAACTTAGTAAGGTTAATTAAAAACTCAAAATAATTATAAAAATATGTAGTTTGGTATACTTAAATTAGTTTAGGAACTTAATTATAAGATTAAATTGAAAAGGTTTATTATATTTCGCTTTTCAGTTTTTTTGGCGGTTCAATTTACAAATGTCCATGTTCATCACACAACACATTTGCCCCTAGCGGGATTCGAACCCGCGAACCCGCGATCCTTGGTCTCGTGGTCAGGGTCTCTGACCACTCAACCAACGGGCCAGTCAACAGTGTTATCAAGAAAGATGGAGTAAACGGTCTACTCGTGCCGTAGATAAGCGGTCAGTATTAATCAAGGACGTTGTTTAGTTACAAAATATTAACAAATCTCTTACACGCCTGACATTTTTCTAAATTATATCTACTAACTTGTGTCATAGAAAATAAAGTAAGATACATGTCTAACCACGACCATACGAAAAATACTGTATGGGATAAGAGATAATGTTTTTTGAATGCACGTAAATACAGAGGTGACTGACCGTGTGAGATTAGTTAGTTTCAATCCCGAACACTTACGTTAAAATCTAACTGTAAATCTTCTTGTAGTAACGAAATGGCCGAGCCACATATGTATTTTGATTAAGGTGTAGAGTGTGTGAAGTTAGGGCGTATATAGCTAGAAGCTTGGCTCTACGTGAAATCTGGTAGCGTTTTGATAGTGCAAGCCATATGGCCTGTTAAATGTTGGCCACCGGGGCATCATTTATATGAAAATCACACTAATATTATAATGGCGAATGTTAGTAAGTGTGTGTGAGTATGTTTGTTACTTCTTCACGCAAAAACTGCTGAACGGATGTGGATGAAATTTGCATGCGTGACGTCACGCGCAACTTGAATCATTGTGTCTTCGTCAATGCTTGTTTGACCAATAAATAAAAAAATACGTGTTCAAAATTTTTTTATAATCTAACTGACGGACTAAACAGATTTTTTTAGTCATCTAGCTTATAAGGGTGTGTAAAGCTAGAAGCTAGTGACACGTTTTGATAGTGCGAGCTCTGGCTTCGCCTTGGCAACATTAACATGAAAATGTTTTCGGTGGGATCTATTCGACTACAAATCGGCAGTGAGGGCTTATCTGATTAATTTATGCATTATAACATCCGGTAGTTGCTGCATCTATATTAAAAGACGAAAGACTCTATATTTAAGATCACAGTTAAAGTAGATTCCAACTAGGAACAGGATAGTTAACAAGGGAAACTAAGTATTATTAAACATCAAATGTTTGTATGAATAGTATTAAAGTGTTTTGTTTCAATTTATACTACAGAGCCCATCGTTTAATAGTCCACCATTTATGTACGAACGGAATAAACTGGTAGATAACGATCACAGTGTATGGTACGTACTGTCTAACCACTTAGGGATATTCAGTCCTATTGTTCAAAGAAATGGTTTCCTACCTAAGTAAGGCAACATAGATAGATAGTAGCGACAACTTCGCGTCAATTAGCGTACACTACTTCATCACACAGGCCCGTTGGTCGAGTGTATAGAGAACCTGGCCAGGAAACCGAGGGGAGCGGGTTCGAATCCCGCCAGAGATAAATGTTTCGTTTGATGAACATGTACACTTGTACTCGAGTCATGGATGTTTATAAACGTATTTCAGTATGTCTATCCGTTCACCTAGTATTCATATGACAATAAGCTTATAAGCTTAATTTGGAACTAGGGAATGGGTGTGTCAGTCTGGAGAATTTATTATTATTTGTAAGTACGTAGTATATTATTACTCTGTGTTATCATTAATACACACGTCGAGTTGGCCGATGAAATTGGAATCGATTGCAAAGAAACATGGGTAATGGTGATAACAGAACAGTATAAAATATTAGAAATGGCATATCACAAAATTTGCGTGAGAACAGATAAAGCCAAACTCACACTAACGCCACTAATCGCATATACATTATAGATATGTAATGAGAATAATTAGCCGTTCTTATTTTAGTTTAAAAAAAAAGATTTTCTCATTAGTCCTACATCAGACAACATACGTTCATGCTTTTGAAAAACGGGTTAATTTGTAAATTAACCCGTTTTTCAAAAGGTCTTAACTAAATTTTTACAGTATTGTAATACTGTAAAAATTTAGTTAAGACCTTTCGAAGTCCAAGTTCAATCCGAACACTGGTGGCGTTATATTTTATTGGAGCAATTATAACCCTTATACAAGCAGGAATAAGGTGTACATATATAGACACACACGCGATCTGGCACTGCTGGTGTGACTGCAAGCAACTTTGCGTAACTACGCAAGAATGTGACTCAACTGTCACGCTGCACGCCCACATCGCACTTCCACTCAATATACATTCCGTGATGGTGATGCTATGAAAAAATGTATGGAGGCAAAACGTTTCCTTTGTACTTTCACTAAGCAACGTATCATTCGAGCCGTCGCCATGGCAACCCCGTTCCCATTGGATAGCTAAACTAGGAAATAGCTTTGTTTCCTCGACGCGAGCGACAACGCCCGCGCATCCGGCGGGAAATAAAACAAATGAATATCACATTATGGGGGGCCAAAGTAAAAATAACCTCCTCAGATGTCAGAGATGCCAAACTGTATAAAAGCTGCGTCTCGTGAAATTAAATTGAGGAAAATTTCGTTGTTCCTCCTCGGAGCCGCGCTGCGTAAACGTAATCACTTGTGTTGTTTAAAGGGCTCTCCCCTCTGTACTATTTAGTATGGAATATTTTACGGCGTGTGCCGTGTTACACAGTCGATTTTTACGGCGGCTGAGAGATTAATAGAGCGGTGAATTCTGCGGAATTGCTCGTTTCACGCTACGCGTTGATGACGACATTGACGTAGCTTACATTTATTATTTCTTCCCCTCTTTTACACCCCTCAAAAATTCCCCTCAAGAAACTACCTCCTTTTGAAATCTTACCTGCTTAGAAAGAATTTAACATTACTAGAATCCTTAAAACAAATTTCCCAAGAATCGCGAAACATTTAGTTGTTTAACTTAATCTTTATAATAATCCAATTCCGGAAACACAGCGGTAATTACAACGGGTGAATTTATTCGGCAACATGTTTTAACTATTGCAGTACCATACAATACAAAAATGTAACAGCAGCTAACTCTTCTCAACTACTGTATAGCAAGAATAGTTTTTACGACGATATTTTTTTATATTTCGAATTGTCAACGAATTCTTAATCCATAAATTTATTTGGAGGCTTAATAAACATCATAACTAAGGAATAAATCGACTATTTTCAGTATTAGTTGCGTCATTAATTGGGTCGATGGGTGGACCCATTCAAAGTTAAGATTTCTTAAAGAACCACACATCAAAAATATATATCATAATCAAACCAATGTTTGAACGGATATTTCCCGTTCGCAATTTTGCGTCCGTTGACATATTATAGGCAGTTAGCAACTGCGCGCATTAAGCTTAATTACAGCGATTTTAAAAGCAAAGCAAACACATATCATTAATAATTTCCCACACGACATGTAAAATGTAAAGTTGCAATCCCGCAGTGCCGCGGCGAACATATCAATGTTGGTATATTGTGAATATTCATCAGCCCTGAGCCGCCAATCCAGCGTGCGCTGTGTAAATAGAAAACACGGGGAAAAAATACCTGCGTTCCTGATCGCTCGGAAAACGCAGGGAGACATCCCCATCCTATCGAAATGTATGCAGATATTCATTCACCTTACGGCTGCTATTTAATGCGAAAGTTTGTATTCAAACGCGTCAGAACCGTTTAACGGATATGGTTGGATTTTGGAACAGAAGTAAATAATAGTCTCGAAAAACACATATCTTTTTTTTTATCATATAACTTATGTACCCCGCGTGAGACAGTATAGTATTTGTGCAGTAAATGGTATTTCATGCAGTTTACTAGTAATGTTTATAAGAGATATCTTACATGAGGCATTATAAAATATAAGCTCTATAGATTTATCTAAACATGCATTATAGTTATATTATATATACCATACCGCCCTAAGAATAGGGCGGTATGCCCTTTCATATGGATCGAGGCTTAAAACAAAGTTCACACTTAATATTTTATGAAGCACTAATAAGTTGCCATTAAAGTAATTGACAGTTACCGTTAAAAATGTGTTAGAATACGTAAGTGACATCGTTGAAGGGCATTCGTAATGGGCACTGGAACTTCCGTGACGCAATGTATAAAGCATTATTTGTTTTAACACATTTATTTTACACAACTGTCCCATTTTGAACTGGCATGTCATATTCCTTGCCTAGCATAAAAGGCGACTAATGGTACCTATATCCGGTTTGGGTATGTGATTGTGTAGGCGACGAGCCAACCACTTGTCACTGCTTTTTCACAATTTTCGATCTAAACTCAGTCCAGTTTTATTTTTGGCTGAATGTGGTTGAAATGGCTTGCTGCCTCTTTGACTCTGTCCACCCCATCGGGGATTATGGGCAAGATGTTATGTATGTAATTAGTATTTTATTATAAAAGTGGATAAAAATTCCGCTCGCGCACTTAAATATGAGACACAATAAATTAAAGCTACTAGGAATGTAGAAAATTAAATTCAGCCTACATTTTACAAAGCCCGAAACGTCAAGAGAAAGACTGTCGACATTTCGCATCTCAGATTTTTAGTTTTCAGGTTTTATAAGCGGATGAAACCTAGGCACGACCCGGCGAAAAGGAATTACTGAGTATGTGACTGAGCTACCAACAGTTTGCTCCTTTGTGAGTTATGGCCGTAGCATTAATCCTGAATATATTGTTCAACGTAATTCTGCGACTGAATTGAGAACTAGTTTCAATACACTGGACTTTACGTGGAAAATTATCTTTTCTGTAGACAGTTTTTGGTTCACTTCCTAAAAATTTAAATTAAACGACGCCACATCCGTTTATTAAATGCCAAAGTAGGTAAGTAGATCAACTTATTTTATTTTGAATATCAGAACTACAAAGGTATCACAAATAACCAGACCCAAGGCAATTACATGTTTTATATACAATTATTTTTCCAACAGCGGAGATCGAACCCATTGCGTGCATTTGATGCAAAGTCTGAACCAAACCTTCCCTGGATTTTAATTTTTTCTGCCAACACGGTATGTTAATCCAAGATTATCCATTTAAGCATGATTGAGCTACGAACATCGGAACAACCAATCCTCTCACAGACTTACGCACTTACCATATTAGAAAGGATTATGCGTATGTACGCAATACAGTGGACGTGGGTTTTGAGCAGAATTTTAATTTTATAATTATAATCATCGCTTCTGACTACAAAAGATTAGGCTCAAGATTAAAGCCGACCGATATAATCTCTAGCCACGCCTACATCGTTTATTTAGATAAGATTAAGCTGAAGAAGATTCCACTAGGGACTAAGTACAGCTTTGTCGGAATAAAGGAATAATTGCTATTTATGTTGGAAAATTGTGTTTACTTGAGCTGAGTGTGTGTTTAATCGATGTGTTTACGTACATCGCTTGATTGTTTACTATAATAAATTCCGTTAATAATCACATTCTATTTAATTTTAATGAAGTTTCCGAAGTGTCCAAAAGCCTTAAATTCATTACATACATAACATCACGCCCGTCATCCACGAAGGGGTAGGCACAGTCAAAGGGACAGCAAGTCACTTTAACCACATTCAGCTAAAAACAAAACTAGGCTGGGTTAGATGGAAAATTGTGAAAAACTGATAAGTGACTAGCTCGTCGCCTGATTCATTGCAACCAATGGATATGAACCAAAGTACTTCGCGTAGCGCCCCTTTACTGAGCAGTGACGGCCAGGCTGATTAAGTATAATTTCTTGAGAAGTTATATATAATTTAAAAAAATATTAAACAGTATTGCATCTTTATACCTAACATCTATGACATCTGTTCGTTTATTACACGTTCATTTATTTTCAGTGTAACAATTATTATTACCTGATTAATATAATAATTAGGTACTATAATTGGGCAATTAGTAGTATCTTGGTCTCTAAGGTAACAAGAGGAAAGCGTATCAAATTGCTTGAGTAATAATTAATTATAAGCATCAAATTAGAAATTAAGAATATTTAATAAATTCCTAATAATAGCCTTGGATTAATTTGTTACTAAATATATGTTAAAATATTGAGAAAATCCAATTAGCTTTTAATTGGATTTGGATATTTACAAATGTACTGTTTTCTTTTTCTTAGCTGGTCTCATAAATAACGATTAAGTACACATGTATGTGTAGTGTGTATTGGCCCGTTGGTCGAGCGGTCAGAGACCCTGGCCACGAAATCTAGGGTCGCGGGTTCGAATCCCGCTAGGGGCAAATGTTTCGTGTGATGAACATTGACATTTGTACTCGAGTCATGGAAGTTTATAAACGTATTTAAGTATGTCTATCCGTTCACCTAGTATCCATAGCACAAGCTTATAAGCTTAGTTTGGAACTAGGGAATTGGTGTGTCAGACTGGAGAATTTATTTATTTATTATTTATTTATGTATTAGGTGACGTTACCTGTTCCTCGTGTTACATGAACGTGAAATCTCTCATATAGGTATTTTTACCTAATTCAGTAACTAAATTCAGCTTGCAGCAAGATTATGTACCTGTAACCAAAATAGATACATTGAATAAAAAATTTATATATCTGGATATAGCCTGGGCCTTCCGCGGCTACTACACCCCTCCACTTCCACCTAAATGAATAACATTTATAAACTCATTTAATTCATATTAACGCGACTACGAAGCTGTGGCTATGTCGCGGCGGCAGCGGCGATAGAGACAAACAAATACATACTGAGTGGCTGGCTCGATGGCGCATGGGGCAGGGTTACTGCCGCATGCGTAGCTGAGTTGTGGCTTCGATACCCACCCAGAACAAACATTCGTGTGATGAATACTTGTGTATGTTCTGTATCTTGGTGTTAATATCCAATATTTAATTATATACCTATTTGTAATACCACTATTGATTCTGATATCCGTAACACAAGTGCAGCTAATTATCTCGGAGTCAGATCAATATATGTGATGTAGTCGAATGTGTATTTATTTATTTATATTGTTCCTTGAAGAACTATTCATACTGTGTATTTTTTAACTAGAAAATATCCCTATTGCGGTACACATTATTTTGTTAGTCACTATGATTGTCACCGCGACCTTACGAATAATATATTAAATAGCTGTTTCCAGCGACTTCGCCCGCGTAGACTATTATTTCTGTATCCTACAGAAACTATGCATTTTTTCGGGATAAAAAGTAGCATATATGTTATTCCAGACTGTAATCTATCTCTGTGCCAAATTTCATCCAAATCCGTTAAGCGGTTTTTGCGTGAAGAAGTAACAAACATACACACACACACACACACTCAAAGCTTTCGCCTTGATATAATATTATTATATATTATAATAATAACTATAATAATATAATATTAGTGCGATTATATTAAATAGTATGAACAAATACTGAAAATGTATGCCTATACGTGTGTAGAGTAGTATTTCACTATTATCACCACTTTAACAGTATATAGAGCTTGGCATCCCTCCCAGTCAAAAGATAATATCACGTTCCACTAATGACCCACAACCACGTCTGTTCGTATTTAATTGTTTGGTTGTTATCTCTGCAGTAGTTAAACATTAAAAATTATCCGGTCACTAAATAGAAATTACATTTGCTATCTACTCGATCTAGACACGAAACGGACTCACGCGAGTTGTATTGTTTAAATATGTCAATTGGACAGGTCAGAACAGTTCTGCCAAACAATTAAATAGCCATAAACAATCATCAATACTTTTTATAACTAGTAACAAAACAATCATTTCGCAAATTGGTCTTAGATTGGATCTAATTTTCATTTCATCATTTGTCATGTGACTTCTGCATAAAACATATTGGGTCCACTTGTTCGTAAATAAATTGGTTTTAATTTACCGTATACAGTTTCCGACATCTTAAAAAGACGAAAGCATTAGAAGTCAGTCAAGTTCGTGATTTTAAATTAAACAATATTCCGCAATATAGGCCCAGGTTTATCGAGTAATGATGGGTTTACTGATGAAGCACAGTAAAGCAAAGTGAAAACGATGTCGGTTTGGAATCCCGTAACCCGTTAATCTACCTCTTCGTTATAGTTAAATAATAGGCAGGTTGAATCTTTGATTTTTTTTTATTCAGCTTGGCCGGTTTTATTTTTATTATTCTTGACAATAACAAGGTCACACTCGATTAGTCGCATAGCGATCGTCAGCCGACTCGTAATTATCGGCTAGCCCATCACCAATTCATTGGAACGGCAACACACGACCGTCTTTAAGAACCATGAAAAATTCAGAACCAATTCCGCGTCGATTACGACAACGCTCAAATTACTACATGGTAATGTGTAATTAATTAGGTAACATCAGGTGCGTCAAAAATTACTTATTCACAGGCATATAATATATTCAGCTTAGAATCGTGTGAACTGCCACATGGTCGTATCGTATTTACGTGTTAAATCGAAAACACGCGATCTCACCTATAGGTAGCCGTTCTGCCGGGGTAACTAGGCCTCTGATATTTACCTTGTAAGGGGAAAGGTTGGGGCGGTAAGCTGATACAGGGGTCAGGTAAGGGTGGTGTTCTAGTGATCCATTTGAGGGAGCGATCGGCACTATGTTATGGGCGGGCAAAAACCGATAGAGGCGTTCGGAACCGCAGGTGCTGCGCTATGAAGAGCTTTCAATAAAGACAATTGGGTCGCTGGATAGACGCGTTAATCTGCCTTTCCGTAAGAATATGGTTATGGCTGTGTACCTTTTTATATTAAAGGCCGGCAAACGAGTACACGGGTCCCTTGATCGTAAACGTTCATATTCGCAATATCAGATGGTAAACTTTCTTCTAAAGAATTCCTATTGACATTTTTGTTAAAAATGAACACGTTTGAAAGCGGTGTCCTGATTCAACCTCAAAACGCTATCGAAAGATTAAGTTACAAGGAGCAACTCGAGTATACTAATATAGAATAACTATTGTATGTCTTAACCGATTCATCCCTATCAGATTCACTATCCAAAGGGAGAAATGTTGTATATCCTTGGCAAAACATTCCAAGTTTTACATCCATGACCACGTTTCGCTATAACACCCAATACGTTCAATGAATGACAAGCAGGAGCGGGCTAAGCCAACGAACTTATACGCTAAAGCCACCAATCGAGACTAGCAATACCTAGGTCAACTCCGAAACATTACACAAGCCCAGGTGGAACTCGATAAAAGAAACTAAAACAGAATTACACCAATCTAATTCTGCGAGAAGAGCAACGCGCACCGAATCCGATGGTATTTAACCTTTCCAATTGTTCGGGATAAAATAGACCCCGGTTTTTAGGCTCGCATTTTACCGGCCCCGATAAAATAATAGTACCATGCCGAGCCCATTTGACTCCATTAAGCGAACGCGGACGAAACAATGTAAAATTCCGAACAGATTAACTAGATTAACAGTTGGAACACGTGGTCGCGCGTCGGGCGTCCAAAGCGTTTTGCACCGCGACTAATTAATAAAATAGTAATCGAATGCAATGAAATTAATTTCATGCAAAAATGGTAAAACCAACTTCGTACATACGTTGGAACGGTTATTACCTGTCACCAACGGGCCAGTCTAATAGTGTTTTAAGTTGAAATGTTGGGTTGACATTTTAATAACATTGTTAATTTTTCTTTAAAAGTGTACACACTTACATATACTTACAGTAACAGTAAAAACTTTCTTGAAAACCCAAAACGAACTCCTCACTTAAATTTTATATTTACGTACGCCATTATATCCGCAAAAGCAATAGATTCGAGCGCTCTAATATAGTTAGATAAAAATAACACTAAACTTCCACAGAACTAATCAAATTATTTCTAACCGCTCTAGGAGCTTCCGTTGCCCGAACGATCTTCATTTACACTTAGAACGAAGATACTGTTTCCCAAATATTCGTCTGCGAGTCTTCATAAAATATAAATACTGTAAATTGAAACTTAGAAGATCGGTTCACATAAACTGCAAAATAAATGAATGAAATCATCTTTCCTGCAATAGAATGGCTTTTATAGCTTAAACTTAACAGCGTCACAAAATTATTACACTCTAACACAATGTGGTCTTAAACTAATTTTGTCTCTGACGATATCAGCCATTAAAACTACACGCAGGGAGTTCTTAATTACTTGTACGTACCCTAGAGCCCGTAAGTAGAATATAAAGCAACTTATTTAAGTACCAGCCGTGGAACAATGTGTTTCAAACTTACATTAGCCATATTTAAGACGTCTATGTCTTTGTAATCAATCATACAGTGTAAGCCGGCTCGGCAAGGTGTGTGTAAATGGATAAAATATGATGGGAACCATTAGCGACAATTGATTTTGTGCGAGTGACATACGTACAAGAAATGTAGCCGATTCGTTTGTTAATCGACTAGGGTACGACTATAATAGGTCCTTCCTATATTGTACTCTTGTGAGCGGTGGTAATGACACTCGCCTCGCATGCGAGAAGTGTTGGTTCAAATCAAAGCATTTTTTTTTTCAAATATAAGTAGTCAAAGTCAAAGTCAAAATATCTTTATTTACGTAGGCCTCAAAAAAGCACTTGTGAATCGTCAAGTAAGTACATAGTAGAACAATTTGAATCTACCACCGGTTCGGAATGTCGCATCTACCGAGAAGAAAATATGCATTTATAAGTATCAAAAAGTAATTATGCATTTATACTATTTGTTAGTGGATGGAGAGGAAGAGGAAGGCCAAATAAGAGATGGATGGATTGTGTGAAAGATAATATGAGTGAAATCGGAGTGGATAGCTTGATGACGACCGACCGGGACGTATGGAAGAGGAAGACATGCTGCGCCGACCCCAGATGAACTGGGAGAAGGGCAAGAGGATTATGATGATGCATTTATACTACTAGCGGTAAAAGAAACAACATGAGCAAACTGAACTTTCAGTTTATTTTATTCCCCTATTGACATAGGGGAATTGGATTGAATGGACTAAATTTACGACTGAAATAATATACGACGAAATTTAGTGCGATTTTAAAATCAGAATTCTCTAAATCTAAATCAAAATCTGAGAAGAACCCGACTAGGAATGGGGAATAACGCTACGAGGAAGATGATATCGTATTTATCTGTATGTAGCATCATTAAGAATAGGATCGTACGCTGCAGAGATGATGTACTTACTAATGTTAAGGATGAGTAGAGTGACGGGAGCGGACAAGATGAAGAATGAATACAAAAGCGAGTGTGCAACTACTAACTGTAATAGAAAATATGAAAGGAAATCATTTATCTCGATATGGACGTGCGATGAGATAGGGATAAACTCTTGTTTCTATGGCGTTATGCAAATATAGTCATACTTTTTCAATCTCTAGTTGACGTCATTGAACCATAACGAATACTTATCGGAAAAAAAGAATGTAATATACACAAAGGAAATCCTAAAGCTTGCGTACGTTGCTCTTCATTAAAACAACATATTGCGATACGGAAAACTCACGAGTACATTCGAAATCCAGGCCGCAAACAGCCAATGAAGTAAATCGCTTAATTATTATAAAAACGTAAACAGCATTTACAGATCCGACCGGTGTTAATACAACGGGCGGGTGTATAAGCCGAATTGTGTACCGCACGCCGGCAACGAACGCATATTTCATGTCTTATCTCGGCTATCGGCACAAAAAGATCCGCAGCGGGCCGCTGATTATTTTATTACCGGATCCATTGAATACGCCTACGAGAGGAAAAATCTCGGTTGAACTCACATAATTTTTAACGAACCTTTCATTGTGTCTGCACTGCACGCGGCATTACCGTATTCGCGGCGGGTCGCTCCGGCGGCCCACAGGAAAGGTCGCAGTTTCCTTCCGTCCCAGCCCGCCTTTATTATGACTTTATTACATACAATGAAAATCATATTTACGTAGATAGAAGAAGACATAATAAACACACGCGCGTGAAGAATGGCGGGGCTCTTATATGAAATTTGGGGGGCCGGAGGGAGGGCGAGCATCTGGCATATTTGCCGCTTATTACGAGCACAAAGAATCTCGTCTGTTCGTCTCGCCGCGCCTCTGCGCGTCGCGTTGACACATTCTTGCATTATGTAATTCTGCTGAGACTGGCGCATTTTTCATAGCGAGATTTCGAGTACGCCCCGCGCACCTGTCACCGTTTCCCTTTCAGGGAATATTACATTATGTCTGAGAGGTGCGCTTGCGAGCGGCGACGTCGCGAGCGCCTGTCGCCTGTCGCGCGGCGTCGCGGCGTGTCCAAACGGGTCCGCCTGTTACATTAATCTCGTAACAGAAAAGTCATAGATATTTATAAAAAAACGCAACAATAGGTTACTTGGCTTAACGTTTTTTTTGTATTTTTTTTTCTATACTTAGTTCCTTTTTTCATTTAATTATTTGCTAAAGTTCGGTAATTCTAAAAAATCATTTTTTTTATTCATATTACAAAATCAGGCAGACGATTTGACTAATAAAATAATGTACCTAATGAATATCAATAACGCAAAAATTCTCATCCTTCAAGCTCTTAACACGTCGGCACATTTAATTATTATTATCATTTTATCTTTACCTTCACTCTGTAATTTTGACTACGCATTGTTGATGACCCAAATACTTGTCTACCCAGACGTTTAAAAAAGCATCAGTAGAGAACAATCGTCTACCACGGGGCAAAGGACAAATTCACCCCCAAAACGACAATGGACAAATAATAGCAACCACTTAACTTTCGACCTTATCTCGTCCAGTAAAAGTCGAAAGCCAATCAAAAATTCAAACTTCTGTACACGATTGTGGGTTAAAGTAGTCCCTTCGCTGGTCTAACGTTAAACAGTTTTGGCACAAAGTTCCACCGAAGCAGAAAGGAGGGCCATCATCATATAACAAAACTAGTTAAAGTTTCAAACGAAATTAGGATCCGTTTATAAATAACCCGAAACGTTCGTTTCACTTTAGCAATCTCGGGCTTCTGAACTAGGGAAATAGGTTTGGAGACGTTTATTTACATACAGTAAGACTTGAATTGCTTGAAAATATTTAACTCGCGGTCGTATATATGTATGGGGAAGTTACCTTGTTGAAATGGAGATGGTCATGCTCTGTATAAGTACCTAAAATCGAAATACGAGTGCGTAAAAGATTAAGCGTCAATAAACAACTTTCCAGTATCATACAAAATTGGCAAATTCACTTGCCTTTTAAAGCGGACGATAATAAATATGTGTCATCTACACCTTCTACTTTAACTAATATGATCATATTAAAACATCCAAAAAGAACATAACATCATCGTTTTAATACACACGGCCCACCTGATGGGAAGCGGTTACCGTGGCCTATGGACGTGTGCAATACGTTTAGCTCACATCGTGCGTAATTAAGCGCTATTTCCATCATTCCACAGAACAACCGCAATCACCATCAAGCTCAATTAAAAACAAAGACATCACGAGATTACCATCGTACTCGAAAGAAATAAAATTTTACACATCTGATTACCGCATCGTTTATAATAAATCACGCGGCTCGCGGCCCCGTGCGAAACACCTAATTGCTTAATAACGTGCAACGAACAATCGACTTATGTGGGTCACCATTATTTTTCTTCGAATATACATTTATTATGGTCGGAGCACCGCCTTCGCACCTCGATGGTAGTTAGGGATCCCCGGCCGCTAGCGGGTTGAGCATAAATTGCGAACGGTGAACAATCAGCGCTGCTAAATCGACAGAATAGGAGATGGGTGGCCATTTTATGAAAAAAATACTAGCGCGTACCTGTGCTTAACGCACTTTTTTAACTGTCAAAGATTATATTGCCATTATTACCTGCAAATAGATTAGCGAATCTGGGTAGTACAGTGATGAGACTACCTTCCGACCTTCATAAAAATTTGTTTGACCATCATTAACTTTAGGAAGGGGATCTAAACAATTAGTACATCATTTGTGGTTAATACATACTTATATATAAAATCCAGAGTTACGTTCTCGAGTTTGATCCAATATCACGCGCAATTAAGGGACCCCTTATATACTCTTTAAATAAATAATAAATAAATAAATAAATATTCGACGACATCATATACATTAATCTGACTCCGAGGTAAGTAGCTTGAGCACTTGTGTTACGGATATCAGAATCAACAGTGGTATTACAAATATATACTTAAATATTGGATATTAACACCCAGACACAGAGCAAACACAAGTATTCATCACACGAATGTTTGTCCTGGGTGGGGATCGAACCCACATCTCTTGGCGCATGGGGCAGGGTCACTACCGCATGCGCCATCGAGCTTGTCGAAGCTACTTCAATGAATTATCTACTACATAACTAACTAACGAACTTGAAGCGACACACTTAGTGTACACCGTTGAATTTGCTGATGCAGCCCTCCAGAACCGATGAGCTGACGGCAAGCGATTGGGACGCCAGTCGTTTCCCTTCGGGCGTGTCGTACGGTCGGACCAAATATTGTGGTCACATTAGTGAGATTGTGAAATAGCGTAACGCCAAGTGTATTTGTCTTCGTGAACATTTTCCGTGTGAATGAGAATAATACACCTTCTGATTGAACTTTATGATCTTTCATTTGAATACCTTATTAGGAGTCAACCATCTGATAATAACTAATTAGTAAATAGCTTAAATAGCTAAAGTAGTTAAAGTGGTAAAGTTAAAAACTAAACTTCACGCCACTTTCCTAACGAAGTAGGCAGAGAGAACTGAACGCCATATGGCACTATCCGATCTGATGACTGACATATTTGATGAAACGTTATATTTTACTGCATCCATGACACACATTAGTCGATTACCATAGGATTACGATTATTCTATCAGGTGCATTTTGCATACTTGTCCAACACAAGTGGAATTTACTTTAATCCCGTTCACAAACAAAATTTCAGTGAGCTATGTGATCGAAGTAAGTTTGCTGCTTAGGCGTTCATCACTATCGAGTTATGTTTGGATGCCATCCAATACTCGGTAAAGCCCTTTATACTCGTTCTCTTCGCCGGCTCCGTCAATGGGAGCCATTCGACACACGTCAATAAGTAAGCATTCGAAGTTTCAGTATTCCCCTTTGTCAATGGTTCCGAATGTGATATTTGTATGATCTGAGATCTAGTGAGCTTAATCATTTTGATATTGATATCATTGAAAGAATGAATACTTGATAAAGCAGCGACAGCCGAATTCGTCGTCTTGTACAAAATGTCTTTCTGTTGCATCTGAAATAGTGTAAGTAGAGTAGAAAATAAATTCTGTATTAAACATGTATTGTGAAGAGAGCTACACATATTTACTTATGTATTTTTTTTCTTGGTAATTTTTCCTCGTACATGTCTTATATTCTGATGCAATATATGCACGCTTTTCCGTACCGCAGTTCCCTCTAATAAGATCTACTCCTTAAACCACACTTGAGGGGACACATCTGCGCATAAGCACCGTCGCAAAAGAAAACAGAAACAAACTGAACTCCCATTGAAAATTAAAGCCGAGCTAGAGCGAACTTTCCTCAAAATCAAATGGGCAATAAAATAACTCGAGTGTGTAACGAATCACTACAGGACCGTAAAGTACCGGGGGCTCTTCGAAGCCTCGGATACACGGACGATGAGCCGTGGAAATAAATTCACACGTGTGCACTAAACTTGTAAGTGTTGAGCGGCAGACAGGCTTCCGAGAGCAATATCGGCGATACAACTACTCGGATACACTATTGAATTGTTATGAACTGGTGGACGTGAGAAGAAACTGTCGATGTGATGCACTTATACTTGTAAGGTCTAGTTTGAGTCTAGGTTGTTTGGACACGACGAGTGGCGTAATAATTACAAGGTCGGTAACGCGATTGTGAAACCTCTTGTAATGGGAATGTCTTTAGGTTATGGTGATGTGTACAGCAGGCTGGTCATATGATAATGTCTCACCGATAGCACTGAATAAAAAAATGCTTATATAACAAGGAAATTTTCAGGACAGGTTTTCAAAACTATAAAAAACTACTTCTATACTTGTGCCTACTATCTTACTAACTTGGTGGTTAAGGTTATGTTAGAATTAAACTTAATGATAAAATGAAATTTATTTATAATAAGTACACGACACATTAAAATGGAGCCCTGACTCCTAAAATAATTTAGAACTGTATTTCAGGAGTCAGCATCTTCCCAACTTTGTTTACATTAGTGATACTTAAGTACAGTAATGTTACATGCTATGATGCAGTGATGCTAATTATATATGATATGTCTATGATAAATATATGTTTGTAATATTTTGTATGGCAATATATTTACATTATGTCTCAAGCAACTAACTATGTAATGTGTAAAAAAAAATGAATAAAAAGTAGAAATAATAAATGCCTTCACCCTCACACCATCACAACATCCTTTTTTACAGAAACAATATATTTAAATCATTTATGAGGAGTGTCAATAACCCTGTGACACTAAATCCAGTACATCCAAATGAAACAAGCCAGCTCGTCCCGTCAAAGCGAGCTCACGTATGCTCTTAACTTGTACGTAAGTGTCAAAGTGGCAAACAGCTCGTCGGAGCGCAATATCTCACCCCGGCGAGCACAATTTGGGAACACTATTGAATAGTTATAAAACGGATGGAAGAATGGCCTCCTCAGAGGGCCATCGGGGCCAGGACGTGAGGTGAAACCGTAGTCGTGATGGAGTCACGGCGACGATAAACGACAGTGAGGCAACTGACTGCTAATACAGATACAGACACAGAACATCACGCCCATAATCCCAGAGGGGGTAGGCAGAGTGAAAGGGGCCGCAAGCCCTCTTAACCACATTCAGCCAAAAATAAAACTGGGTTGGGTTAGATGGAAAATTGTGACTGCTAATAATTGTTCAAGATGGTAATATTTTTTTTTCTGTTTAAATTGACTATTTCTAAGTGCTTTTTGAAGCCTATATAAATAAAAAGATTTTGAATTTAAATTTTACAATGTTTTTTGTTAAAGTTTTATATTGTTGATAGGTCAATTTGTTAATGGAGCTTTATCTGTAAAACCTAAGGCTCACAACTGGCTACCACCACTCGGGCTAATGTAGTTTTATTTACTCTTGAGAGATTTTTTTTCGGGTGAGGGGTAAACTATTTCTGCAAAATTGAATGATGGTCAGCCGACCGATATGCCCATTTTTAGTGTTAGTAAGTCATAAAAATGGATACCTAAGTTATTTCGTATAAACCGATATAATGATCTATCCAAAGCTCCATTCACTACAAAAAGATAACAAACACATCGCCCACACCACCGGAACATCAAAGCACCGAGCGATCTATCAACAAATATAACAAAAACCCTTGTTAACACAACTAATACTTCCGCCGGCCATAAATCCCGCAACACAACAATAACAGGTGATTAATTAGCGCACTCGAGCCGCACAAACACGGCCTCGCAAATAAAACATCTTGACTCAATTGACTGAGTCAACGTTTGCCGTGACAATAACTCGGGTGAAACATACTTAATCATCGAGGGGTGAGCGACTACGTAACATAAGCTGGTTTCCATCGCACACGCGGATTTCGGGCTCCGGCGCGAGGTAAGATGTACACTCGGCTCAGCGTAACGTGTTGTGTAAGCCGGCACACTATTAGTGTTGTTCCTCGACGGGACAATAGCTCCCGTGACTCTATACCCGGTTTCTACAGAAGCAAACGCTAAGCTGTCAGCGCGCAAATGTGACGAAGACTCAGCTTAACACAGCGCCGTAAGCTGATGAACAGTTAAAGCTGTATTGGACAATTTTCAAGGGCCTCTTGTAATGAATATCGTCCGTACTATAGATTCGGCTCAACACGTCATAGTATTAAGCCGGATGTACACAGGTGTTAATGGTGTTATCGCATGACAGGATACTCGCTCCTGTGACTATAACTAGTTTCCACCAAGGCTTCACAGCGGAAGTCTGATGTAGACTTAGCTTAACAGCGTAAGGTGATGCACACTAAGGGCTGTGTATCGAACACTAGTTTCAAGGGCCTCAACTGAATTTCGCCAGGGATGTACGATGTAGACTTGGTACTGTATCACTACAGACCGTAAATCGAGTGTACACTGATAGTGTTGTATAGCATGACGGGACACTTATTCCAGTGACTAGTGCTGGTTGCTGCAAACAGGCAGGCCCACCCTGAGGTACGAGATAGACTTAGCTCGACACGGCGTCGTAAGCTGATGCAACACATTTAGGTTCATGTTGGATTCTAGGTACAGGGACTTCACACGTGGATTTCGGCGAGGTTCAATGTGACATCGTGCTGTGTAATGTAAACCGGCGGATAACGACTAGGGTTGCGACGACAACGGGACAATTCTTGCTCTTGTTTCCACAAATAGAAACTCCGGTTTCCAATGTACACGCAATATGCCCATTCGATTCAGCGTAACCTGCTTTGTAGAGCAGCTTTTGTATTGAACAGTGGCTTCTGTTGAACAACAACGGATAACTTTAGTAACGGCCATACCGTTTTCGCTGTTAAGATATGGACTTGGTTCAACGTAACAATGTACATACGGTGTTAAGCACCATACTGCTAGCACTGCGAGGCAGGGCTGGGTACTAGGAACCTCCGACTGAGTTATAGCTAAATAAACACGCGGGTTTCAGCGTTAAGGTAAAATGTAGACTTAGCTTACCAACACGAGGTCTTTACAAGTTGCGATAGTTTGAGATTTGGGTTCCGTTCGCAACACACCGTAACATTAATTTACTGGTCCTTTAGCAAAACAAAAATACATTTGTATGAATGTAAGATATATTGTTTTAAATATATAACCCACTTTAAGTCGGAACCAACACATAGGACACTATTTATAAGCAACTAGCTGTGCCCGCGGTTTCACCCGCGTTTATGGTTAATGTTATATAAAAAGACTATAGCCTTCCTCGATAAATGGGCTATCTAACACTGAAATATTTTTTCAAATCGGACCAGTAGTTCCTGAGATTAGCGCGTTCAAGCAAACAAACAAACTCTTTAGCTTTATAATATTAGTATAGATATAGTTCCAACTTCTATAGAAAAGATATAGGCCTCTAGCTATATCTTCGATAAAACAAATAACGTATAATAAGCCAGAGAGAGGGTTTTAAAAATATATACAGCATTATTAATTATAAAGCATATGAATATCTTGCAAATACTGCTATCCTTCTATATGTATATCTCGTCAAGTATAGAGAAGTCGTGATTGTTGCTGACTGAACTACAACCAGCTCAGCACCGCACATAAAATACTGATGAGTCTCTCCGCTACTGCAACTTCAGTAGAAGTTATCTAACGCAAAACTTCAGTAATGGCCGTACAGTCTCGACGATAAGACGAACACGGTTCCACTATACGCTGACAGGATTTGAAAGCATTACAGGATATTAGGCATTTGACGTATTGATGTCCTTTGACAGTGTACACACAACGGTTTTAAGCAAACATTACGCTAACAGGATCTGGAGACAGGACAAACTACTAGGCGACAAGCATGCCACTACTTATCACAATTTTCCATCTAACCAAACTCAATTATTTTTTTTTGTCTGAATGGTTAAAAGCCTATATCGCTCTTTAGACTCTGCCTACCACTTCGGGGATTACAGGTGGTATGTATTTATGTATGTACGTATGTATGTAAGTATGTATGTATGTATGTACAAGACACTAGAAACCATTGGGGCGTCCCTTAACACCGCAACGGTGGCTTCACTACCGGCACACGACGCGAGAGCACTTACGCGTCGATTTGCCGCGCCACGTCAAACACAGCGGTTCAAGGGAACGCCGCGAGTGTTTGGCGACACTCTATCGACAATAGCACTATGTAGTGTTTGCGCACCCCGTGTTTGCTCGCCACCTCACGCGTCTAAGATTTAATCATTATTTCAATCCGTACCTGTGGCGGTTTAATCTGCCCCCAATTCAAACATTGATTACGTGTGCGATTGTCGGAAATCATTTGACTGTTTTGCGGCGAATTAATCTTGCTGCGTTTATCATGTCATGTATATTCATTCATATTAAAGAGTTAATTAAGTTATCTGACGTAGAAGGAAATATTATGAGTATGAGACAAACTTTAATTTGTCGTGACAGAATGTTTGAAAGATCGTCGCTATGACACTGTCAGCATTTTATGCATATTTTATGGCTAGCAGCGCTCCGCGATTTCACTCGCGTAGTTCCCGTTCCCGTAGGAATACGGGGATAAAATATAGCCTATATTACTCGCTTATAAAGTAGGTTATCATTGGTGAAAGAATTATTCAAATCGGTTTAATGGTTTCGGAGCCTATTCGATACAAACAAACAAACAACAAAAATGTATTATTATAAAGAGGAGAGCTCTGTATAATATAAGTATAGATTAAATACACAAACAGATATTTCCTTTTCTTTGCCTATTGTCTCAAGATACTAACCCTAATTGTGTACAGAAAGTGGCGAGAAAGAATTTTATTAGGTTTTGAAGATACACGTCGGGAAAAAGACTTTCAGAACGCTTCAATTAGACGAAGCGCGACGGTCCCAGAAAAAAACGACAACCCATCGGAATAGTACAAAAAAAACGCGGAGAAAAATACAAGCATTTACTCATCGCACAAACAAAACGGGTTAGAAAATAATGAAGTAATCTTCAAAGGGCCGCTACACTTTCGGAAAGAAAGAGCCATTTCTTTTTCCGACTGAACTCGTAACCAAATTTGTCTCAATCATAGCTGGGGAGGTACTAAAAACACGAGACGGTTACGTCATAAAGCAAGCAAACAGTCCGTAATGTGACAGGAAATGTCCCGAATGTGATTCATGGATCGTTTCCCGGCTATTCCCAGCTGGGAGCCGGGCTGAGCTCCCCGCTTCTTGGTTGCAGTGTTTCCTGAACCAATTCAATATGCCCGATTGGATCATAAGCTTAGCTCTAAATATTATGGGAATTTCCTTAGAGCTTAGCACTACTTACGAAACCTTACAGGGTCATAAACTGCATACGTAAAACAAACTTTACTGTTAAAGAAGGACGAATAACTGTAAAGAATGGTTGTTTTGTTGAATTAAGTAGATATTTTAGTTAAAATGTATGAAAATCTAGTGTCACGGTGTTAGTGGTCGAAGTCTTCCGAAGCGGCTCGAGCGATTTATTGTTTTTTTAATTTTTTTATTTTGTCCAACCCCACCCCACCTCCAAAAACGAAGCGGTGTGAAATTTTCCAGGGCAGCCAGTGCAAAATAAAAATAAATGTTTTGTTTGTAAACATGTCACATACTTACCCACTTCCAACACGACTCCAACTTGTATAAAAAGACTTTACTTTTTATTCAAGCTCTACTAGGCAAATACATATATTGGTATATTTCGCTTACATCGCTTAGCTACTCACATATCAAGTGGAACATCACCCTAATCGCATCACCTCACCTACACTACAAGAGAATGCGAATTGAGCGTCGCCGAGTGTCTTCCAACAAAAAGTTGGACAGTTTCACAGTAAACCTTTGTACAGAGTTGGATATTAGGGCCATTAATCACCGGGGAGAACTTAATTGGACGGCGGCCGGACAGACAGTCACGCGAACTACTTACCCGGTGCCTACTTTATCCCGGGACGTCCCGATGGATAACTATCTTGTCGTGTCCCGCTCTTGTTTACGTTCGTGTTCCTTTAACTGGCGTTGTTATCTTTGTGTTGAATGGGCTTTAATTCGCGTCTTGATTATCGTGCTTCATTACTTAGTTAAGTGTCACTTTGAAAACGAAAATAGTTGGTCGGGTAAACGGGGTAATTGAATTAAGACCGTAAATGTGGTTTAACGGTTGCCTTATCTTAGTGTTTCTTTTTATGTATCAGGGAGGCAAACGAGCAAGCGGTTCACCTGATGGTAAGTGAACACTACTGCTTTGTGCTTGCTTAAATACGATGACTACTAAGACTTATGGCGTAAAACACGGGAATGTTTGACCCGGGATAGTAGAAAAATTCACATATCAAGGTTTTGGCATCAGCTTTCCCCGTTATAATTTGTTCTAACAAACACATCAGTAATACTATTTAGGACGCTGATTGAACAGCGCCGTTTAGTGAACGGGCTAAGCTAGATTCTTTGAAAGGTGAACGATGGTCACACCTTAAGCGATTGCGATGAAATTTGGCACACTTAATATTTAAACCTTAGGAAGGGATATACTGTTAAGCTACTCTTTATGCTAATAAGCGGGCGGAGCCGCGGGAAAAAACCAGTACGCGATAATGATTAAATATCAGACTATATCACATACACTGACCTGACTCCAAGGTAGCATAAGCACTTGTGATACGGACATCAGAATCAACAGTGGTATTACAAATATATATATATATATATTGGACAATAAATGTTGGATATTACCACCCGGACACAAAACAAACACAAGTATTGATCACACGAGTTTGTCCTGGGTAGCGATCGAAGCCACAACTCTTGACGCATGGGGCAGGGTCACTATCGAATGCGCCATCGAGCTAGTCATGATAAATACTACTTAGTGTAGCGGCACTCACCTGTCCGTGGTTCTCAAAGCCGTGCCTCCTCGCGATGTCGGTCACGTGGTGCGCGCCGGCGGGCACGTGCACAGCGAACTGGTTGTGGTACAGCGACTCCGGGAGCGCGCGCGCGCACATCGACAGCGCGGCCAGCAGCGCCAGCGCGCGCCATGACGTCACCATGACAACGGACTCGGGGTCTGATGGGACAAACGTTCATGAGTTATACTTTTTTTCGCATGTGAGGATTCAAACATTGCTGGAATACACTACACTCCAAAGCAAAGTTAGATAAGAACAGAGATTCCTTCATGAGCGCATCGCTAGCAGCTCCCGCAATGACATCACCATGTCTAAGAGAACAAAAATTGCTGAGCTTTACTCCGTTCAGGCGCAAATTTAGGTAAGGTTGGAACTGTTCACTGGCCCTGTTGCGTCCGATGGGGAATCCGGGACCTTAACATCTGATCTGATAACAGGCTAACATGGTAGTACGTGCAAGTCAGACACATGCTGCTTTGAACTCCCTGACAAGAAACTGGAGGTATCTTTATGTACAAAAAAAATAGTTTGGGATTTGATTTATTTTTAAAATTAAACAATACTTACGTCACGCACACACGCGCATCTGTCGCGCGCGCAGTCGGAAAACGCGGCTATGACGAGTGGAACACGCACGTCTGAGAGGCGGTCGGGCGATGTGGCATCCCACCTCGGCACCTGAGACAACAACAATCACATTATGGTAAGAAAGATAGAAAAAAAAAATATTACACAAAATAAAAACAAAATTATAACAAAAAGCAGGAATATAATACCAACATTGTTAAAAAACTCCACAATACAATGTAAAAGTACCAGAAACTCCCGAAGAACAGGTAGTACCTGTTCTACAAAGGTTGAAAAAATATAAAACTCCAAAATATCCTGAGCGAAAAGCGGCATGATAACCAGAAAATATGAATTAAATTACGTTAAAAACCATTTTAAAAAACCGAATTACACGAATCTTGAAGCGCGCCAGAAATTATTCTTTCCTTATCCAACGCGACGTTGTTTATTTTAGTCCCAAGTTCCGGGTGCCCCCTCGCACCATAAATACAAGGAGAAATTTAGGTCACGTTAAACATATTTGCAGTCGGGCGGCGCAAATCACGGCAGATAGAACGCAATAAGCGGTCGCACAAACGCGAACAAGTTAAAAAAATCCCACCCAAATCCCCCAGATAATCCTGATAAGCCACGCGAGCAAAGTATAAAAAGCCTGACCGTGAATATATCAAAAATATTTATGAAAATTTATTTGGAAATTTATTTGACGCTCGCCCGCGGTACGGGGCGGGACCTTCGGACGGTGTTTCTTCTGTTGTCCAGCCGGCGTTGTGAGGCGTCCTTGTGAATATTTTAAAGCGCACTTTGAGATGAAATCGCGGCCCGTTATCCATTACGCATTCTACTTGATCAATTATACGTTCGACGTTTCCTATTGAACTTCGGACTGTCCTGAAAATGTAGGTACTTGTTAATTACAGTTGGCTTTTCTCTCGTAAAGAGTACTAATTCATATAGCGGCGCATGTTAATGAATTAAACTAACTTGTTCATTAGAAAACTTGCAGTGGCTAAGTTGCATCTACATAATTTAGACATAAGCTTGCCGCCCCAAAATAGAATCCAATAAAAATAATATTCACGAAAATTTATTACTCTTATTATATTGAACTTTACATACAATATGGCGAAATAACGATATTAGTCTTGTATAATCAAATAATCAAGATTATGTTATGGAAACTTTACAACGCAACTAATGGTGTAGTTTAAGTTTAATTACTGTTCAGAGACGTGTTAATTGCATGAAGTTGCATAGTATAATGCACTTTCTCCTCGTTCAAAGTCAAAACATTATGTTCTACCTAGTGAATTCTATCTACGTCTCAAAATGTACTTAAAATTAAATTTTATACTCAATAGGAAAGAATCAGAAACATTTGATTCATACTCATGAAGTATGCTATATTAAGAATAATAATATTCCTCATAAACAAACATGACAACGTAAAATAAGATTGTACATGTATATGTACCAAGCCTTGGTTTATCAGTTTAGCTGTTAAATCGTGATAAAAATTCGTACGATTTTGAACATTCTGTAAAACATAATTTATAATAAAAAAAATATAAAAAAATTATCGCATCCAAAAATTTTAATTCCACATTGAAATTCGCCAGAGGCAATATTAACCGTAGAGTTCCTTATCATCCTAATTTGGGTGCAAAAACGTAATTTCCGTTGGCCGCCTCAAACAATAACAATGATAACGGTTTAGTAGCGGCCGTGACACCCCGCGACACCCCGCGACACCCCGAAACACCCCGAGACACTCCGTGGCACCCCAGGACACCCCATGGGCTGACTTGCATATCGGCGCGCTAAGCGGAGCATAATCAACATAAAATTCTGCGAGATACTGCCTGCTAACCACGCCGCGATTTCCCTTGCCCAAGTGTTATGCATATCTTTACAAATATTATAAGTGCAAAAGTAATTTTGTCTGTCTCTCTAAGCTGATATAGCCCCCGGGACACACACGTTAGTGACTGTAACACACATAGTGTAGTTAAGTTTAGTAACACACGTAGTTTAGTCCGAATACCGGGCAAATACTTGTATTAGACTTGCGACTCTATTTTAATTAATAATAACAATAAATATCCGACGACATTACATACATTGATCTAACTCCGAGGTGAGTAGCTGAAGCACTTGTGTTACGGATATCAGAATCAACAGTGGTATTACAAATATATACTTAATATATATTGGATATATTAACTAAAATTAATGTATGTGATTAAGTCTGATATTTATATTAATAAATATTCTCTCTGCCTACCCCGCTAGGGAAGTGGTGTTAAGTTTAGTTAGTTTAAATAAATATCAGACTACAACACATTTACATGGATCTGACTCCGAGGTAAGAAAGAACAAAAGTTTTTATTTTTATTTTCTTTCGGAAGAATTATCAGATCCTGCGGAAAATACTATACTCTGTAACAGGTCGAATATCATGGAACCAGATCCGCAGGTTTATGTTAAAATAAAAATATTTATAACTAGCTGTCCCGGCGAACTTTGTATCGCCCAGTAAATTAAAATTGGCATTGATTTGTCGATTGACATTTAACATTGACAGATACGAATCCCACCGTTTTATATGAGAAAATACTCTTGCTTTTATTTTGTTTTATCGTCAATTTTTCAATGTTTTTAATAGTTTTTCTGTTATTCTGGACGAAGACAAATCCAACAAATCAAAAACAACGTAAATCGGTTCAGCCGTTCTCGACTTATAAGTGGTGTAACAAACACGACTTTGTTTTATTTATATATAGATAATTCAATACTTGCAACGGGAAAATCAAGCAAGTTTGTAACTATTTAAAGTGGTAATACTAAGGTTATTCCGCAAATAGTTTCCAAGGAATATGTTAAGAGCGTAACTAATTAAAACAACGCATAATGTATTCAAGATTCTAGTAATATAGAACTAGGTCTTTGGATATCGTGGTATCGCGCTATGGACTTACAAAGAATGCGCCAACTGTGTTCCTTGTCTTGCATATTGTAAAAGACGACATTGGATATGTGATTGTGTAGGCGACAAGCTAGCCACTTGTCGCTGCTCTTTCACAATTCTCCATCTAACCAGTTTTGTTTTTGGCTGAATGTGGTTAAAGGGGCCTGCTGTCCCTTTGACTCTGCCTACCCCTTCGGAGATTACAGGCGTAATTTTATGTAAGTATTTATGTAAACACTTTAAATGCATAATGCATTTGTTAGGTAAACCCGCAATGACAAGCTGAATAAACACGAATTCAGTCAAGGGACTATAACTGATGTCAGACATGTGATTTTTGTATGTCACATGTTGGTCTAGGACTCAATAAGAATGTACTAACTGTGTTAGCTAGCCACTTAACACTACTTTGTAATAATTTTTCACCTAACCCAACGCAGGTTTACCTATTCTTCATCGAAAGAGTCCAAGGAGGAATGAGCTCCGTAAAACATTGGGTAATTCATAGGCAGAGGCATATCCCTATGAAATAGCGTACATGATGGTATATATCACAGAGTAATAATATACTACGTACAACAGAGGGTCACTGCCCATACTTGAAAAGTTACTGCTATAACTCGCGCAAGAACAGCGACAGTGGTGAGTAATTGGAACTACAGCAAAGTTTAGTCTGTTTGTCAGGAATAATACAAGATGCCGCTACAAGCACAGGATAGTTATTTCTTAGTAATAATACGCCATCTGTGTAAAATTCATGGTTTTAAAACAAAGATTATTTTGGTTTGTATCTTAAGAAAATATTTTATATTCATGTTTTTCACCAATTGAATAAATTATCTAAGATAAAAGTAAAATAATAACGTTATTATTCGGTTTTATCTATCAATCAGTCTAAATGATGCCTGTAGCGACATCTTTCTGTGTCAAGTCTATACGAAATCTAAAATTTATGTGACTGACCAGACATGGTAAATACTAAATATGTAATGATTTTTACATAGATAAAGAATGCGATCACCGTCTTTACATCATCAATAAACTTATATCTATACAAGTCTGCAATGCGGCTCCTTCCCACGGTTATGTCACCGGCACTGCGAGGTCTCCGGACCACCCGCGGAATTTTAATATCCTGTTTAAAAAGTAGTTTCTATTTAACCGCGTCCTTCAAAGCGACTTCACTCCAACTGATACGGGTATCAGACTTTAAAATCGGTAGATGCGATAGCGATATGAAGCCAACGGCATTTTGAGTGGAAAAGAAATTGGCTTCTTTCGTGAATAAAGGATGATCGGATTCTCAACGATTGAGTTTAAATACGACAAACCAAGAATTATGTTTGCCATCAATGAAACAATGTTTGACAAAAAGATTGTTTGACTAGAAATACTTATTTTCTTTTTGTTATATTTACCTGTTGTTGTTAACAAATTAAATAAACGTAGAACTTTATTTTTTATTTTTAGACCTAATTCGGTATTGTAACCCAAAGCAATATATGAATAATTTTAAACCGTTCTCCGACACCGATCAAAATGATAATTACAACAATAAGTAAACAAATATTCTAAATAACGAAAGAGAATTAAAAACGAAAATTGCCAATATGAAAATGTTACTAACTAGTTACTAATAAATTTGTTCGAGCTGGCATTTTTCGATAAATCTGTTTTACTGCAAAACGTTCGCGTTGTAAAATCCGTCACTAAATACTTCGGGTTTGAAATAGAGACAATTTACAAAATAACTTCACTCGTAAAATTTTACATACAAACACAATCGATTGCGGGAAAAGCACTCCCAACAAATACCTACATACATGTTACGAAAAAAACAACAACACAATTCCGTAAAAATATATATGGAGCACGCAAAACAATTCGGTGAAAGGTTTTTTTTTTTTAAATGAAAGCATACGTCGCAAAGGAATAATTCACACGCGTTCCGAAATCAATTTCAGCACACCGAATCTCTTCCGATGGGCGCCCGCCATTAGCTGGCCACAGGAGGCCTCCATTAGCGGGGGTCAACGGAGCGCAACACGCAATATGTTTATTACGAAAACATTTTTAAACCCCTTTTGTGAATGAATAACGAATCTGCCTATAAATAAATTAGCCTCCTCTCCAATAAACTGCTTTAACGTTTATCTAATTGGAGTTGCTGAACCGTGAAAGGTGTTTGTTTGGTTTTCGGAGACAATATTTTAATATCTGTTTTACTCAATTACTTTTCAAAATTCGTTGCTTTTGCATTATTCATAGTCGATAGTGAGAAGAGATAAGTAAAATATAATGTAAAGTAATTCATTTCAACTTCTAGCCAGATTATTTGTAGATTTTGTTTTCTTAGTACTACGTAGTTATAATTGATTCAGTGACATTGCATTAGCTCGAATTAATTTTAGGTTAAATGTAGTTTAAGTAGCTCAGTATATTTTTAATAACTTTATATTGAATTACTATAACTGTCACAGACATTCATGCATGAAATCTAACTTAAGTAAATGTCGCTGTTAGACTAAAACAAAAGAAATTATTACATCAGTGATTGAAAGGTAAGAAAGATTTTAAACAAATTAATGATATAAGTTTCCCACGTCAAGAAATATAGGTAGGTGGAAAAGTTAATTTCTTTGAAAATCTATAAACTATGAACGAGCCGTTAGTAAAGTTGGTAAGCCCGAGTTTGTAAGTTGATAAGCGCCACAAACCAGTACTGACATAAACCCCCTCCCCCCCCTTAAGGTAACGGTTTCTTTACAACAACATACATGTATACACCCCGGGTTTACAATACACCACGTAAGCTTAAGTCTTGCGGATCCAACACGATCCTTGCCTCTTGCCAAAATGCAAGATTGGAATGATGGCATCATATGGATACGGATAGACGTGAAGATTCAGAGAAGTTTCGGTGTCTGTTCCGGTGGTGAATTTCTTATCGACATTTCGTTTTCATTTATTAGAATTTATGTTAAAACCATTAAGGAAATGTGTGCGGTTCCTTTCTTTGTCAGTTCAAGTTTCTAAAACTTTTAACTGAATTTAGCTTTTGCAGCTATCAAAACAAACTTATTATAACATTTGACAGGCCCGTTGATCTAGTGGTCCGAGGCCTTCGCCATGAAACCATGGGTTCGCGGGTTCGCATCCCGCTAGGGGCAAATATTTCGTGTGATGAACATGGACATTTGTACTCGAGTCATGGATGTTTATAAACTTTTAAATAGTATGTTTAACCGTTCTAGCATCCATAGCACAAGCTTATTAGCTACTTAACTAGGGAATCAGTGTGTTAATCTGGAGAATTTGTTGTTATTCATTTAACTTTGTTATTGTGTAGACTACACAGGACATTAGAAAAATATTTTGTGACAAGCTGATTCTGACGCACACTAAAACGTTTTTTATTTCTCGCTCATCAACTATATGATGGTCTCAAATACCTCAGCACGAATTCTTCTCTTCGCGAGAAAGTAGGTTATACAAAAATTCCACTCGTTATTAAATATTTTTCACCTGAAGACATCGTCTCTTGCGCTAGCGAGTATGTTAATTTGTGACTTCGTAGAAATGAGAGGCAGATTTTCCTTCAAATGTTTAGTGGCACTACTGCTGTTATATTGCAATTAGGTTAAGTTGTCCTCAGGGTGAAAGCGGTGGTCATTGGTAGGAATATGTGCCTAATATACAACATAAGAGAGATAACATAACATAATATCACCCCCATAATCCTTGAAGGGGTAGGCAGAGTTAAAGGGCTGCCCCTTTAACCACATTTAGCCAAAAATAAAACCGGGCTGGGTCAGATGGAAAAGTGGCTGGCTTGTCGCCCACACAATCATATTCCCAAGACCCGATATACCATTAGTCGCCTTCTACGCTAGGGAAGCTAGGGAAGAAACACAGTAGGCACATTATTTTTAAGTCCCAGACCAATATGGGACAAGAGGGATAAGGTTGGGTAAAACCCGAGCACATACCTGCGATTTATACAAATCTAGTACATATTCATACAAATTCAACCAATTCCACGTATAATTACAATAAGCCATTTGAACATTCTACATTGACCATATCGTGAACTTATTAATAGGGAAAGCCTTAGAGACAATCTCTCTTTTTATTGAGACAGTACGGTGTGTGGAATTTCCAGGGGTTCTTTTTGGAAAATGCCACTATGAAATATATAAAAAACTATAAATATTTATTTCTTAAAATAATCACAATATCGTCTCAATCATATTCCATAAGAATAAAATTATGTATTTGCTGCATAATTAAAATCAAAAGATAAGTACTAAGTAACCCATAGCTCAATAATTTATGGCTATATCTTTGCTTACTATCAAACGGTATGAAGATGGAATATCCACCTAGTAGCCCCATAAAAACCCTTCCGTTGTAAAAAGCAAAGAACGTGATCTGCAGCTGAATCCATCCAATTACGAGTTGCGAATAAATCTCGCCGCAAATATGATGATTCTAAAAACCTAATTCCATAAGAAAATTACAATCTTCGTAAATATAGAAGGAGCGTGGATTCACATAATTGATTCTATAATACCAAAGGCGCTGTAGAAGCCTTATCGCGGATACTTTGGCCTCTATTAGCTTTCCAAGCGAGAAATAGCTCTTAGCGTTGGGTAATTTCGCTGAGAAATTATTACTTTTTAAGAAATAAAACATGATTTAAAACTGAAGAATGTTAAGCTTGTTTTTCGTCGGAGATGTCAGTAAATAGCAATAGTACAGGTGTCTGTCATAACTCTTATTTATAAAAATCATCTTTCTACTCATGTGTTCTTCTAGGTTGAGGTTTGCTTTAAATCTTATTTTAGATTAAGGTAGGCTAGTGTGTATATTAAAAAAGACAACCAACAATCTTTCGTAATCACTTCAACGGGGATTCAAGCAATTAAGCGCATTCATTTAAATATACCGATTTTCTCTAGATGCTATTGGTTTGATAAGATAATGCGTAATTAGATATTTCAACAAACAAACATAACATCACGCCCATAATGGCTAAATGGGTAGGCAGAGTCAAAGGGGCAGCAGGCCCCTTTAATAATAATGTATGAATGTATGTATGCAGATTTTTCAAACCTAAGACCTAAGTAATCGATCTTAATCAACGCTATTCGCACGTGATGTCTTTATCCATCAAGTCAGGCTTCTATAATTCTTCTATAATTCTAGAAACAAAACCTCACAAAGCGCTCCAAGCAGGTTTCACAGAAGCCACTTTTGACGCTCAATATTACGTTTATTAAAACACCTTACAGACGAACACCTGCTCGAGAAAGTGTAATTTATTTCATAATGTCTCTATGTGATCGTGAGCCGTGTGATATCTTCTAGCGAATTTGCGCCTAAGGCACAGTACGGAGTGGCGACCAGTAAGGCAGCTAGTAAAGCTCACGTTAAAATATGTAATATTATGTAACGAACGCGCCACAGTGCAATTAAGAATATCAGTTTATTTATACATATCACATATGCAAACATACAGACATCTTAAGTGCAAATACTAAATTTCTTAACAATTAAGCAAAATCTCAAAATAATGTTATTTGTTTTGTATAGCAATCACGTTTACGAGGTCTACTACTGCGTTTGGAGTACAACATTAAAATTGATTATCAGTTAATAAGAAAAAAAAAATGTTGCATTAATTTTAATTGGCTATGTAAGCATTTAACTTTTATGTAATATAATAAGAATGTTGTAATGCTGTAAAGTTTGCTAGAAATAAAAAAAACAAAGTTTTAATAAAATTATTTGTGTCTACGCACTAATTGTGTAACATTATATTTAGGACCCGTATCGAATACATCTTACCGATATTCATAAGTATTATGCCAAAGCTCTTTTGCTCCAACAATAGATACCTATTAAACAACGTTGCCTATATAATGAATTCTAAAATTAGGTGAGATATTGACTCCGTGTCCATGGAAACTACCTATACGGGATCAACAAGGTAATTGAAGTATTCGTTGCTAAATAGCTTTTATTAATATAATATGGTGGATATTAAAATTAGAGCGGAGATCGTGTGTCTCGAGCCCTCTATTTGGTAATAAACGCCCTATTTAATGAAAGCGGCAAAGATATTTATTTCTTAGTTATATCTCCATTTATAATGAAAGTGGCAAACAGAGATGTACCTAAGAAATATATATAATAGATTTTATAATATATATACTTCATAAGATAGAACAATGCGTTCGGTTTACTAGCTGATGAACAATGCGAAATAATCGACTCGTATTCGCAAAAAGTCAATTCTAAAACATAGCACATTCCTTCACAAAACTAACTGTCTGAACACCACAAAAAATAATTGAAATGTTTCCAGTTTCAAAAAGAAACATTTCTTTAACAAATTGTATATCATCTATACTTATAATAAATCTGTAGAGAGGTCAATTCTGTACATTAAATATATTTTCAAAATAACTATCAGGGGGTGATTAGTGATCGATACTGATGCCAAAAATGCAATCAGTAAAAATTTTGTCTGTCAGTCTGTTTGTCTGTCTGTCTGTATGTTCCTTATAGAAACAAAAACTACTCGACGGATTTTAGCGAAACTTGGTACAATTATTCTTCATACTCCTGGGCAGGTTATAGTATACTTTTCATCACGCTACAATCAATAGGAGCAGAGTAGTGAAGGGAAATATTGGGAAAACGGGAGAAGTTACTCCATTTTTTAAGCTTCCGTCGCGTGTGCAGCCTTAATGGTTAAAGATACATAGAAATCATGTATGACGGAAATAGTCTTTATAATATTAACCATAAACGCGGGTGACACCGCTGGCACAGCTAGTCTATAATAAAAACTAGGACGTCGATTGTTTCAGAACAATCTTTTCAACACACTCCATTCTACGCTAAGCCACGATCAAAACGAAATAAGAGCAATAATACGATGCTCTTTCAGCTCTCCCACAAGCCAAGCATTAATAAAAGCGAACACAGACAAAAACAATTGAACATCGCACACCGCTTATTGGCACCGGTGCGAGCCGCATCAAAAGCTTACGCCGTTCCCATTAGAGCATTAGTGAATGCGCCGACGCAGACACGCCGTTTGCGCCGAGTCGCGTGTCTGCTACCGTCTTTGTTTCACGGCCCTGTGGAAACGTCACGATGTGATAGGCTTGTGGTGTTTTACTATTGAGCGTGATTTCTCATGTCTGAAATCTTGATCGATCGTACGAAGTAAATTGACATTTATATCAGCTTGATTTCAAAGGATAGGACATTAATTCCATGAGCAAGTTGCTATTTTGGACAACGCAGGCGGTATTACCACATAGTACTAATTACAATATCTTAACAATGAATTATTTATGTTGCCGATATTAAATTTTTTGTCATACACCTTAAAAAATATGTTGCACCCAGACGAAGTTCAAAAACTTAAGGAATCAAGAATTTAAACTCTCAAGACACAAACCACAAGCTATGTATCAGCTTAATAACTTTCAATACATCGGAAAATAATGGTTCTAAATACCATCACATGCCCTCAATCCCAATTCCCACATCCGACACGCAAGCAATACGATTCGAAACGATTATCACGCTCACTATCGCAACGCATCGAAATCACCGAAGACATCTTTCGATAACATCGATGGAACGTTTCCTCCATCCCGCTCCCGTGTTTCGTCCTAGCGCTCAAATCTCACAAGCGAACACCTCAATAATTAGACGGTTATTCGCAGCAGCCGAGCATCGCGGCATGAATAAAACATCGTTTACGAAACGCAAGTGCCATTACCGACGCCAACTAACGGAGAGCTTCCGACCCCGTCGCGCTGCCCACGCAAAAAGAAAATATGAGAGACAAAGAAGTCTGCCACAGAGACCAGGGTATACTGGCCACGATTTACAGGGCTTACGAGCGCGGGCCAAATCAAACAGGCCAGAGGCAAACAGACGGTGACGTGGTAAACATCGACCACTATTAATACGATTAATTAGAATGTATTTAGCAGCGCTCGGTGGAAAGAAAAATCAACGCACGTGCACTAATAAAGATAAGTCTTTGTAAATGAAGGTGGGTTTTGACGATATTTTCAGCTGCGAAAGTTTTTCTTATTATGCCACTCAAGTAAGTAATTACAGAGCTTAAGCGGTATGATACTACAGTAGATCTTAATTAATAAAATAAATCACTATGTTTACTACGCCTTTCCAACCTTTCCAAGGTTTTTTAATCAAATACGAAACGACTTGAGTTTTTTTTTCTTGCCAAAAATGCACATCAATCATACAATTTTGTATATATTCCTCCAAAAATGGACTTAAATACGAAAATCGTAAATAATCGTAATTTAAAAAGACCAGTCACCCATTCTAAGTGCAGCCAAAGCCAAACCAAAAACTACATAAACTAATGCGCTATTGAAAATTCTAACAATATTAGGGTCTAGTTATTAGGATAGAATATAATAGAAATAGAAATATCTTTATTCATGTAGGCTCCACAAAAGCACTTATGAAAAGTCATAATAATACATAAGGTTCGGAACGTTGATTCTACCGAGAAGAACCGGCAAGAAAGTAATAGTTATTAGAAATAGTTATTATAATAGGGTAATAAGGATTAACAGATAAGTCTCGTTAATTCATTTATATAATTTATTTATTAAAGGACAGTTTACAAGTCACAAAGTATGAAGTGTGTCTTTAGTTACAAACTGTCATAACAAGCACTGAACACTTGGAAGCATTGTTATAAATTATTTAAACAGAAATACGAGTAGTCTTACTTAAAAAATTACAAAACTTTGCTTAAATAAGACTATTTCTGTTAACAATAAATTAAGTATCTTAATTTAACTGTTATAAGTCCTGATTGTTTTTGACAAGCTCGATGGCGCATTCGGTAGTGACCCTGCCCCATGCGCCAAGAGTTGTTGGTTCGATCCCCACCCAGGAGAAACATTCGTGTGAAGAATACTTGTGTTTGTTCTGTGTCTGGGTGTTAATATCCAATATTTAAGTACCTATATATTTGTAATACCACTGTTGTTTCTGATATCCGTAACACAAGTGCTTAAGCTACTTACTTCGGAGTCAGATCAATGTATGTGATGTCGTTGAATATATATTTAATAGTAACAAGAGATTCTACATACACTATCTTAACCATCCGCCAAGTTACACACACTGATTGTATCAGACCAGTTCGGTATCGTCAAATAGAACTATTACCATGGCGTTACTTCCTTATGGAATATCAAGCAACTTGTGCAGCGCCGACTGCACACGTAGTCTAATTGTCGAAGTTAACGCTTGCGCGGGGCTAAGTTAATATTTTACTTTATCGATGAAGTAGTACCCTATTTCGCTTAGGGATGTCAAAACTTATAATTGTATGATGCAGTACATTTGATTGACATTTACAAACTATTAAATGTTTCTTATCACAAAAGGCTAGTTAAAATATCGTGGCACAAGTATTTCCGATAAACTGTTAACATTAAAAAAAATATTAATACTAGTTGCCGTAAGGGATCTCGGCCAAAATGTTCTTCTATTACAAATTTTTTGGCTTACGATTTATTTATAGTACTACATCTGAGGTTTCATCAAATTAGAAGCTAAAGTTCGTGGAAGTCTATAACCTTAGCCGCTTAGAATTATGATGAAGTTTAACGCCAGAATGAAATTATTGTAAGTTTCGCACATATATTGATAATAATCTATGTTAATAAACAGTAACATATTGTTATTAAATAACATTGTTATTTTCCCATATGATAATACATATTTGCAGGTCCCAATTCAAAAAGATACGTGAAAAAAACAAACTTAGTAGCAATATTATTTCGTACCTAGCAACCCTAAGCACACCGAACATGGCCGAGCGCGCTACACGCTACGAATGTAATAAATACGGATGAATGTTGGTGCTAGTTCCTTCATCGCTTAATTTCTAGATGTTTCCAGCAACCCACGCGTGTTCCGACTCTGCATTAAGCTATAGTAGTTAGCTGCACTGCCAAACACCCGCTCTCACGGTTGGCAATCACATTCTCCAACAAATGAGAGTAATAAGGTGGCTCCAGAGATTAGACAAGTCGGTGATAGTTGGGGAAACACTGCCACTTTAGTTTCGGTTATCGCTGACAACTCGTGCTGAGAACAAATGAGGTCCAACTAAACTGGTCTATGGGTCGTTTTCAAGCTTTATGGTTTCAGACAAAAGCTTCTTTGAAAATATATTTGTTTTACTTTTTAAATGTCCCAAATGACCTTATCATTTGAGACACTGAGAAATCCTGATGCCCCAAAGTAGCATTGTGAAAAGCGATCGTAGATTTCAATTTAACAAATTACTGAATTAAGACCTTAGCCTGTTCCTTATTCCTTGATAAATAAGTCTAAAACGGCTTGAATGAACGAACAAATCAAAACAAAGGGCCACCTCGTTCCTCAGCAAAGCGCCCGTAAGTGTTAAAGTTGTAGTTGCAAAAAGGGTTTTTTCCCGCAATTCTATTTGTAAAGGGAGAACCGGCGAGGGGTAAACTAGTTAAAAAAAGGTTTGCCAACTTTACACGCGGTACACGTCGTAAAGAGCCTACTCGGAGTTTTACGAGGGCCAATTTACATTCAGTCAAAACAACTTGATTGGCGGATACTTACTTATTCATTAACTTTGAACTTAAAAAGTGTTTTGCGCAGAAACGCGATGCTTGTTTTCATTAATAAATATTTTTTTATTTATAGATATATCTATATCCGCTATACCCCAGTTTCGTGAAAATAAAAAAATATTTATCTATATACACCTGTAATAATGTGTAATTTTAGTTTTTATGTAAATTTGTTATTTTGATAATGAGAAGCCTCCTCAAGCCAAGTTAATTATTATGTACCCTAAATAAGTTGCATTGAAAATAACCGATTTAAACGTCAATGTACATATGTTATAGCATATGTACATTGACGTTTAATCAACAAATACCACATATAGCATTTTCTTCTCAACCTCCATGAGTCTGAATTTCACATACATATTTAGTACAAACATCTAGAGCTCTATAAATGTGAATTATACATAGGTACATATTTTTATTTGACTTTTTAAGCAAAGCAATAAAATACGTACACATCAGCAAAATATCAAAGCATATAAACGGAGGCGGCAGAACTAATTTACTGATAACGCTCACTCCTCACTTTGACGCAAAGGCCGTCGCAAGATAAAGGGAATTATCGGGAGCGCCGGTATATTATGCCGGCTCACGTCACTCGTAGCGTCGTAGCAGCGTAGCTACGACTACGGACTGCTACGGCTACACAGCAGCGAGGATCATTGTGATGTGATGCGACTTAACAGAACAAATACGATCGACCCTTGTTAAATTAATGGCAGTTATCAAATTTCTTTCAAATAACAACTAGTTATATACTTACATAAAAATATATGTGTAATGTTTTGTCGATCGACAAATAAATGAATTCTTCAGACTCACAAAGCTTATTTCTCTCTAACATGCAAAAAAAAAATATAATCTGTTAATAGAACTAGTTAAGAGCAGCATAAACATATGACTGATAGTTTTAATATTCAAATAAAAAAAAACTACTAACATTTTACACTGACAAATTCTTTTCAATAATATCGTCGGCTGAAAACATCCATATAAAAGCGAGTCTCCTAGCCCCATCGATCTACCATGTAGACACGTCACGCGAGCCATGTACACTCTCGGCGTAGACGCGCTACGGACGACTACGGGCCGCTACGGTATTACTACGTAATTTCATACTCGAATTCCCTTCGTGTTGGCTTGTCAAAAAAAGATGAAGGATAATAAGAGCTTGTGTAATACTAAAGCCTTTACTAATAGTGTTCTACAGACATCTGCTAAGCGATACTACATACTAAGTATTGAATTTAGAACCTTAAGCTAATAATAATAAGTTGGTATATTTGCTACTGCACAATTTTTCTGTCACGGTCTAAACCAAAAGTCGCAAAAAAATCATTTAAAATCCAACATTCCTAAAAACATGGTTGATATAGGTACTTAATAAACCAAAAGTGGGCTGACGTTGCGGTAATGAATATATTTATCCCTGTGGCTTTGCAACAAGCTTGTACAACCCGATGAAATTATACCACACCGCACCGAATTTAACGGCACGGTGAGTAGAAAACCAGCGTTGTATAAACCTAGTTAATATTCTATAGCAACATACACAATTTACAAAGCGCGGCAATGCGAACGCTCGCGTTGCCGTTGTGGCGGTCGTAAAATCAGCCATTTCACGATGCGCCTAAACGGGTTGTGAATTATGGAGAGGGAAAATCGATTTTATGACAAACACCGCATAACTATAGGATGCGTTGGCACATAATAACAAACTGTGTCAAGGTCCAAGGGGGTTGGATGTTCTTGAAAATACGAAGAAAACTCATAGTCTAAGATCCGAGTATACAACGACCTTCACCGAGCTGGTTAATGGGTGAAAAGTATCTTGTATTAAATAAAATATGTTAATATTAAATATATTGCAAGTGGGTTGGCTAAAAAATGTTGGTCCAGAATATGATTAATATTTTTTATTTTTACATTTTACCGTTTTGCCTAAAAAATTACACTTAATAAAATAATCATCATTTGACATAAAATTCATCCATTAACCAGACCAGTGCAAATTACAAATAACGATTTACCTGTTTATACTTGCCTACGCAAAAGTTATGACGAGAAAAAAATAGTCAGCCTTACGTTTGCATATTCGAGGCTTCATAAAACTACACCATAAAGTATGCTTTAAAACAATTCATATGATGACTTGAAAATATAATTCGTAGAAGGTAGAAGGGCAGGTAAGTTACGAGCCACGAGGGACACGTGTTGGGACAAGTTATTTAATATTAAACATTCCCATTTCCGCAAAGCAGATGCTATTTAAGTAATAAGTGTGAATTCATATTAAATCCTTTTAATTACATAGTTGCCTGGTATTGCCCACTTTACGTTTATTGTGAAAGTTATTAAAATATTTATGTTGGACGAATATATCACTTTAGTTGTGTAACATAAATATAAATAGGTATTTATAGTACTATATAGGAATGTTTCAATTAAATATATCAATTCAACCTTTATGTGGCATATTAAATACAAGTTGCGCTCCGCGGCTTCACCCTAAATATACGTTAACAATACAATTTATTTAATACACATTAAATATAGCCTATGTTATTGTCTGATAATGTAGCTTCCCATTGGTGTAATATTTTTTCAAATCGATTTGGTAGTTTCGGATTCTATTCAATGCAAACAAACAATTAAATCTATCCTCTTTAGTGTAGACTGCAACAACGTAATATAAAAACACATAATACTTATATAAGATTCTTATAATGAAAAAGTGTCAATTCAGAAAAAGACAGTTAGAATATCTAGCGCAAGCATTCGACCTCAGAAAACTACACGCTATACACATATATCTCTAGTTCTTTATTTCTTAAGCTCTCGGTTTTAATAAATTAACCCGTTCCAAGGCGGTGGCGGGGATTTATACAGGTCGTGTTGGCTCGTGGCGCCCAAGTCCCGGGCCAAAATCACTACAAAATGGGTCGTAAATGCAAAGCGGGCTCGTAAGTGGCCGAAGCGGCCGAACGCCTCGCAGGTGGAGGGTTGAGAACTTAAGACCGCCGTCGGCATATTGCGGGATTTGCGACGCGCTATCTGCACGCGCTGAGCAACGGCTGGGCGACACTTGTTTGTCTACGGATTTGTTCATGGTAATCTTGGAAGTTGTTCACTTCATATTCTTAAAACAAACTTTCTGTACGTCTGTCTGAACGCGATAAAGGTATTGGTAAAAAAAACTACTCAATTTTCTTTTTTTTTACCAACGAACGCAGTGATTCATGGAAAAGGGTCAAACGTATATGCTCTGCTGCCCGTGCAAGCTGAAATAGGTCGCTAGTAAAAAGATTAATTTCACGTAGTGTTGCACTAAAAAAATAAATCATTAAAAAAGGATATGAATCTTGTCATCAAAATTTAAATGAACTAAAAGCAGCAGCAGCAATTTGATTAATTAAGGAAACACATTCATAAAAAAAAACCTTCCGTAATCACCTTCTAATTGCAATACTAAATCCCGAAATCAATACTCAAGAGACAAGTCTATATGTTCCGAAACACAACTTTACAATGACAGGGCACAAAAATCCTCTACACACAGCATACGTTAGCATAAGTAGGCACAATGTAAACAAAAGACTAAACGCTACGCTTCGCTCCCTCCCTACTACGGAGGGCCGCCTCCTCTTGACTAACTAACTAAATAAAAATAGTTCATTGGCATTACGGACTAGTAAAATAGAAGAACTCCGCGCCGCCAACCAGACGATTAGGCATCCGCAGAGCTCCAACTGGACACGCAACTCACCTCACACATTGACATAAGCACTCCAAAGTTACGATATCTGGTATCTTAATTCTCACTCACACATGCATAAGGGTGACTTCACGCTGTAGTATGACCGCGCGGAGTCCATCTTTTTTATTAGACTTTGAGGCATTTAACTTTTCAGAACTACTTACATGTGTAAGAACTGAGTAAGGGGTGATTTAGCGGAAACCGTGGTCGATATTTAACGACCATTTTATAGACACTTGTGATACTGCGGGTTATTAAGTGCTTTGAAGTGTAGACATCATGATATTGGAATACTTAACTTTGGGAGCGTGTACCGAATATAAATATACTTGCCGCTTGAACGACTTTAGATTTCAATTTTGATATATAACTGATTTAAAACTCTTACTTTGAGTTCTAAAGTGCCTTGAAGTGGTGTCGATGTCAATTATTGGAATATTTCACTTCGACACGTGTATCGGCGCATGGATAACTAGGTTTAGATCCCAACCGTGTTAAACTTGTTACTTAACTATGAACTTGACTTGGTAAGAAGAATTTAACTCATTTGAAACTAACATAGAACACCGGTGGGTGTTAATTTTTTATTAGTATAATCTCTTTTATATGTTTGTAAATACAAGCTTATGATTATATCATTACATTTTTTTTTATACCACTAAGTTGGCAAACAAAACAAGCGTACGGCCCGCCTGAAAGTAAGCAGTTACCATAGCCTATGGACACGGTTGTGTTATCTTAACATTGCATGCCAAGAAAATACAACCGAGCCGCTGCCGACCACACCCATTCCCCCCAATGAGCTCTTACAACCTTACTCACTCGCAGAAACACAACATCAAGTTGCTCCACTGCGGTCTTCTGCAAGGCAGAGGTACTTCTCCAGACGAGCTGCTCAATTTGAGCGAAGGTACTTTTCCAGACGGGCTGCTCAATTTGAGGGAAAGTACTTCTCCAGACGGGCTGCTCAATTTGAGCGAGAAAAACTTGCTGTGCTCTACCTCTCTTCAAAATAAACGTTGAAGTATGCAGAGTTCTAATAACAATAAGGTTAGATGCAAAACTGTAGAAGGAGTATCGATAAGTGGTAAGCTCATCACTTACACAATCACAAATCCAAAAATATCCAATACACCGTTAGTCACCTTTTACGCCCTTCTAGTCATGAAATGTATTATTTTAATTACTAGACCAACATTACTCCAGTGTGTTCCGTCGCATCGCGGCGAGAGGGGGCCTGGGATCGCTGCGCGTACCAACGGTTCCCTCCCGTGCTGTCCATCGAGCGACTTCTCCGTTGCACCCCGGGAACACATCAGGGCGCCTACGTCTCGGCTAGAAATGCTAAAGATGGACCCCCGATCCGTCGCCAGCTAGCCATGGCTCGGGCGGCATGCGTGTCATGAATTGTGCACGGCGCCGACCAGGCATACTGCGTGGAATGTTCTGAGAGTTGGGATCTTGTTCCCGTTCCCGCTTCGCTGTCTCTTTTTGTGATAGAACGGTGTCGCAGAACCTCACTAACGCACGCCATGCCTCTCCGCTGCCGACCCAACATGTCAACAGTAGCTATTAACTAACTTGCTATTTATTTAATACAACTAACAGCTTATTATTGAGTACATCATTATTATAATAACAACATATTATAAACACTGTCTATTTTGGTCCCATTTGTCCGCATTGTACCTGCTATTCGGTGAGATTAATTTATATACGTTTTAATACGCGGTTTTCATATTATTCACTGCGGGTTCCAATGCATTATATTTTCGCAGTAAACGTTTGGTGATTCCTGCGGGTGAATTATACTAATGGTTGGTTAAATCTACCGGCCGTGTTGAAATATCTATTATTAAAACGACTTTAATTAGGTCAGGGAACATTGTGCTCTAATAAATGTTCTAAATAAAAATAATCGACATTTCGTGTTTCCGTTACAGCGTAGATAAGTGTTCAGCCTATCAGAAAGCTGTAATAAATAGCCAAATTGGCGAAATAGAAACACACTTGTGCCTGTAAGTTTGCATAGGAAAATAAACAAGGACGTACCAATATGGAAAATATTGATCCAACAAAAATTATATTCGGGAATTTCCGTACTGTGATATCACAAGACTGATTCATCGAGGTCACCTACAAAGATCGTGATATAATATCAGTATAAGAGCGGTTATCGAAGGCATATACCACACGCTAGATACTCTAAAGATACCGCTAGGCCCCCGCAAGCAACGTCTATACTCGTCAAGGGCTATTGTGGGTCCGAGGAGACACTGAGTGGCTCGAGTGCCTCGCTTCGAGGTGAAGGTTTTGCATCTTGTACTATCATGTACTCATAGTAAGTTTAAGAGAACTTTGTTTTACTATTCCTATATTTTTCAGATTACTGAGAGAAACCTAGCTTGTTCTTTATCGAGTAGGTACTAACCTACACAATAATAAGCTTGCTCTTCAAACTTATTGAGCTTGGGATTAATGGAAAGCAAAACAATTTCCGTGGCTTTTTTATATTCTCTGTCTTCTTAATTAATAGGCAGGTTCTTAATTTATACGTAGGAAATTATAAGGTACACCCATACCCAATAATTTGTGTGTAAAATAATATTCATGTCTACCCGACAATTGTGTTTTCTGCCTAGAAAACACAATAACTAGGTAGGTAAGTATGTTATACTTACATCTATAAACTTATACTTACATCTATAAAAATCAATTATAAAGGTTTTAAGGAAGCAGAATATTTGGCTTGATCCACCAAAAAAGTCAACGACAAATGATGATTCGGCATAATTTTAAGCCATAACTTCTCTAGACGTCTAATCTCGCCTACACCGATACATCGGGACAGGCGCAAGCGACAGGACGCGAGGCCCATTGTGGCGGAGAGGCTCGAGTATCAAAAGTGGCCGGATCGAGCTGAAGCGAACATCCTGTACTGTCACGCACTCGACGATGTTCGAGCCTGCTGCGGGCCCAGCAAGAGTTGCGTTCGCTTTTCCTGTTAATTTTACTTACAAATATTTTTTTACGTGTGAAATGTCTCATCACTTAAATATATTTAACTTTATTTTTAGTAATATACACGAAACTTGAAAACTGTTTATACAAAATCGTTAATAGAATGCAATAGTTTTTATATCATGTTAAACAAAATCTTATCTCATGCAAAACCTTGAGCAAAGTTACACCCTACTAAAAACAGTATGGCGCGTGCGAATCGCTTCTCACAAGGTCAATCTTCTCTAGTTTGTAAATGTAACAAACTATTACCTGACTACAAAATGTAATGATGCTACCATAAGTAAATTATAGAGATAAATAAAAAATTGGTGTCAAGATTCTTCATATGGTGAGACAGGTGCATTATATTAACAATTGCAAATAGCTAGAAATTAATCTTACGACCAAATAATAAACACCAAGACATTCAGGCTATATTAGTCTACAAGTTAATAAGTAATCTCATTCACTAACTTCGAACGGCAAAATTATCGCGTTTCAAGCGACAAATATTTCGAAGTCATCCATTCAAATTAAAATGAACAATTTGAAACGTATTTCTCGACTCGGTTTGTCGTTTCTCGGTCTAATTTAACAGTTTGTTTGAAATGTAGTTTCCATTAAAGAACGCTTCATTGTTCGCGGCGACGAATAAAATCTCTCCAAAAGTTACTTGTCTCAAATGTTACGTCATTTATTATGCAACATTCAAAGCGCGTTTTGTTGTTCCGCTAATTACAATCGCTACAGTTTCTTGTTCCTTATTTATGTTGGGGACCACGAAAAATTACTGCTTCGAGTAAAATAATATCATGTATAAAACTGCACAGCTTAATTTAATTCTAAACATTCCTGATACGCTAAATACCGGGTTAAAAAAATATGTAAACAATATGTTAACTAATGTACATTTTGCTCCGATTGCAAGTTACCTACAAGTCGTAACAATGGTCATAATTCTCCGTATTAGTCAAGCCGCAGAATATAATATATTCCGCTAAGCATCGTTGTCAGGACAAGATGTAAGCCTACCTCAGCGAAGCCTCTTGCCGAGTCAAGGGGCGGCTTACAATGGGGACTCGGGGTACCTACATCCGCTCCGATACTCGCTCGGATGACATACCCCCCTGCTCGAAATAGCTTAGCGAGGTGCTGTTCGGGACCTGGATAAAACTTGGGTCACATACTGCTAAATATAAACCCAGCCGCGTGACAGTAACTGACGTCAGGACTGACAGACCGACTTACATTCTTAAGTTTATAATAATTTTTTTAGTGTGTTTCAATTTGTTGTGTTAAAAACATATAATATTTGTTAGATATATATAACAAAAATATTATATTTTACTATACATGCTAAACTAACAGCCGACTTTGCATCCAGTGGGAAGCTACTCTCTAATAACCTACACGTAAAAATACTTATTAGCTTTAAAGACTTTAAAAAACAACTGAGAATATATCAAATAAAAAAATGTGATCGCTAATACCGAATATAAGCCCTACAAAGAACATACCAACAAAAGCTACTATAGTTTGACTTAGAATTGTTTTAAAACATAAAAACTTTATGTAAACGCCAAAATGCAAATTCCTTTGTAAGCGAAGCTTTATGTTTAATTTAAATACGGTGTGAACGAATTTCAGAGAAAACGATCATTACCGTGTTTGCGTAAGAATTCCGCGAAATATTCAACTTTGTGTGAACATTCAATGTTTACTCTATGCAAAATAAAAAAAAATATCGGTGGAATTTTTACGTCACCTGCATTCGCAATAAATATTAATTCATAAATACTCGTTTACCCTTTTACTGGGTAAGTGATAAGAATTTTGCAGTACAAAGAGTAGCATCTTTATTTTATTATGGTTTATTAAAACAAAATTAATATTTATTTTCTGGCGTAAACAATATTTGCACTAATGGTCGCTTTAAGCCAATTAGTTGGGCCGTTATCTTCTATTCAAAGACTTTGTAAAAGAGCTTTCTTACAACTGTCACCAAATAAATGTTATATTAAACTGGCCACTTGGTTTATCTTGGTTACGAAAGTAAAAGTCGTGGATTTGAATCCCACAAGGCGCAAGTATTTATAAAAAAATTATGAACATGGTCATATGCCACGGATAAATAAAAGTCATGCATGTGTAGAAACGTGTTTAAATTTGTCTATCCATTGTAAGATTAGAGCTAGAGAATTAGGGTCTTAGTGTGAATAATATTGTCTAGTCTATACATTACAGTATTATCAGTTTCCTTTTACTAATTAGGTATTACTTAATATACACATTAGTAAAAGAAAACTTATATTAAAAATAGGGCATCGGGTTAGACACTAGGCTGAAACGCAACCCACTGTTCCATCACTTGTATGGAGAGTTACAATGCTCATTCACCTATAACTATTCCGATAGTTTTATTGCAGGCGTAATTCGTCTCAAGTACACCATGTACAGTGTCAACACAAGACGCGAGCGGCTTGAGCCACTTACGGCTCTCGAGGGGCTCTCGGGCCCGCGACACGCCCTCGCGCCGCCCTGAATATGTTATGGATATACCATGTCACCGCCCTAACGGAGCTAATTCAACGATTGTTGGTGTATACTTACCACGAATAAAAGTACATAGTAATCCCAGATGGAAATATTAGAGAAGAGCTCTTAGAATAACACAACTGATCAATAGACGAATTCTACAGCAGCATTCTTTTTGTGGTCCTGTGTAACAAATCTTACATCTGCAGCTTTGTTTTATAAGAAACCAAAAATCATACTGTAAATATAGTTCAATGTGTGTGTCAAATGTCAGCTAGTTCCAATTCAGCCATTAAAGGTTCGTTGAGTAACAAATATCTTAACACAATATTTCATATTTCATATTGTGTTAAGATATTAATTGTAATACTTAAATGTTTACTACCACCAAAACAATCAAATATTAGAGAAATAAACAAGCAAATTATATTTAAGGCCCAACAAAAATACTCTTTATATATATATATATAAAGAAATGAAATATCGGTGAAAAACCCTATTTGTGCTATAGCACTAAAAAAATATCGTATACACGTATACATCGTCAGTAAACCTTCAAAAAAAAGTGCTCTTTCTCACAACGATGGCGTTGTCTTCCTTTAACCACATCTAATCTCATTTGCGACTAGCTCATTACCCGCGCAACGTAAGCCGGCGACGCCATATTTTATTTGCGAAGTAACTCCGCATCAACTTTGCAGTTTAAATTATGCCGGGGACGTTTAATTGAAGACTTGATTTCAATCAAACTTGTTACAACTTGCAAATGTCGTTTACAAAAAGCTTTCCACAAAATGATCTTAAGTTCTCCTAATTAGCTTTCCTCCGTTCGACGTTTCTGTGGGAAGTCCGTTATTAGTGTGGTATTAATTTTGATATCGTTGATGTATTTAGTCTACGCATAACACTTTCTAAATTAAAATGTTTTCTATATTTATCTCACCTAGCTGGCTTACCTCAAGGAAGGGTTATGATTTCAACAGTCTATGTAATCTACCTTATATCGTAGTACTACTTATTAGACTCTAATAAACAAGGTGTACAAATTTTGCTGTACTATAGCCCGAATAACACAAGTAACATTTTATACGACTTACGAAGGAATCACTGTACACGATCTGTTTGATTTTCAGTTTACACAACTTCACGCCCGTAATCCCCGGACATCAGGCCTTTTTAACCACATTCACCCAAAAATAAAACCAGGCTGACTTAGATGGAAAATTGTGAAAAAGTTGTGACAAGTGGCTAGCTCGTCTACATAATCACATAGTTCACATTTTCAGTTTAATACTCAATATTCTAACTTGTTCTCATATAGGTACCATTATTCTTTCCTGCTTACTGAACGCAGAAACGTTTTCATATATTCCTACAAAGAGAGAATATCTTCAATAGCTCACTCTGAGGAATACAGAACCGCAACAATGTGATTACAAAAAATGCTAAGTGCTAGTCAGACGCGCATACCGAGAGTAAAGTATTACATTTACCTTATTCTACCACAGAATATCGCAATATTTCCATTCAGTATTCACTGAAAAATAACTTGGTGCCCGCAACTCAAACCCAATTCTCACATGGCCGATTTCATACTTTTTAAATCTCTACTTTGAAAATGTCTATGTTATTATTGATAATTCAAATTGCCTAGATTTATTTAGGCTAATTAGGATGACTGTAAAGCGTATGGCAAGGATCATATATTTTAAAAAATCGAATGTGAAAATGCGTAAAACTAGTTAGTCAGTTTTATTTAGGCTAACTGTACATTACTCATCTAGACGTCATAAATTACATGTGTCAGATTATAAATCATGAATACAAATTTCTACTACGAAAATTTCATTCTGTAAACTGTCGACCCATTATTTATTTTCAAAACCTTTAGGGCTGACAGAAAGATGTATGTACTACATAATTCCACATAGATAATTGAGGTAATAAATACGTTAGAATACCGTATTCTATTGTGACTTATAAGCTTTTTGAATGTAATGAATACACAAGTACCGCGATGGAACATATATTTTATTTAAGTATACATAGTAAACATACCATAAAAGTCGATGCTCGTTCAACGATTTTTATTGTATAATAGGTCGTATTAGTATGGATATCAAAATATACAATATTAGTCACGTGGTTAGATATTTTTTTCTGTAGCATTGCACCCACTAAATACATATTAGGTAGAGAATTATTACAAAGCTGCTAAACCCTTCCTCCAAAAATCATTTACATATGCCATTATAAGACATTACAATTTGTTCAAGTTTATACAATAAATCAATATAATGCATAATAACATTTAAAAACAAAATGATTTTTACACAGAAAGCAAAAATATGTTATTCATATACCAAAGGCTTATGTTTTTGCAACGATGAAAAATGAAATCCCTTTTCGTATTTCGTATATTATTTTTCCTATATAGACATCCCACGGTCCCACGATAAATACATTGTAGCAACGATTCAATATATCGCCCATTTAAAACGATCTGCGGATCGCCGACAGTCCACCGCCGCAATTTGCCGTAACGCCAACTTACCACCATTATCGGCAAGTTACCACCCATAACATCGTTATTACTCCGGCGGCATCTGAGCCGGACAACAGAGCAAAGAATAAATTGAATAAACAACATTCAGAAACGCCGATCCGAAAATACCGAGGTTACGTGACCTCGGCGCCAAATCGCACCGATTACGAGTACACTGTAATACCTGAGCCTGCCGAATTTGTCTCGCCCGCGACGCGGTTCAGAACGGGCCCGGCAAATGCCTATATAATGTTATGGCAGTGACTAGCGATATTTTTGCCGTAACACTTTTAATAAGACAGCCATTGAGCCGTAATTCTGTTGGAACTTTATGCCGTAAATAAGGGTTTATGAAGTAAATTCGAGGCCGGTGTTCTTCGTACTTATTTAAGGCATTTTTATTCGCTTCTATAGTTCATTTCATCCAAGATGACGCGTACTATAAAATGATTATAGATATTTTGTCTTGGGACCTGTTTGTCCTTAAAATTGGACGACGTTTTACTATAAGTTAAGTGGTTCTGGACTTGTGGATGATTATTCCAACCCGTGCGTAAAATGAACTCGCTAAAAGTAAAAAATATATTCCATGTGACGTATTCTCCTAATTAGTTGATTACTTCATAGAGACTAAATAATACATAAACTACGAATAACTGTAGTAACTCCCATTTCCTCGATACAAAAAGAAACAAAAAAAACTGGATACAATCTCACCACGAATGAAGTTACAAGTCTACTGAAACCGAACGGGCTCAATAAAACGTAAATAATGTATGTGGAGGTTGCTGGCGCCTTCAATTTCTGTATTAGACTGGCTCGATGGCGCATTCGGTAGTGAGATGCCCCATGCGCCAAGAGTTGTGGGTTCGATTTCCACCCAGGATAAATATTCGTGTGATGAATACTTGTGTTTGTTCTGTGTCTGGGTGTTGATATCCAATATTTAAGTATATATTTGTAATACCACTGTTTATGCTGATATCCGTAACACAAGTGCTTAAGCTACTTAGCTCGAAGTCAGATCAATGTATGTGATGTCGTCGGGTATTTATTTATTTATTATTTACTAGAGCTACTAGTCCACAAAAAATATCAGATCATGTTGCCTTTCTCAGTTAAAGAGTGGGATCCCAGGACCGCCAGACGTTACTTTCTTAGAAATTAAATGTGTGATAAAGGGTAGTATTCATACCCATTATAAACGTACTGGTACTAGCTAGTTGGTGTAGTGGGCCAATTTGCAGGTGTCAGGTATCAGGTGCGAAAGATACGAAAAGATATTTCTCACTTAACTTAAATTCAATTGTTGATTTTTATGTATAAGTAGTATTTAGAATACTACCATCATCTTCCTAGCGTTATGTCCCGTGCTTAGACGGGGTCCGCTTAGACCATGATCCAGGATGTAGCGAGTCTGGTAATTACATTGAAGCGACTGCCGATCTGACCTTCTTAACCCTAAGATAGGGGAAACAGACAATTTTTGGATCATGGTTACAAATCCAAAGTTATTTGAATTTGCAGGTTTCCTCACGATGTTTTCCCTCACCGTCGAGCTAGTGATATAAATACGTACATAGATTTGAAAAATCCAGAGGTACGTGCCAGGGTTTGAACCCGCACTCCTCGGTTAAGAGGCGCGTGTCCTTGCCATTGAGCTACCACCGCTCCTCTATATAATGTATTATAGTTAGTTATAGTATTTAGAATACTATAACTAACTAAAATACATCATTATTCAAAATAGCCAAACACTTTCCGAAAGCAATAAATTCTACCAGACGTTTTAAAACTCTCGAAAAAATATCGAAAATTCAACAATATCCAGAATTTAATTTAATGTATAAAATGTATTTTAAACGACTGGAATGTTTCCAAGCAGGCTGACTAATTGTATGGGCCATACAATTTCGAGACAGCATAAAAAACATCTGTGAGTATAAGCTCAAATGGTAAGGTGACTTTATTGCAATTTTACTAATCAAAATAGATTTTTCTATGTAGTCTGACCCTTAATTTTTATCATCATCTTCATTGACAGAAAAATAATTGGTGTGAGTGAAATTATAAGCAAATGTCTGTTATTTTTTCAGGAGCTTGTGACTACGGTCGTTGCAACACGGCCAAAACGTCAAGCTGTAAGTACTCATGTACCTACTACATAATATCGCGTTTAGTCCCGTCAGTATTATTTTTAGGAATTAGTTCTTTATTCAAAAAACCGAGCCTAAGATTCATGGTACTTAGTTCTTCATTTAAAATAATATTTCAACTTCAAGATAAAGCAGTGACGTCGTTATCACGTCTCCCTCACCAGGTGGCTAAAATTGTGTGAAGGCTTATGTCATAATCGTAAAACGATCGAGGGGTTTATGTCATAATAAGGGTGTCTTTGTGTAAACCCAGTTTTTTGCATAATACTGGGTTTATGGCTTACATTCTTTTAGAATTATAATAAGCTTAAAAATGTCTTATAAATAATTCAAAACCAATCGAACATGAAGATAGATGCGCTGGCATTGGGAAATAAATACAGTGGAATGTACGACTACTTTCTGTTCTTACTATATTTTCAATGCAATGTAAATAATTTAAGTTTCGTAACGTTGCAATTGGGTTGACGTTATGTTGTCCAGGTTTGTATATCTTACCAATGCATTCGACGAATACACCAAACATCTTCATACACGTATTTTTACCACATACCACCCAATTCTAAGAAGCTATTGAACCAATTAGCCACAAGTCGGACATACAGTAATTACACTAACGCGATCTTACCTAAACACGCTTGGACGCGTCGTACAGTGCGCAGTTCATAGGTTTAGGACAGTGAAGCGCACTGGTCAGTTAGTATAGGTAATTCGCTCAAAGGCGTGCGCCGGGCTGAGCGGCCACCGAGTCGCGTCTGCAGTCACAGTCCTATTGGAATTAGACGCTCGGCCGGCGCTCAGGTAACCGTGCCACCTTTGATTCCGTCGCAGGCTATTAGCGAGCGATCCGAGATCGCTCCGCGACATTACCGAGCGACCGGAACAAAGGGCAGAGCAGTTTGTTAATCGCGACTGAATAATTTAATAACACGTATTTAGCAGTGCACTTTCAAATAAGTATACAGGCAAATGTAATAATCCAATATGTCCCCAGTTCCTTTGCATAAGGATTCTGAAGGTTTCGTTCAGATTTTAATCGTTTCAAAGGAATTACCAGACTCAAGCGGACCCTAATATGAACAAAACCTAACGCTAGAAAGAAGAATTTAAATAAACATAAACATAACTTCACGCCCATAATCCTCGAAGGGGTAGGCAGAGTCAAAGGTGCAGCATGCCCCTTTAACCACATTCAGCCAAAAATAACACTGGGCTGGGTTAGATGGAAAATTATAAAAAAATAGTGACAAATGGCTAGCTTGTCGCCTACAAGACCCGACAATTTAACGTAAAAAGAAACTCTATAACTTTCATCAGACATTTTTACTATAACCATACGACATATCGAGCGATCAATATTACCTAAGAGTTGAGCATAAAGTAAAAGCTAGGCAGTCTAAGTAATTCGATCAAAGGCTTGTGAGTCTTGTGACATCGCAGCGGCGCC
>OX596215.1:4385099-4540496 GCA_951394215.1 Glyphodes perspectalis
CGGCGCCTGAATGCGCTCGCGTCTGCAGTCGCTGCCGATTTGAATTAGACGCTCGGCCGGCGCTCAGGTAACCGTGCCACCTTTGATTCCTCGCAGACTATTAGTGCGGGCGCTCTGAAGTTGCTTCTCGTAACCACTCGGTGCGGAACAAAAAACGATCCAAAATATTGAGATAAAATTAATATAGAAACCACTAACTAGCTATGCCCGCAGTTTTACCGGCATTTATGGTTAATGTTATACAGCCTTCCTCGATAAATTAACTATATGGTCCAGTAGTTCCTGAAATTGGCGCGTTCAACTTAACAAACAAACTCTTCAGCTTTATATATTAGTAAGTGTAGAATTGATAAGATGTAATTTGGAGGCGCATGATACTTGGTTACAAGTGTTTAATCAAAAAGTAATTTTGTATGTAGGAAAGAAGAAAGAAAAAATAACTATGAATGCTTAACCATGATCAAAGTGTTCTGGTTATCGAAAATAGCAATCAATTTAATGCAATAACAGGCTAGGTTTTAGGATATTAGTATAAACGCAAACCCAGACTCTCTAGGAAGTCTAGGAAATCTAGGAACTCTAGAAAGACGATAATGTCCCATTTAGCAAAATGCTTTGCAAAGAGTTGACGAAATTATTTTTAAGAACAATGATAATATTTATGATGAAACGAATTTACATGATTTGCTTAGTTAGATGGAATGATTTTATGGCAGAGAATAATAAATTCCGCAATTTAATTACACAATAATGTTCAAGTTCCCAAGACCCGACCTCTTCAAATCTGCATTAGGGAAATGCCGCAAAATACTTTAATGCTTCAAAAATTTTCGAGCGCACAAAGCGCTGAAAATGATGTTAGTAAAAATCCAGAGTAATGGGGAAGAAATGACGGGGATCACCGCAAATCCTATTTCTTTGCTTCGCCCACGGACGGAATACGGCGGCGAATTTCTTTGCAAATTGGACAGTAGAAAAGTTGTTACCTCCCTCGCGCGAACTACACTGAAGCCAATTTTCTCAGCATTAAACTTTACACGGTAAAAAATACACGTTAACGTGCAAAACTAGTGTAGAGATTTAAAAGCCCCCCCCCCCCCCCCCCCCCCCCCCCCCCCAGTAATGGGATTGTAGCGGGATAAATTCGCGTGAACTATTCACGGGCGGACGTGTATCGGCGCTCGTGTAATGTATGCAAAACGAGCTAATAAAACCGAGGCGACGGTAGCGCACTAAATTCGCGAACACTGACATTTATCCAAAGTTACATCCGTTACAATAACAGTCGCAGTTACGATATCCGAGCGCGCAGCGCCGTCCATTTGTTCTAGTTCCGGAGGCTGCAGCCAGCTCTCTAATGTAATGGAAAACTTTACACAAACACGTTCCGAAGCGCGGATTAGATGTCCAGAGTCGTCTCGCCGTCCCGCCGCCGCGCGCCGGCGCCCGCGCCCGCCTTCTCGCCCGCGCCCGCGCCCGCACCAGCGCCCGCGTCTCGCCCGCCGCGCTCCCCCGCCGAGCGTGCTTTAAAACGTCATTAAAATTCACAACGCAGCCAACGCTTGTATCCTAGTAGAAGTTCAAAAATATTTACTATTACACTGCGCTCGTTGAAAACGTTTAATCAAGTTTACCTGCATGCGCCGCAAAGAGCTCATACGCCAAATTATTTTAATTAAGCCGTTTCACCACCGCTATTTATTAGGTATTCTCTGTGGGTGGTTGTTTGTAGGAGGCGTGAACAAGCACCAGATACTCGAATACGGTTCAGTAATCAGCGCTTCGCCTTGCGGAATCGCTCGAGAACTTCGGCTGCTCAATAGATCAACATCACATCACATGCATTATTCGTCTAAGGCACCGCCAGTTCTCAGACTCGCATACTATTAGCAAATACGTTTTCATTCCTATCCCACAAGGAATTCTGGATTCTTGTCGGGATACGCTCGGAATGTCGGTAGGGGCGGTGTTTTATTTATTCTTTATTGTATTCGTAACACACGAACGATACTAGTACGGCGGCGGGGCGTTTTGATCACCATGAAAAACGTGGCCGAATAACGTTTAAACGTCAAGCAGGTGAGAGATCAACGACTTAATTTACGTCGCACCCTGAAGCCGACGTCCTTTTTGTCACGAGGGATCGAGTTTTATATGCGTCTAAGTAACGAGTGCCGCTGCCCGAAGGAAATGAGAAAGTTATCGGTATCTAAATCCTCGCCCTGGGGACCGCTGAACGTTTTCCTAATAGATATAAAATCCGGGGCTTCGTATAATTCAATTTCGGTCGGAGGAATGGTAACGGTGCGGCCGGTGGAGCAATTTATGTGCGGGCACGCGGAGCCGGGCGAGTCGCGCGTCGCACGTCGCGTCGCCGGCACGCCGGCGGTCGCCACTAGCGCCGGTGAATTCGCCAAATATTTACCACGCCCGGTGCCCTACCTAAATCATTCGCAGACGTATCTACGCCACATTTCGGTTGTATGTAAATTTAATATACCTCAGTACAAAGGCTTCTCGTTGAGAATTACCGCAACGCTCTCTGATGTACGTACGTCATATCAATGTGATTACGTTTCGGTGTTTGCCCTCGTGTCGTGTTTAATAAGGAATGTTTAGGGGCTCGGCGGGTGGGGTTAAAGAAAACTTTTAATATCGGTTGTAGGCTCGAGGCAAGGGGAGGGCGCCGGCGGCTCCAAGCAGGGCAACGGTACCAGTCTTACTTAACCGACGTGTGAACAAGGCTAACCCGCCACAGCAAACAGTCCACTTAATACACCGATACCTTGCCAATACAAGCCTATTGAGTTTACGCTACGAACGTCTCTGTACAGTTTACTTCGGGTTTATGTAAATGCCAAAATCTGCAACTTTGTTTCTTTCGGAAATATATGTATATATTCAATGTCGGTTTCAGGCCATGATGTATATGTAATTTTATTCCGTGACTTTGACAGAGTGCATCTTAACAAAAAAGAGTTTTTATAAAGGAATTTACATGTTATCATTTCTTTTTGTAATACAGGTTAATACAAACAAATATTAACTTCAAACTTTTATCATTGCGGAACACGACTAATTATTTCATTATGTTTGCTTTCACTTAAATTATCAACTCAAAGAAACCTTGAATTATCGGAAAAAAGCAAAAGCGTAAAGAAATCATAGTAAATGTAGTTACTTATCTGTGTTTTGTTTATACAGATAAGTAACGAACGGCTTATTACTTGAATTTAATTTAATAAGCCTACCGTTTTATCCATCAACTAAACGAACACACAAAGAAAGCAGCGATATTTTAAATCCACGGCTTTACTCGAAAATATTGCTCGGCTTTAACTGAAAAACGATTGTGTAACGTATCAATGCAATCGAATACCCGCTCATGACAGGAACGCAAGTTAAAATCGCAAAGATATGCATGACGGATGGCGTCGTCCGGCCGATCTGTTTATCGGCCAACTCGATTTACGACACCGACTCGATACATCGGCTCGCATCACGTCCGATACAGATTCACGCTCAGCGTTGACGCTAACAGATTTTCGCCGCTGACCTTAATTTTGTAATTGACGGATCAATTAACGGTGTATTTTCACATGCATATTTTTGTAGGCCACTTACTTTTACGAGGTTATAAAGTGCAGTGGATTTTTGTGATACACCTACCGATATGAATTTACGGTAAACTGTAGTCATTAATTTTGTACGGCTACTTAACAGATTTTATCCAAAATACGGATATTAAATAAATATGGGCACGCGCCGTGAGAGACTCAGTTAAAAAAAGCTTGTGTATTAAAACAGTAAATATTAAATTACTAAAAACTACAAGTTTTACAAATGTTGCAAATACGGAAAATCGTGATATTCGCGGCTTATCTATGCGTGAATTAACGATGCATTTTTAGCCTAATCAAAAAAATGTTTAATGTCTGCAAAACGGTCGAAGAAATGTGTAACTGAAATATTTTGCTTGTATTTAACGCAGCCGACAAAAGTATTTATTATGTTGTACATATTACGAATATACGTATATATTAAACAATTTTTTTTAAATGAATAAATTACAAAAAGCTTTTAAGCTCATGCATAGCTTAAATCGATTCCATACGCCATTGCACGCAGTGAGCAATGATAAGATAATAGCAGATTTGCATTTCATAAATTCTGAAGAACACTATTGCATTGATATTGCCAATTAAATATTGAATCACCCATCATTTGATTGAGATCGCTTACGATAAGACCGTTTAATTGTACATTTTATCCTGAAATTCAGGTTGTATAAAGAAGATTGATGATTGAAATGCAATAAGTAATTACTATTCATATAAGTTAAGGTGACGCTGTATTAAAAAACAAATAAGTAATAGAGATACAACATTTCCACAGAGAAGTCTTAGGTCCCTATTTTTTTTTTCATAATCCTTACTCATCCTTTGTAATTCTTCGGCATAGTCTAAGGCGTTCGCGACTAAATTCTCCATTCGTATTTCGATTATCCGTACTTATTAACGTATCCAAACACAAATAGCGAATGTGGGCTGACACTGAACTGCAGCCGCCACACGTCGGCTCACGCGAACAAAAACCGCCACCGAACAAGGAAGCCAGATAAGCCGAGCCTATACATTTTTTAGTCGCGCCGCGAGCTGTTTTCGCATAGTTCGCCCATAAAACAATGTCGGCACATGCAAAAACACGCCGGGCGTGTCGCGGGGGCTTAATTGAAATAATATTCCTTTGTCCGCGGGCCAAAGGAGATTGAGGGCGGTACGTGTGGACATTTTTGTTGTTTTTCCCTCCGCTGCAAATGAGAAATACTTTCCTCTTTGTGACATACGACGCCCACCGTCCGCCGGCTAAGTACCTAACGAGAAAAAAGGAATACCGAGGCTAATGTCAAATTTTCTTTCCAACGTCTTTGGTCTCGGATTTTTGCGCAGATCGTCTTTTTCGCAACAGGCGAACGAATAGAAACCTTTTTGTTCTAACTTATCCTTTGTTTGTAGTTCTGACGTTATAATAACGCCGCACCTCAAAATTGTATGTTTCTTACATTAGGTTATTTTTCTACTACAAATATGAATACTGTAAACCCTATAAGGACAATTTCTCAGAACAAGTTGATATTTTATGGAGACAATGAGCTTATTCTAGTCAACACAATTGTTTTTCTTCATCACATGATGATAGGTTTACATACTACGGTAAATCAATACTTCGTGTTTACACCTTACAGTAATATTGGATATAAATAAAAATCGGATGTCAAATAAACAAATCCAAACACGTGCAAGGGCGAGTGTGAGGGTTTTATAAACACCAAATTAAACATCTTAATCGCAGTTCAGACTTGAAGAACCATCATTAATTAAACTTTATACACTTATAGACTAATGGTATATCGGGTTTTGGATATGTGATTGTGTAGACGATGAGCTAGTCACTTTTCGCCTAACCCTTTATTTTATGACCGAATGTGGTCGAGGGGACTGATTGCCTCTACGACTGCCTATGGTCGTGTTTGTCATGATACCACGCGTCTGTGATCGGGAAAAAATGCAAACTCATAATCATATATTTAAAGACACAGATCCCTATATAAAAAATAAAACTTCACAGAATTCCCCTACAAACGCTTCCTCTGCTTACAATAAATCACATTCTTAGACCCCGTGCTATTTGTAGAAAATTTTGTCAATATATTATCTTAGAAAGTATAGCATTGAGTTGAATTCACAATAATTCGAGTTATTCCGTCATTTTAAGGCCGCGAATTGTCTCATAGGGATGTGTAAATTACAAATCGGTGTTGTGTTCGCGGTCGTATCTCATATCTATAATGTGATCTGCGGCAATGAAGATGGCGTTGCGACCGACGCCATTTGTCGTGATACCGCGAGGACGTGACCGGGACAAACGCAAATTTATCGCGGTAATATCGGAGTTTCGGCGCGAACGGCACATTCGGCGCGTTCGGTGCGAGCCGAAACAGGGCCGTAACTAGCTAATAATGACGGATAGTTGTGACAGAATAAAATGTACTCCATATCGGTAACGGTGTGAACTTGTGTCCTATGTCACTTGCGACAAAAGGATTTGCACGCATCTTTATATAAAACTAACTTCCACGCAGAACTTCTACTTTTGTATAAGCGGCTCCGTTAGTATGCTCAAAGACTATTTATATTCACAAGACGTAGTTACATTTATGTAATTGTTAAATGCCCTACACTACAACACATATAAGGCATTTAGACATATATATTTAAATCACTAGTAGTACTCTGTAATGATTTAATTATGTAATTACAGATCAATTAATCGCGCCATTAAGATTGACAAATTGGCGCGCGCAAACACAATTAGCCGCGAAGGGGTTCAGCCTTTGGCCTTTCGGCCCCGCGGCAGATTATCCGGCGCGGGTGCTAAAGCGGCCGCTGCGTCGTCAACATAAACGCGTTTCGTACTAATCTTCGTGGTCAGTGGGTCAGCACATGTAGGTACTTAGTTACTTTTGTAGCAGACTGTATACATAGTATCAACCTACATGTCATATAAATATAGCGATACGGAACTGTGTAAAAAAAATATTACATTAAAATCCTCTTGCCCTTTTCCCTGTTCATCTGGGGTCTGCGCAGCATGTCTTCTTGTTCCATACGTCCCGGTCAGCCGTCTTCAAGCTATCCACTCCCATTTCACTCATATCAAAAAATTACCTACATTATATAAAATTTAACCCTGTAATTATATAATTTCAAGTATGTATAACACATTATGTAATTAGGCGGTTCCAGCTACGCCGTTCGCGTTAATGTAGATTTTTCAAACCCTCGAATTTTTTTTTGGATAAAACTGATCTTGCATACTTTTCTCTTCTCCTGACAACGAGCATGTAAAACTTCGCAAATGGCCGAGATTAATATCACTAACCTGCTATGGTTAAAGCATATTGGTGCTTTATCCACTAACGATTAAATAAAAGTACATTACATTCACATTCAAGCGATCAAGTTGTGCTTTAGCTGCAGATACCATCAGCAATGCCTTGAGTCCGCTGCAAATGGCTCGCTTCACACGTTTCCACATACCGGACATACCAGCGTACCATGCTTAGAAAAGTCTCTATGAAAGCGAATGGATTCCGAACAGCATTCTGTACTCATTGGTTCATAAATTGTATGTTTAATTTACCTTTTGTATTCCGCACCGTCGTCGGTCGGCGCAAAATTAGCAAATTTCTGTCGTATAACTTGCCGTTACTTTTAATGACAAGTAACAGAGAACAAGGGAGGCCTTTGCTCAGCAGTGCGATTTAATTGGCTATTAAAAAAAAAGATGTTGCAATAAATATTGATTACATAATTATGAGAATGTATCGTTATTCTTCATTACTTAGGTTGTTATTCTAGAATGTATTTTTAAATGGCCGTTCCGTCTTACCAATCAATCCCATTTTTTATCTGACTACTTTGACTAATAATTGTTACATACATCATTTATATACAAAGTAGAGTTTTAATAAGTTGGTCCAATCGATTACCAAAGATTGCCCACTACTAAGTCGAAGATCTGTAACTGTCACTCATCACTTAGGAAAAAGTCCTTTAACTCTAGCAAGGTCAAATTACACGTCCCTAAATTGAACGGTCGGGCTTCAAAGCTAGATAAAATCGGCATTACCTTTGGCGACGAGTGTCGTAAACGGCTCCCTTATCACTCTCAAATACGTCACGTACCGATGGATCAGCTAAAAGTGATTTGAAAGCAGAAGAAATAAGGTAACTAGCAAGTACCATGTAATACCAATTAACATGAGTTTAAGTTATGATATATTGGGTTTTAGCTATGTCTTTACTAGCTGCTAATTTTTCACATTTATCCAGCCCAGTTTTATCTTTGGCTGAATGCGGTTAAAGGGGCTCACCGCCCCTTTGACTCTGTCTACCGCTTCGAGGATTACGGGCGTGATGAATGCATGTATGTAACTACCAATTTCAATTAGTCGGATTACACTCAAGCGACGTAAAGTGCACGAACGCGTCCGACTCCTGAATTGTAAACATTTTTAATCCGTCATTTTTAAATAACGCTCAAGTGCCTTCATTCGATTTTCGAATGCGAATCCCAAAATCGTTACAAACATTTTAGTTAACCTTTGTTAACCAATGTGATGTTTATAAAGAATAATAGCTTCTCGTGACGAGGGCTTTAATATTTGATAGCTTGGACTTAAACAGTAACAAATAAGCAGTTAGTCTTCGGACAGCACATATCAATAATGAAAACTAACTTAGCATCGAATACGCAATCAATAGTAAGTGTCATTTGAGGTCGCACGATACGTATCTACATTCCGTAATAAGTTGTAAGAGATCATTCAGGATTCATTATTTCCCAGAGGAAACATAGCATTACGTTAGCAACCTACATTAGCATTTATCCGTCATATAGGTGTAGATGCTATCAGGTCTTTAAATTAAAAAAAAAAAACAAAAAAAATATCAGACTACATCACATACATTGATCTGAGCCCACTAGGTAAGTGTAGCTTTATGCACTTGTATTATACATATCAAAATCAACAGTGGTATTATAAATATATAATTAAATATTGGGTATTAACACCCAGACACAGAACAAACACAAGTATTCATCGGGATCGAACCCACAACTGGCGCATAGAGCAGAGTCGCTACCAAATGCGCCATCGAGCAAGTCATTAGTTACCACAGCTAGAATCCTTTCTCCAATTTGTATAGAATTGGAAGTCTATTCACTTTTTTTATACCGTACGAGCATACGCGATGTCGCCACACTACCATGAATTGTTTGTCATAAGTCTACGGTCATCCTGATTATAAAAACAGTCAAGGTTGCCTACACACGCTTGCAATATAAATGATTTCATTCGCATTGCAAGTATATTAAGTCCCCCATCGTCGGCGCTGAGAACTTTCAGAATTAAGACCTCCGACACTCTTCGTCACCAAAAATGCAACCGCTTGAAAGCCACTACTTCACGGCGGTTCTCTCTGGGTTTGGTTGTTGGGTTTGGTTTGGACAAACTGGCTCCTACTACAAAAAAAAGACTACACGCCAATTTCCTAGCGGGGTAAACAAAAAGAACTGAGCGCAATGTGACGTGGTCCTAACAAATCTCCCTCCTAACCTAACATTATTATAAAAACAAGTCAATAAATTTCCCATTACACCGCTCAATTAGCCCGCGCAAATATCCAGTTCTAATCACGTTAGTAACCGTTCTCAACTTTCAGTTCTCCACTGAATAACGCGCGAACGTCGGTTTAAATAAATAATCTTAGTTCGTCTAAGCGGCGGAAGTTTCCGCCCGCCCCAACTAGTCAGCCGAGATCCGCGCTCATATGAAACACTGTATTGTAAAGGGGTGTTGATGAGATAGTCTTCATTAATCATTTTCAATTATTTGTAAGATTATTATTGATTGCAGATTGCATTGCTATGAAATTAAAATATCTATCTATAAAATATAAAATTATATTTTGCTGTAAAAGACAGTTTAATTGGAAAACGCGAAAACCCCATTTTTGCAAACTTTTACTATCAATAAAAATATTTACTCAAGGGGAATCGATGGGGACTTTTCACAATTCATTTATATTCTAATACCACTTTTCAGCTCTATGGGAATTTTTGTAATCTTCAATGTCTTATTTGACCGGACTAGGCTACCTATAATGTCAGTGGTAAAATGGGGTATTGACATGAGTCTCAATGGATATGGATGAATATCCACGGATGGCATTACCATTATTTAATTTTCCTGACTCCCCTGTCAGGGGTTACGAAGGTCAGCCGGGATCCGCTTTAATATAACCAGGCTCGCTAAATCTAGGATCAAGCTCCAAGATCCCGATTAGAAATAGGACCTAACACTAAAAAGATGAAGGCTTTAACCTTGGATTTTGTCGAGCTAAATAAATACAATACGTTCAGGTCAAGGAACAAGTAAGAGACAAGTACGAGTGAATGATTAATTGACGGGTTAAGTAAGTAATCGCCGGTCTATCCGCTTACTGACATACATAAACGTGACAGATTAACGAAGGCGCGATGTTAATCATCCGCAGCTCAGTAGCGTATCAGCAATCAGCAGGGGATTACGTACAATTAATAACTACACACAGACAGACATGCAGATGCAACGCTAATTGCGGTAATTAATATTTGTTTCCCGTAACATCGTCTGCGTGGAATTGAAGAGAAATGTAATTTTGCGAAACCCAAATTAGCCTAAATTTCTCATTATAACATCAGTTATCCGTCAGTAAAAATCATTTCAAGCATCTCAAATGCTGGAACAAATAAACGACAAAAACATTTTGACATTATAAACATATAGTTTCATTTTAGTTATTTATATTGTTTATATATACAATGAAACATATGTGTATTTTGAAATAGATGAATTATGAATGACAAAACCAATCTATAGAGAATTAGAATGGCATTTCCATGCGATGTTTCGAGAACTAGAAGAATTAACGGCACCCTAAGTATATTGACTCAAAAGGCTTCACTAAATCTTCACATTATATATTACCGGGTGAACTGTAATAATTAAAACTGAGCACACTACGGCAGCTTACGTGCGAGGCGCTGTACAGCGTCGCGTCGTCTCGCGGTATTTTCTTTAGCGAACGCCGCCGAGTGTAAAATATCCTTTGAATGCATGCCAAAGCGCGTCGGTAGCTAACGCAAAGTATTGCCGCGCGGAACTCGTAATGTGCAATACTGTGCGAGTGTCACAATCGGACCCGCCCTCGGCCAGTGTTGTGCTTTCCAGGCTTGGATCAGAATCCCATAAGTTTTATCATCATATTGTGATGTTAAAACATGTCGGATAATTAACTTATCGGATCAACTTATTGTGATTATATAACTTTCATACTACCACCTATGTTAGAAACAAATTTTGTCTAGATTATTTTCTCATCATAGACTAGGTCTTATTTATATGGGACTTTCTGATCTTCTTTTCCAATGACCACCCACCACCCACAAACGAATAGGCTCCTAAGAAGTAGAGCAAACATCATTTAAAATAAAAACTATTGTTTACAAACATCAATTTAACTCAATGCAATCTGTATATTATTTACTATTAGCATGTACATAAACTGCAATACTTTATTGTTCTAGATGATGAAATTTAAGATGTAATATATTTTAGACGATAGAATTTGTTTATCGACTGTGTAATCAGTAAAGTTATAACTTTAGCACATTATAAAATCAATTGAGATACATTACATACTTTTTTCTAGACTAAACATCGAGTATCTTTTCGCGCCAGAGAATATCCACCACCGCCGTAAAACTTGTTCTCAACGACAACAAAGGCTTTTCAGCATACCAGCACTAGCCAACATATTTGAATAATGTCTGCTGACAGCGACGCAGCGATACGATTGCACATTAGTTGCACTGCACCGAAGCATGGCGTGATCGCGCGCGCCCGCGCCCGCCCGCCATATCTCACGTGACCACACGCACCCTTCGGACGCGACTGTATCATTCGCATTCCGCCCCGACCATGGGGAGTCTAATACCATTTTAGTAGTAGTTATAGCTACAAATTAATTAATGATGTGATTATAAATATCTAATATACTTATCTATATAATCTAAAAACATGTAGTACTAAATACGGTTAAGATTTACTCGTAAATATTAAGAAACCGGCCAAGTGCGAGTCGGATTCACGGACGAAGGGTTCCGTACCAATATCGAGCAAAAAACGGCATTAAAATAACGTTTGTTGTATGGAGTCCCCCTAAGATATTTATTTTATTCTGTTTTTAACCGACTTCAAAAAAGGAGGAGGTTCTCAATTCGACAATTTTTTTTTAAGTAGAGAAATATATTATTTTTGAAAATTTCAGCTAGACGGACGGACAGCGGAGTCTTAGTAATAGGGTCCCGTTTTTACTCTTTGGGCACGGAACCCTAAAAATACCTCTTTCTGAAGTCGGAATACAATAGACTACCTACATAGCATTAACTGTGTCAATATTACTTAGTAGTGACTACTACTACTACTATTTTGATTTTCTGCAGATCGAATAGCATTATAAAACTCGAAGAAACTCTAAATCAGATATATAAAGAGGCGAACCCGTGTCATCGTTTTAAGTATCTATACTTTCTAACAGTTTTTTATAAGTTACTCTTTGCTTTTAGAGAAAAAAATTAAGCACAAGCAATACCTACTACATTCCGTTCCGACCACACAAATGGTCACGCCATTCTTATCACGTAACAAACGTCACACCAGCCAGGCTTGTAAGACTTTCCGCGTTACCACAGTAGCGCGTTACCAATTTGCATTTTACAAGCGCAACGACGTGTTATGGCGATGCTGTTTTGTTTATAACGCGTTAAATTCATTGTAATGGCTATGTGAGCTTGTTTTAATCAAATCATGTGATATTTGAATTTTCTGATGGAAGGAAGTTATGAAAGCAATTTTTTTTTTGTCATAGAAAGGTTGTGCTTATAACACGGACTAAATGAAAACTTGCGATTATAAAATTGATTTTAAAGGACATAGAATTAGCACAGAAAATATTCCATTATAACGTTACCTCGTAGTAATTCACGAATCTAGCAAATAAGACGATAACTTAGAAGATTATACCTAGTTAAATACATACGTTAAAAAATACGTCATGTTTGGTCACGACACCAAGCGACTATTTTGGTGCCAATAAACAATTCCACGAAATAAATTCTTTTCAACTGTTTTTTATGTATGTGTAATTCGATTCCGTGGATGAAACAGCTCTCAATCGAGTCCGGTTGAAGTTCACTGCAGGAAAAATCGCCAAATTTAGCGACTGGGCAACTGATCTGACATTTTTGTTCGTATAATTCGTTTACGGCAACCAGAATATAGTTTTTGGGATGAAATCACGCCGTATCGAATTGAGTGCCGGCTAAAAGATCATCCTAGTATCTGTCACGCGGATATTTTATTAAATATGGACAGCATAATCACGTTACTTTGGGGCAGTATTACCATCGATTTTGTCAAAATGCATAAAATATTTATATTATGGCTTAAAATAGCTTTTAAAATTTGAGTAAAGTCGAAGAATTCAGATGTTTAGCCTAAGTGATATGTACTCACTTTCTAAGTCCAAAATAACACTCGATACTTACTAGGACTTGTGTTAGGTTTTTTACGAAAATAAAACATTTTCAATACTAGATGTTATTCATTCACACTGTTGACTGAAAATGGATGAATATTAATTCAGTTTCAGTCAGCATTTCGTTTTACTTCGCCCTGTATTTCGAAAATATCGATCGTAATCGTATCTACTATTATCCCAGTTAGCAGAAACAATCGCAAATTCAGATCCAACAAATACAGCCACGTTCGGGCAAATATCATTAGTTGAAAATTATCCAATACCTCGTGTTAACTTAATTATCATTACACAGGGAGCACATTTCCAGCGGGCGGCACTCGCGTATAAACCACGAGAGCGCGTTCTAATTAATACGCGCTGATGACGGTTGTTAGACAAAGCCAGTACACTCGCGGCCGTGTTAACATGCGTGCGGGACCCACGGTTGAAATTTGTTTTATTATTTTTGCCAAAACAAATTTCAAACTTTAGGAAATTCTTGCAAGTGGCAATGGAGTTTCTTAGCCCATATAGGACGCCTTACAGAGGAATGTGTAGTTCTGTGGTCTGAAAGGGCGATCGTCGCATTTAATATACAAGCCTATATATAGGACCTACTACTATAAATATTTACATTATATTCTAATGGTGGCGTGCGGTAGTTAAAGTCTGTCCTTGACTATTATAGGTGATATATCTATAAAATGTATAAAATTAGGCAAATATAAAAAAATATATAACAATAACAATACAAAGAAGGTGTGCAATTGCAAAATTTGCAACATTTTATAAATAGTAATGTAAAACTTTTTTCAAATAAATTTAAAGAGCTTTAACCTAGTTTCTTGTAAGAAAAATATTAAAGGACGCGGAAAACTTTCTAAATTAAACAGAACTCTAGACGTGCAAAGTCACGGTTATTTCATGTATCCTCATTAAATTTCATACACGCCACAATGAATATATGTGTGCAAGTTTCCTCATTATGTTTGAAGGGCAGACCAAATTAGAGGCACGTGAAACTGAACAAGTACACATGTCTTTGACAAACGCAAATGCCATCTCATTAGGGCAATGACACGAGGTATGTGCGAACTACGCGCTCGCACTAAAAGTGGAAGTACTTCCGCCGAGCTAGGTGTTACTTGCTCGGGGACCTAGGTCCGACTAACCGTCGCCGAGTATTGTATATATACTCAGTGGCGAGAATAACTTCATCAGCGCGATGCAGGATTGTGTGGCGTTTTTGCATGTTCGATCGACGTCATCTTTTTACATATTAATGGAGCTATAATCTGTGGCGCGGTCGCCACAGGTATTATTCTTATTATGAATAAAAAATAAGAGATAAAGCTTATTTCTATCCACAGCAAGTTTGTTGAAAAAATATAAATAAATAAATTCTCCAGACCGACACAAACTGAGAAACACTCAATCATTATTATAAATTTTACATAATGTATATCAGGGTATAGAAAAACATACATAATATCCTATATCTGTAATTTTTTATATATTTCCGAAAGGAGACGCTCAACAACTCGTATTGATAAAATCTACATTCCCTGGAAGCAAAAAGTTTAATTTACTTTTACATGAATACTATTACTAAGAGACATTAGACTTACTCTGCGAACAATACTTAGGTAAAACAATTAAGGGGACTCTAAGCACTTAGTACTTCGTAATAGTCTAGAGGCCGGTATTACATACTTACTTCGCGTACTGAATAACGAATCCCCCGGTACCCAACTATCGCACATAGTGTTGTGACATAATACACGGGCCAGGCGCGTAAACAAATAAAATAAAATAATTTTGATAATTTTGAAATGCTATACTCATGTCCCATGTTGGTCTGGGACTTGGCCCATGTTAATCTGGGGCAAAAAAAAAAAGAATATGCCAACTGTGTTCTTGCCTAGCATGTCGTAAAAGGCGACTAATGGTATATCGGGTTTTGGGTGTGTGATTGTTTACGCGACAGGTTAGCCGCTTGTCACTGCTTTTTCACAATTTTCCATCTAACCCAGCCCGGCATTATTTTTGGCTGAAAATGGTTGAAGGGGCATGCTGCTCCTTTGACTCTGCCTACCCCTTCGGGGATTATGGGCGCGATGTTATGTATGTATGTAAAATCATTTTTACTATGTTAATTTCACTGGCCCGTTCGTCGAGTGGTCAGAGACCATAGCCATGAAACCAAGGGTCGCGGGTTCGAATCCCACTAGGGGCAAATATTTCGTGTGATGAACATAGATATTTGTACTCGAGTCATGGATATTTATAAACGTATTTAAGTATGTCTATCCGTTCACCTAGTATCCATAGCACAAGCTTATAAGCTTAGTTTGGAACTAGGGAATTGGTGTGCCAGTCTGAAGAATTTATTTATTTATTTATAATTAGTTAAGGTACGTAAAGTTTCTAAAACTGAAAGAAAACCGATTTCATAAAAAATTGAGACTGAAGAAAATTAAATCATTCTACTTTTTTTTAGTGACATTACTTACCACGTCAGCTAAATAAATGTATCAGCTTCATTCGGATTTACTTACCTGAAACAAAAATAAAAAATACAGTTAAACAAACATGAATATAAAAGCTCAGCATACTTCAACAAATAATCACATAATTTTATCAGATCTCATTAATGGGTGTCAGTTGTTATTTTGATAATCTGGTTCAATTTGAATAAAACAAGAACTAAGTATAACGATAGATTTGTCTATACACCTTAATAAGATCCTAACAACTCCACACGGTTCAATGAACTCAGCTGCTATAGTATAAAACGTATCCTTTTCACACATCGAAACAAATTACTTTGACTTTCTTGATAGGTACATTCTCAGTCAAAAAGTTGTAATTAAAAAATAAATTATAACTAAATGTTCAATTTATCTTTAACTTAAATTCCGATTGTAGAACTTATGTCTGTTATTTCAGGACAAATAACTTCGCCAATGTTTAACGATCCCGTATTTTGTCATTACAAAGACGGGAGCATTGAACCCTGGAATTGTCAAAATTATTCCGACTGCTGTAAATTAAACAATAAAATACCAGTTTATATCTTGAAAGATCGTACGTACGAAACTTGAAAAATTTAAGAGCAGTAAAATGCTTCACACTATTACCTCCAAGCGATATGGCACTTAGGACCATCAGGACTCTGTAAGTAGAAAATCCAAAAGGAATTTCAAGGAACCTTCTCGACACTCCTGCATTATCGAGTGGAGATACAATGGGAATCGTACTTAGAGACTAGCAAAATAATCAAACACACTTCTACTTCAATATAATAATGATATTGATGATACATTCATCATCATTGATTTAAACCAGGGTATCTCAAACTTATGGCTCATCCTTCGTCCTCGTACCCCTTTTAAAGTCTCCATAGGACGGCGAACCCCTAGTCTCCCCCCCCCCTCAGAATAGGTTCAGATCAGACAGTAGGTTCAGTAGCGGCCCACGCGTATCGCACGGGTCAGTTGTTCATCCTACATTACGTAAATCTTCCCGCGAACCCGTAGGGGTTCGCGTACCCCCCTTTAAGAAACGCTGATTCAATAGTGGGTCCATAGAACAAGAAAGCATACAGACAATAAAACATCTTAGGCTGGCTACAGATTCACGCTTATGGTAAGCGACGCGGGCGATAAGCCAGGTATTGCTTTGTAAGTGAAAATTGCCTCCGCTTACCACCAGCACTGATTAAGATACAAAAACGGTCTTAAGAGACGCGTTTGTCACCCGCGTGGGCCGTCAGAGTAACTCTGAACCAGCCTAAGACTACATAATTCACATTCCCACACAATGCTTTAAGCTAAGACAGTCTATCTCGCCAGCAAAGACCGACGGTACCTTTTAATAATTGCATTTACCTACACGCGACAAACCAACTTCAGCAACACTAGCGCGACCCGAGCGGCACCTACGAGGCTTAATTAAAAATAACCGCGGAGTTCCCGCGCGCTAATGGAATGAAAGCTCTGACCAGCGCCAACTTCAGAACAACTCCGTCGCGCAACCAAATGTAAATAGACTCGTTTCGTTGCCGTCGAACGCTTGGTTTCTTTTTTATACCACCTTCGTTGGTCCTTCGTACGTAGAACCTCGTAGCCTATAGGCGCTTCCAATAAAAATAATGTCACTTGATCGTTGCTGACCTTTTGAAGGTTTGAGGATTCACAACTCCGATGGTATAAGAGAGACAAAAGCACGATAAGTAGGTACCTTTTATGTCCTATCGTTGTCACTACGAATCCTCAATACTCGGACCTCCGGTAATTTCAATACTTTAAAATCTAATGTCATGAGTCTAATATTATATTACAGCGAATGCTACATTATATACTTATACGATGCTTTAATCATATACAAGTAAAAGGTAAAGCCATTATGTTTTGACTACTTATCAAAATGACTATCATATGTTGGCTTCGCTCCAAATTTTGCATTCCCATGCTAATTAAAGGATTTGCAAACCTACGTAGCTCATACATAAGAATTAATTACCTACTATACACTTAGCATATTTTCCTCTAATTAACATAACCATTAGAAAAACAAGTATTTTAATTAAATTTTGGACAGGCAAATTAGAATGTAGCCTGGAGCTTCTCATTTAAAGCACAATATGAATAGGCAAGATAATGAGTACAAAGAAAACTTAAGACTTAATTGAAATAATAGAGAATGTACATTGTAATTACTATGGACGTTGATAAGACCAGAACGTTCGTGTAGGCCACAATGACTGCAATTATCCTACTTATATTCTAAAGTTTATCTGATTGCATGTTTCGTCGTTTAAGTCAATCACGCTCTAACATCTGAGCGAAGTAGTTGGAAGGTATATATATATATATATAGATACTAAGCCAACTTAACACATGGGACACTACGACTTTATTCGTGTTCCTTTGGGTTGTAAACGAGAATAAGGTCCCTTATTTTGACTTAAAATACTGATACCTTCACCAAGTCGTAGACAGAAGCCAGTCCGATATAACAACGCTTCCATTCCAGCTTTTCATCAACCATACAACTACTTCCCTTATGATAACGAAGCAGTATGTACGGTGCTCAACTTAGTAAACAGCCGTGAAGTGTGGACACGGCCGAAATAAGCTTTTGTTTGAAAAAGAGAACTGGCGGGTGTCGGACGGAGCCGTAAACTTTAAATCAAAATGTTGGCATATATTCTCTAAGCAAACTTTTAATTGCGGGCCCCAGTTATACAGTCCCTGTCTGTGCGAAAATTCCGTGTTAGAGTTTAATGAATTTCGTACTGCAAATTTCGGTTGGAATTCGCCGTTACGTTGTGTAATATTCCTTCGTAAGCAAAGCAAATAAACGTTGGTGTTTAACTTGAATGAGGTTTACTGAGTTTTGTAAGCGGTTACTTACTTTTACTGGCCAATTTATTGTTGATAGGTCTATAATAATAAAGAAAGAAATAATCATCTAAGTACAGAGTTTCAATAGTTTTATTTCTATGAACTGAACTGTCAAAATACTCTCCTTAATTTTGTATAGAAATACAAAAGTATGTTGTTATGGTTTAGAAATCTCAACTGATTGGCCTAATCGTCCTTCAAAAATCAGCCAATAACAGGTACATAATACTACACTTGAAACAAAGCAGAGGATAACGTAAAAAATCCTATCCTCAGAAATAAGTTATTCAACATGGAAGAGTTTTACATCGTAGAATTGACTATTCCAATATTTTCAGGTCATATTTTTATAGATACACTCAACCATTGACATTTAAAATACAAAAGCAATTAAAACACATAAAACTTGAAACATTAAAACAAATTAACAATGACGATGAAACAAATGAACGTCAGATGCCAAACACCAATCATTTACATAATTAATGAGCTGATTTCAATGACAAAGGCAGTTACAGGAAAGACAATAAAAGGCCGACGATGACAATAAGCCCACCAGGTGTACTCAAAGCGCAACAGTACGTGTTATTGTTTAATTAAATGCGCTTAACGTGACGAAGACACGCCACGACACACGCTCGGCCGAGCGGCGAGGGATGCAAGCGATATATCGATGTTCTCAGTCGCAGAATATCGATATATACATATTATGTATCTTGTTAGCGTCTAGCGAGTGTCTTAAGAAGTATATGTACCAACACGGTTCCTTACCTATTATGTCCTACAACTATTGATCTACTGATAAGATAGTAATTGTGCAAGCGACGATCTCTCGCACTTTTTTATCTTCTACTTCTTCTTCTTCAGCTTCTTTGATCCCACTGCAGGGTAAGCCTCCTCCGTCTTACGCCTCCTTTTTCATCTAACTTAACTCAATTCTATTTTTGCATAAAAGCGCTTAAAGAAGTCTAGTTCTCCTCGGGGATTGCAAGCATGAATTTGAATTAGTGAAGCACACTACCACCTGAAATAAAACGCTATGGTAAATAGGTATATAAATCCCCGTACATATACAATTTTACACAGTGCACTGCCTTTTCTCACACAAATTACACCCTATTTAATGAATAAGTAAAGAAAAATCGATATCAGTCACTATGATGTTTGCGTCCCTATTAAAATGCAGGGACAACGAGCCATCCAAAAGTGCAGTCTCGTTACTGCGAGTGCCCTCCGGTGGCCCGGCGCAAATTAACTTGCAGCTCAACTATCATTGCATCAGGCGAATGGCTGCATGTCAACGTTTTTGAAATTTTAATCAAGTATAAATACGTCTGGCGACACTGATGAGTCCTGGCGGGCTTGGCACAACGCGATGAGACTGCGGCTTCGCCAGTGAACCTAGAAAGCTACTTGGGTAGTTCTGGGATTAATTTATTCATCACATTACCGAAATTGGACTTGGGAATTAATGAGATGTAAAGAACAGTTGGCCATCACCTAGGATGGAACTGAATGTAAAGCAATATTTAAAGTAAACTTCATTATGCGATCATTCAATACGATTCAAAAAATTACGGGTAATCATTGAAAGCGGTTCACTTTTTACATATTAGTTTTAGTCATCCAAATATATATCATTTGCATAGTTTGAGTATGATACCTATAAGTAACGAATACGTCAAATGATGAATGAATGGCAATTCCTTTGTTTAAATTAATCACAGGCGTAAATTAAAAAAGCCACAAACTGCTTTTAATTTCCTGCTCGACGACATATTTAAATTTTTAATCAAACACAAAGACGCCTAGTTTAGTTTACGAGTCGGGAGGCACTGGCGTAAATGATAATGACTCTCAAGGGACAAAAAACCATTTAATGGACGAGATATGCCGTTATTCCATAGCGCTCTGCACTCATAACTTTGCGGAGTTCGCTTTCTCGCCATTCTGTTTTATTAAAATACCCGTTAGTACAGTCCTTGTCTTTATTTACTCTTAATTTAGAAGCATACTTCCACATTTTTCAATTCCGAATACAATGCAAAAATATGAAACGGAAAAGAGAGCAAATTCTCTCTTAGAGAATGCGAACTCTACACGCGTACCGAATAACTTTCAAGCAAGTTTCCGTGCGTATCGTGTCTTGATTAATAGGCTCCTGTCTTACGAAACTTTAATAATTCAGGCGTTTATACGTTAATAAATTCATAAGTGGGTCAAACATACCTTGCAATAAATACAAAAGGGAAAGACATTTTTATGTGAAACGTCAGAACCATACGCTGTCATTGCAGACAAAGAGTCTGCGGGAGATATCCGCTACAACACCGTTTTATCTCATTATCGTACTTACGGAAATGTCCGTAGAATTCTTCAAACCTTCACGTCCAACAATGGAGAGCGTAATCGTCTTACATTTTTACCACAATAAAATAATAGTTCACGTGCGACGGGTCCGTATAAAGCTCGGGTGCGCGAATAAAGCGATTCAATTTAAACGTCTATCTGCGTGGACTAAAAGAATTCTCATTCAAATTCGCCACGAGACGGCCCAGATGTTTGCCAGCTCTGTTCAGGTGCAGGATTCTAAATTTGGAGTTCACGTTGCGAATTTCCGAATAGGTGTAGGTATGTAGCTTTTATCAGAGGCTTATGGGATTGGTGCTACAAAGCCCCAGTTGCCACTATCGGAATCAACTGTTGGATACACGAAATGACACCTTGTACGTGAAGCGAATAAAGCTTAAAAGCTCCACCTACCTGGCGGAGTGGTTATGACGGTCGCTTAAAAAGCAAATTTAACAAAGTTCAACTCCTGGCCAAGGAAATTGTAAAAAGGATGCTTTTTAAAATTCATCCTATTCGGATTATTTTACACGTCCTCAGTTGTCTTCCTGGGCTAGGCACAACAGCTGATAACGTCTCCAACCAGATGATTAGTCCCAAGCAATTCAATTAATGATTACATAAAATAACTCTTACATGTTGATTATATTATATATAATGACAAATTGACTAAATAAATAAAAGTTCCAATATATTCCAACAAGGCTCAAAATGGAGCGTTTGATGATTAAACAGAAAATAAATAAAACGATACACCGTCACGACAGTAATATACCAATAAAGATTCATATCCTCGTAGATTTCCTCAAGGTGTGCTATTTTTAGTTCGTTCTCGGAAAACAATATAACCAACAAGCCTATCGTACTTCCTAATAATAGATAGATAGATATTCTTTATTGCACGAAAAACGAATACCTACAGAAATAAGAATACAGACAAACACATTAAAGCTTAAGCGGTCTTAAGAAATTTCTTTCAGACAACCTTCAGGTAGAGGAAAATAAGCTACTGAAAAGAGAGAGAGATTAATATTATATAAGAAAGTATGTTTGGATGTTTCATACTTCATGGTGCATTATGGCAGATGTGAAAAGATGGATAGTTAGTTTAGTAATCAACTAACATTCGGCACACCAAGTTTATTTTTAGTTTATACGAAACGACTTGCCTATTTACTTAACTCATTATTATAAGGAACTTATTTAAAGGATTTAAGAAAAATAGCATTTTTTTTTTCTTTTCATATAAATTTTGATCAGCTGATTGGCTATTCTGTATAATAAGTAAAAACTTTAACTTATTATTCTAACGAACCAATTTAAAAGATTTTAGAAAATTATCATTATTTACATTATCATTTATTTATATTATTCTTAAGGCTTTTCGCATATTTGCTTTTCACCGGTATTACCCTTAGGACCAGTAAGGGCCTAAGCCAAGTATTATTCTTTTCAAAATATCAAGAATGAGTGTGATTGTTATATAGATCTAATTTATTATAATTATATGTAGCTATAGATGTGTTAGTTCTCTAGGTTATACTGGATTTATATTCGGATTGGGTATTGTGCTAATTTGATTGTTGGAATCTTCGTGAACTCTCATTTATATTATTAAGTATAATCAATTTCTAAAATCCTGAAAATAAATGTCTATATTAAGATGTATGTCACACCCATTTATGTTCCTGCAGAATAATCCTGTCTAGTATTTTCCTTTGGCGTAATTCTAAATAGGTAGCAGACGGCGTCACCAACAAAGCCTAGCCAAATATAATATCATATCAATAGAGCAACTTCCTTTGAACTCTCAGAGCCCGAACGGTCCCAGAATGTGTGATTATCGAACTAATACCGAGCCGTTGGACCAAAGGTTTACGATCCAGCAATTATGACAAGTACATCAGTCACATAGACTGATATAGTGCCACGTGTATAGAAATGGGAGCATTATGCGGGCGGAGGAATAATTATCGTCTTGAAGCCGTATGTGTCTGTGTGTAACTTATATCTGCCACATAATGCTGTGCGGCTGTTATGGTATATGTAATTACTGAACTGCGTAAGGGCTTCATAACGTATTGTTCTATTTGTGGCAACCCTGTAAATGATGACGATCGGATTGCGTCGCTAATGCTACGATTGGGCTTGTAAGGTTATGTCTGGATCGGATCGTACGCTTTGAATGAGAGGTAAGTTAGGTAAGCACGAATTTGCCGATATACCTAACTAACCCGCCAATCGTTCTGATCCATTTTCACTTTTAGCATTTAAATTTTTATGAGGAATTTTTCAACTTTTCTTTTCCACATAACAAATACAAATCAGTTCTTTCTGAAAGTTACTCTTAGCAAACCTTTTATTTATATTTTTTTCTATATGCTTATATTTTAGGCGTCGTTTGGCGATGAGAAATGCACAAACAAATCAGCTTAAATTGCTTCCACCAAATTGAAGTGTTGTCACAGGAGTCAAATGAAAGGGCTCCCCGAAATACCCGCTAATTGGGAGCTATTGAAATCATGTATTTGTAAGAAACCTTTGATGTCGCGAACAATGCGTAACATATTTGAAATATTTTGATAGCGACTTTATTATATTTTGTTTACAAGAGACTTTCATTTGATCTTGCTCTGAAGAACGAATAAGAATATATAGTACATGATTCTTATATAAACTGTGTCTGAAAACCATAGTTTTTTAAAAACTCCTGGGTAGATTGGTTGATTTGTGACTAAATATAACAAAAATCGAAAACCCATTACTTATTCCTACCAATTATTTTGATCAAGTTTTATACCACGCAATTTTAAAATTCACACAAATTTATATTTGAAAATTTGGTCAATCTTGTACAATATTACCGGCGTACAGGCTAGAGATAGCGTAGAACCGCGGAAAATGGCGAGATCTAATTTCGGAGACACAGCGCTCAACTATCGTAGTTAGTAAATATTTATCAATATGAACAACCTTTGCTAAGCCAAGGCGTCACTCACACAAATTAACTTTTACAAAAGCGATTCTTTCGAAGCTTCTCAAACTACGGCGTAACGAATTCCGCCCGCCCGCCAATCGTAATTAGATATTAGAAAATTGCTCTTCATGTAACTGCCTCTGCGACAATACATAGATCAACGTCACATTATAAGCCGCGCGCGGCTCGAACGCCTGCACGCCAGTGACATACGAGTATCGCAATTTCCGAGCGCGCATCGTCAGCCGAGACAACACGCCCGGCGATGATATACGGAACATTTTACACATCCGATGCGCGCACACTACGGGCGGACGATAGCGCGCCGTAACGCGACCTGTCAATGGATGTGGAACAGATCAAATGCATGCTCCGGAATAACATTGCTTTGCACTGCATGCCAATATGACAGCGAAAAGAATATTTGAGCAAACATAAAGGAAGACTTCAAGGATCACAGAAGATTTATAGCAACATGATATACGGAACATTTTACACGTCCAACGCGCGCACACTACGGGCGGACGATAGCGTACCGTAACACGACCTATCGATGGATGGAATAACATTATTCTATATCTCATGTCAAATATGACAGAAAAAAATATTATTATTATTTATTTAGTTATTATATTATAAGAAAAAAGTAAATTCTGCTAAGTTGATATATAATGCACTCTAGCTTGACGCTACATTCTACGTTATTCATCAATTTATCTACTTCTAAATATGTTACGATTTTTTGTGTAAGCCATGCAACATACGAACGGGGTGCGCGTAATGCGTTAAGTTGTGCGTAGACTGCGAATCCATCCCATTTTTAGTTTTGAAAATGTAATTATAAAGTGTATCTACACAAGATTACAAGAAGATCGTTATAGGATGAAACTATAAGGATAACACGTTGCATCAAAGCGCTTGCTCGGTGACACGCGACTATCGCAATTTCCGAACGCGTCGTCGTTAGTCGCGAGCACGGAGCAGCGAAATGATATACTTACGAGACATTTTGCACATCCGATGCGCGCCTGCAATCAACACACCGTCACGTTACACCACACAACCTATCGTCATCCTCCTAGCGGTATGTCCCGTGCTTAGTCAGGGTCCGCTTAGACCATGATCCAGAATTTAGCGAGGTATTGAAACGACTGTCGATCTGACCTGCGTGACCCTTTAATAGGGGAACCAGGCAATTATGGATCATCCATAGTATATACAGGTTAAAAGTATAAGAGTATATGCATAATATGCAAGTTTCTTCACGATGTTTTCCCTGACCGCTGAGCTAGTGGTATAACAACGTAGATAGATTTGACAAATCCAGAGTTACATGCCCGGGTTTCAATTCGCACCCCTCGGTTAAGAGGCCCGTATCCTTACCATTGAGCTACCACCTATCAATGGACTATATACTCTCCCAACCTATCAATGGACGTTATTTAACTGATTAACCAGCCACTGAATAATGTGTACTATAGCATCACATGCCAAAACGCAATCCGCAACAAAGAGCGCACTTTGCACTTTGCAAACGTAATATCAGTATCACAATTCCCGAACGCTTCATCGTCAGTCACCAAGTGAAACATGGAGATGATTTACGGAACATTTTACACATCCGATGCACGCTCTGAGTGTTGGCCCGACTGCTCTGTGCAATCTAAACTATCAGTGAATGTTGAAATTGTTTCACCGTCGTGAATTTCATATCTGAATATCTTCAATATTTGCATGTCACAAAGTATCAAAACAACACCAGCATATGAAACATTTCGATGACAATGCCGTTTGTAATGTGTTACATAATATCACAATAAGCTAGATGACTAAAAAATTCTGTTGAGTCCGTCAGTTAGATTATAAAAAAATATTGAACACGTATTTTTTTATTTATTTGTCAAACAAACATTGACGAAAATACAATGCATTCAAGTTGCGCGTGACGTCACGCTTTTGTACAGTTTTTACAAAATAGTGACGTCGCAAGCCCCTACTCCAAAACTTTGTTGCTCTTTATTTTGTTGATTTTTTGTTCATTTGGTAAAGCGAAAAATATGTGTCTAGTATTTTTGTAAAATCTAACTGACGGATTAAATACAATTATAGTTTTTAATCCAATCATCATCCCTGTTTTAAAGTTCTCCATCTGTGTACATTATTTCAGTTTCAAACCATTAAACCATTTTTACGTATGATAACGACATATTCTGTTGCTTTTAAATATGGTACCCAATTTGAAAGAGAACTCTAGTATTAAAATGTACAATACAAATACCCATTTCATTGAAAATGCAGACACAAAAGCAAATGATAGCGTAAATTAACTTTTTCTAAAACACCAGCCAGCACATTTACTAGATTTAACACCAAACTTTGCAGCCATAAAATAAGATTCAATAAAGTTCCGTCAGTGCAGCAGTAAAAAGGGAATCTTCAGAAATGTTAAACTTCGTCGGACTAAAAATATTAGCGAGCTCTTTGACGGCACACGCTGTAAAACCTCTCGCATAAGTTTTAATTTCCCACACAGCGACGCGATAAGAATCTCGGGGAAAATGTAATCCATAAGTCGTCGGGAAATTCTTTTCTGTCTGATATTTTGCTTGGCCGTGAACCTACTCGGGCACGACTAATTTCAGTCTTCGTCTGAATCCGCATCTGAGCAAGAAGATGAACATGTTTGGATGACGCAGCTGAAATAAAACTGAGTTTTCTAGTCATTATACTATTGAATGGACAATCAATGCGCGACTGATGAATAGTAAAGTGATAAAATCAGAATAACATACAATGAAACTTCTATCTTCTTGAATTATAACACAAATTTTGACAATTCCCTACCGTTGACCTAAATAAGAAAAACAAAAATTCATTTAATATTTATTAGTGTATGGCGTAAATTCGTATCATTGGCAAAACGTGACGTTTATTCTTTCAGTGAATTAAAAAATATATTGGGCTACTAAAAGTGTGCTCACAAATGTAAAATTTACACAGGTGATTTACGTCGCCCCTAATTCGAATGAAATGTAAGACTTTCATGAAACCGCACCGTGTTGTATCTAAATTTAAATCAAATAGCTCGACTTTCAGCCGAATAGGAAATGCGCTTGATGGCTCCTTTATTGCGCCGAAACGCTCAAATAACCCCAGTTTAATTGGTAAATTCTCTACGGGCAATCTTAATATAGTCTCATTTTCAATCCGGCTCGGCGCAAAGTTTCGCGTTGCGCTAGCAACCACGACAACGACACCGACAACAGAATAGTACAGGAGGCGACGGTAAAATCGGTAACACTATTAAAAACCGTAATATCAGGTCAATGGATGCTTGTCGTGATGCCGATTCTAAGTTAATATTAACTTAAATCAACATCAAATTCCATATCACATAATTGCAGAAAATAGTGCAATTATTATTTATACTTACAGGACACTCATATGGAATGCAGTCTACACGGATTTTTTATTATGTTGTAACATTATACTCATATTTTGCAACAAAAAAAGATTTTTCGATTGTCTTAAAATGTAAGTCAAATTTACGCTTGCGTTCCAAATACATCTTCCAATACTGGGCTTGAACGGAAGGGCGCTAAATAAACTCGGTCTTGACGAGTTTTCGTACTAGTTCGGAATAAAAGGAATTATTTTGCGGGTAACACTTCTGCTTTTGTCAAAGGAGGCGAAAGAGTGTGCCTCTTGTCTTTCCAGTGTTGCCAGTGCACTCTTGTATAAAAGCACAGTGAAACATAAATGCATTGAAGTGATTGTGTACATTTTCAGCTCATAGAATGAAAGGAGGTGCGAATGTGACATCGGAAAGTCAAATAACGATTTTCAACGAAAGACGACTACGAATTAAAACAATTTGTACCTTATTTTTGGAAAAATAATATTTATTGAATTAATATGCGAATGATCTGTGAATTTGACTATTATTAAATTATTTATTAGAAACTACTATATTCTAAATACGTTTGTTAGCTTGACCTACGCAGGCTGACATATCAAACAGAATCTCCTGGAAAAAATAATGAGGTGAATGCTGAATAGATTTACCATAGCTAATAATTAACCATTAATATGTATTGCTATTTTGGATAATAATAATATGGATCATAAACTCATTCAGAAGCCAGTGACTATGAAGATATTTCGTTAAAGTCCTTTACTTTACGTTTACTTTTCATTGACAACACCGGTGAGCAAGTCGATCCAGTGCATTGGTCAAAGTTCTTCTCTAACCAACTAATGCCCATTGTGCACTCATAGTAATTAACGTTGTCCCGTAGCCAGTCTTCGCAGTTTCTTTTATTGGTAAAACTGTCAGTGACAACTATACGAGTACACGAACTGGGCTTTTAAAGAACCCTAATAAAAATACTTCTATGTGAAAGAACTAAACGTACTTACTGCTATGTTAGGACTATCCAAGCCAATATGTAGTCCAGACTATTCCCATTCCGTAATTAATTTCCGTATAGCTGACAGCGGCTTCAGTAACAGTATTGTTTTTCTTTTGTTGCTATTAGTATTCGCTATTAATTACAGTTAATGGCTGTTCTGTACAAAATATGTGAAAGGCTTTACACAAAAATGTTATTAATAATATCTTTTATACTATACTCTCAGACAGGATGGCACGAATTGACTCAATGTTAAATAAGCTTTGCGCTATCGTTTCAGTACATTATACTCGAGCAAATCACTTTACTTTAAAATAAAATATAATTTTACATATTATAATTATGTACGTTATATAATTTCTGTAAATCTCACACAAGCCACAATGAAAAAGTAGAAGCATCACGCAAAAACATTACAGAAAAAGAAATCGAAACACATTCTGCAACTCGGCCAGTTTACCGACTCCCCAAAAACTTGTTACGCAATAATTGTGAGGGCAAATCTTTGGGGAGCGCGCTGGAGTTGTCGCTAATAGTTACACCAATAAAAGAAGCGCGATAAGGAACTGAGGAGCGTCGGCCAACATTAATTACTGCCGCTCTGAGACAGCTACTTGTCCGGCGAGGAGTAACTTGGACCATAGACGAATGAAGCGGTGAGTTTGTAATTTGTGTTGATTGCATACATTTGCCGATGTGATTACAGGAATTTTAATAGGGGTAGGATTTTAAACAAACTAGAAGTGGAATTTTTCCCGTGTTGGTTTGTAACTCAAAAAAAATGTACGAACTGAGTTCTATGCTAAGCAAGGGTTGTGAGGTAACTTAGCCACGTTTTGAAAGGAGCATGCCGCTCATTTGACTCTACCCATTCGGGGATTACGAGCCTGTTGGTACGTGTGTATAGTTAAAGAAAATTTACTTGGATAAAATAATGAAATGTAACGTAATTGCTGTCATTAATATTACTATGGTGACTGGACATATTGCTCGTTATAAACATATAACAACAAAAAACCACTCCCTTCTCCCCAAGCACGCACGTGTGTATAGGCCCCATCTAAAACAGGAGCAGCGACAATCGCATTAACATCGGCTAATTAGCCTGTCGCCGGTAATTGGCGTCGCGAGCCCGTCACCCGATTGTCCACTGCTGGGGTAATTGGCGCTCGGCGCTTTTTACCCCACGAGCCACCACAACCCAGCTTTAGAAGCCTTCATAGATATCCCTACAAAAAGCAGCCAACGTTTCATTAGTAATAGAATCAATTATTGTTGAATTCATTAAAACGGGATATCATTTCATTTCAAATGTTTTTTTTTTGTGAAAAGTGGAGTTAATTTTTTTAACGTGATCTATATGTTCTATTTCAAAATTCCTGGCGGGGTCCTATTACAAATTTCCCATGATATGATCAATGAAGTCGGTTTATATAGATGTAAAAAAATTTATTAGCAAACTAAATAAACAAAATTTCTTTGTTTAATTTGGTTTGAATCAGTAAATGTGTATGCTTTTCATAAATACGTAGTGCTTTTATAAATAGTGCAATATGTAACAAGTTTAGTATATTATAGTAAAATATATGTCCTACTGCAAAATCCCTCTCCAAAGCTCAAAGGTCCCAACACCAGTTGCATTAGACAATTGCGCGCCCACCAGAACCTTCTAAATGATGACGCAACAAACGCCCATTCTTATTTGGTACGTAAGCGGAGATCAATCCGCTAATATTTTAATTAATTCCCCACAATCCAATAAAACCGGGAGCGGACGCACGATAACATCTCTTTCAGTGCGGCGATCCGCCTCCCACAAGTCGTTATCTCCAGAGACATTCCCCAAAATCAGCTTTTCATTAATTGCGCGAGTGTTATCTCGCGCTGCGTACTCTGTCACTGACCCTAATGTAGCATTGACGCTGATCTGACATCAGATTAATTTATTAGCCGATGCCCGAATGGCCGCCTCGAGTGGAAATTGACTTAGTTATTAGTGTCATATTTTCCTTTATAGATGCCCTTTTCAACGACAGGATTTATCACCCTCTATTAACGTTGACGCTTTTGTATTTAGTAGGTACACGTGAAAATTAATCTTATTAATTTCCGTAATTGGATGTAATTTACTTATGGCTTCGCGATCCGTCAGGTTCTCTTAAGAACGTCGACCTGAATTTTGTGAACCCGCCGAACGCTTATTGGAATTTGCGGTATTTTCTAAGCGTAATCTTTGAATTTATTATGTTAATGAGAATAAATCCAAATTATTCGTGTTAAAAATAAGAATAGGTTGTACTGGAAACACTGTAGTGCATGTTAATATACCGACAGAAAAACAAATGCGACACGGCTCGATCTGCCAATCGGCCTCACAAAGGACGTCGGAAAAGAAAAAAAAAATCAGTGCTAAACTGTTTACGGCGGGACGTGATCGAATGTAATCTGGACCGGCGCTGTACCATTTCCGCTCAATTACGTGACTTAGCGACTTCGGAACCGAGAGCACTGCGCCCAATGGACATGGACCTGCTCGAACAACAATGAAGGTTAATTATATCGGTATTCCAGAGTTCACAAGCCACAAATACAGAGAAAAAATGCTATTTTTTCATTCGAGAATGGTTTACGGGCTTTTGGGTATGTGACTGAGTAGGCGACGAGCTAGCTACTTGTCACTCCTTTTTAACAGCTTTCCACCCAACCCAGCCCACTGTCCCATGTTGGTCTGGGATTTAAAAAGAATATGCCAACTGTGCCTGGCATGCCGTAAAAGGCGACTAATGGTATATCGGGTTTTGGGTGTGTGATTGTGTAGGCGACAGGTTGGCCGCTTGTCACTGCTTTTTCACAATTTTCCATCTGACCCAGCCCGGCTTTTTTTTGGCTGATTGTTGTTGAAGGAGCTTGCTGCCCCTTCGACTCTGCTTACCCCTTCGGGGATTATGGGCGTGATGTTATGTATGTATGCGAATACAAACAAGACAAATGAAGACAGGATTGTTCCCGCGGCTCCTTGGCACGTACATATCAGAGACTCAGTGAGCGTTGCATGATAGACGAGTGAGCGCATGCCATGCACAGCCACGATTATAATACATCACGGGATCCATACTGTAATGCACTTAATTTCATTTGCTCGCAGTTTGTACATTCATCAATTAGCGCGTGCTAAAGCTACTTAATCATACTCCGTCAGTATAGCGTAGTGGATCTCGCTCCAATATTGTGACAGGGTTAACGCGTTCAATATTTATGCTCTAAATTGGATACTTATAAGTTTACACTTAGGCTTAGTTTATATTGTAGTCGACGCAGTTAAAACACAAAGTCTAAGCTTTAAAAGCCTGTCGACGGTACGCAACAGTACTTTACATAAAGTAGGTAACTCGTTATCTACACTAATATTATAAAGAGGATACATTTAATTTGTTGTTTTTTTGTTTTATTAGATTGAGGGGGAAAGTTGCTTTGTCAGCGAGTAACATAGGCTGTATTTTATCCCCGTATTCCCAACGGAAACGAGAACTACGCGGGTGAAACCGCAGGGCGCCGCCAGTATTACAGAAATTAAATGTTGATTGTTTACTATATCCCAATAATATAAAAGTCATATCTAACAAATCAATAAAATGCAACATAGTGTTTATTGAACTCAATAACCAAATTCGTCTATATTCTATAATGTATAAAGTGCATATCATATTAAGCTGAGCTGAGATACGTATCATTAGTATTAACGAGATCCACCTACAATAGGTCTCTTAAATATTAAATGAGTTTGACTATGTGTTTACTCGTGTACAGAAATATTGCTAGGCTTAAACACTACTTCACGAATATGCATACTGGGTAGCTACATCGTCAGAACATTCAAACCTTCCACACGACTTGGAATATTTATTAAGAGGTTGTACAGCAGTAGTACTTCAATATTTAAATACTGCACCTTACATAGGAGAGGCGCTAATTGAAACCTGAGCACGTATTATACCACATATGCAAAAAAACTAAGTTAAGATTTAAAACGTTTGCTAGAAGCATATAAAATACATCATGAGGTAATCAACACATACTTACATGAAAGACCAGTTGGAAAACGATCCAATTTATTTGATTCTTACCTAATGATTACGAAAATTAAAAAAAACCCGACATGAATAGAATAGCTTTATTGTGATATCCAGACTCACTAAATCTAGGGTAATGGTCCATGCGGGCCCCGATTAGTTAGTCATAACGCTAGGAAAATAATGAATGAATTTTACATCTACAGGATTGCAAATATCCATAGGCTTCGGTGTCCGCTACCATAAAGCTGGCAGTATGCTTGCTTATCACATTAAGTAAAACAAAAAAAACACGTCGCGACGTCACCCGCTGACTTGACACAACAAACAGGGCAATCACGATCGTCGGTTAGCGGGCACGGGAGCGTGACAGCTGTTTTTCCGCGAAAGCTAATAACGGCGTGTACATCAAATTTGGCCGCGCCCGTAACACAACGTGTCTCGAGACAACGAGCACGAATAATAAATGCCGGCATTATTTCGGAATAGCGACCGGGACGCGCTAAGTTGGGGTGGCGCTCAGCCGCCTCGTGTCGGGACATATTTTGGATACAATTCTTTTCAGCTTCATATTTATTGTACGCGATGTGGGGATATAAGAGATGAAATCAAATTTTTTCGAGCTATTTTTATACGGTTAAATTGAATAAAACATCAAATTTTAATGCTATTTTTATCAACACAATATTAAACATTATTTTAAAAAAATATATGTCAAATAATTTATCACAAGGCATCATCGCAAAACATTAAAATATCATTACATAGCAAAAATTAAATTTCGCAAATCAAAAAGCAAACGCAAGGGCTCGACTTGTACGCACTTCACAAGGCAACCACCCCGTCCCCTTTGCCGCGCGCGAATAACCGTAACCCACGTTTTATGTTTAACTAAAATTGCAATATCAAGTTTCCCATTCATTTAGGCGCCGCACCAGTCCCCCCGGGCGGTGTGTCGCTCCCCGGTCGCGTTAAAGCTAGCCGTTTCGTGTTATACACAAATCTTCTTCCTAGCGTTATGTCCCGTGCTGAGACGGGGTCCGCTTAGACCATGATCCAGGATTTAACGAGTCTGATAATTCCATTGAAGCGACTGCCGATCTGACCTTCGTAACCCTAAGATAGGGGAACCAGACAATCTTTAGATTATGGTTACAAATCCAAAGTTATTTAAATTTGCAGGTTTCATCACGATGTTTTCCCTCACCGTCGAGCAAGTGGTATAAATACGTACATAGATTTTGAAAAATCCATTGGTACATGCCCGGGTTTGAGCCCACACTCCTCGGTTAAGAGGCGCGTGTCCTTACCATTGAGCTACCACCGCTATTCGTGTTATACACAAAATCGATACAAAAGTGTCTAGCCGACCTTATATTATACGATTTTTTCATTCGATGAAGGTGACAAACAGTCTCACGCCCAGCCTGGTAAGCTGTAATCGAAGCCTAAAGGCGCTTCCAAAACATTGTTACTCGCACGGACCGTGGTACGTAAAGCTGAGGATTCACCGCGGCTATGACTTGAACGACAGACGCCCTAGGTCACCCGTCGTCGGCGCTTAATCCTCAGAGTTTAGTATCTAAGCGTTGAGCCTTCGCTACTTTTAATCACTGAACGAAACGCAGCAGCTTATGAGCTCAATTTTACGCCGGTTTCCTCTGAGAGTGGTCCTTCCATATGGAGTCGTCTCAGTGATGCTGAAACGAATAAAGCTTCAGTATGGCTTCACTTATAAGTACTGTGTTGTACTTGCATCCAGTGGCGGACTAACGGGCGACTAACGGGCGGCGGCAGGGGCGGCCCGCCCCGGGCCCCTGGTCCTGGGGGGCCTCATATTATCTCCAAGTTCCTGTAGTCAAGTAGCTAATTTGTCGCCTACACAATCACATATCCAAAACCCGATAAACTATTGGTATATACCTACTTTCGTAAACAATAGACGGACAGTGGACACCGCGAGTCAATTGACGCACTATTGTGGCTACGAATGACTCTCAAAAGCACTACCTATTCATTTATAATATTTGTATGGGACTTAAATAAACAGATTCGACTGACAGGATAATTTAATTGTTTTTTATTGTTTTCGGTCCTAACAAAAACTGAGTTTTACAAACAAATGTAAATGAGAAATATTTTTAAACAAACACCAAAGTCTTTATATATGCACGATGGCTTGATAGTAGCGACAACAGAGTAGATCACTATCAATCATTTGATATACCTACTTTTTAACCGACTTCAAAAAAAAGGAGGAGGTTCTCAATTCGAATGAATTTTAAAATCTGTCAAAACGCAATGCTTCCATAATTTTTCAAAAGACGTACAAAAGAGTGAAGTAATGGTTTCGCAAGCCTAACGAACTAATATATGTTTTCGAAAAAATTTTAAATTAAAAAAGAACGTGCATAATATATTTGAAATCGATTAATAATTAAGCGTCTACAATAATGTATTTTTTAAATTTCTTAGTTATGTCTTGGAATCATTGTGTGTGGTGTTGTACGTATCCGTATTGAATCGTTAATTAATCACCTGGAAACGATCACTAGCATCAGTATCTGTTTGTCCCGGCGCGCGCGGCGAGCGTGGCACCGCAGCGACTTAAGGCTGCGGGGCTTTCGCGATTCCTCACATTTTTGCGGCGCCTTTGCCCGTCTCACACGGAAATACTCTCGAAATTTCACTCCCGAGTCCCGGTAAAAAGGTACGCTTTGTGCACCGCCACGTTTTAAGCCGACTGTTTTGATATTCCTCCACAGGTGGTCCCGTACGTTTTTATTTTAACTTTTAAACAAGCCCCCGCGACCATTCTTGTCTTTATTCGCACAAAGAAAATGTGACGCTGGTTTTTGTTTAAGGTGCTTTAGCTTTTTCTGTGCTAATACGAGTATGTGTTGCGGGGACGTTATTACGTAAAGGGTAGGCACTACACGCGTGCACGTAAATGCTAGTCGGTCTGAGTTATTTACGCACAGTTTAATAATTGGAATTGCTCTAGTGTATGTTATTGACACATTTAAAGGAGTTATACTACGTAATACAATTTGCAAATAGCGGCAAATTTTACTGGAGTTGAGGATGTGTATAAAAGTTTTTAAAGATATTTATTTGTTAACTATATAACACACCTAGTTTGGAGCTATAAAGTTTACTATAATTTAAAAAACAAACGAAAATCTTCATTGTTCAAATATCGTTGTCTATACTACTGCTTCAAAATTATAGACGAAGCTCGCGTACCATTAGCGACCGAAAGCTAAGCCGATGACAAATGAATGACGCGATTCCATCGTTCAAATCGACGTCCCTCAATGCGCGATGTGCGCTGCATAGCTGCATGCAAGAACACTGCACACGAACCGCCATTATTCACAACTCGTCTAGCTTCAAATTCATAATATTTTTTTTCCTTCCGTATAAACCATTTCAGACGGGAAAAATCAATCAGATACAAAACGTTATTTATAATATTGCCTCCGACCAAATGTTAAGTATAATTATATAGTATAAGGACCAGTCTCCAAAAAAACATTATTGTTTAATAGATTGCACCTTTATTGTACATTATTTTCTCACAATTTTTTTTTTAATATAAAAAAATAAAATAGTGGAAAAAACTTAGCTTTTTTAGTAATTGGAGGAACAAACATATTTCATGGAGTTTAGATTATATCTGAAGCAAAAAAGGCACAATAGTGATTAGAAACTAGACTACTTATTAACTACGTTAGGTTTCCAACCTCTACGCATCAGCTGTATCTGTAATACCTCTCTGGCGTGAAAACCATATAAAAACTAACTACTTATATTATATGATTTCATATTTTTGGGCAGAGCTTGAACTATTTTTGATTCGTTAGAAATAAAACGTTACGGCAGGTTTAAGTCGAAGTGCTGAGACCGCAGATTTATCTTAAAATCTCGAAATTACCTCTTTTATAGATTGCCGAACGCTGACGCTTTTAAGGAGTTGTTAAAAGTATATAGCTGCTTAGCTTAGCAACTCGTTAATAACGGTGAGCTAAGTTTTTATTGGACGGTTGGCATTTGCACTAGCGAGTTTATAAATGCCAAAGAATAAAGACCTTAATTAAAAGCAAGAAGTTGCCTTTCCGCCGCAAACAACACAGGTATTGCCTGGCCGTCTCAAAATAGTGTTTGGGTGTTAGTCGCTGCGGCACAGGCAACATCCTTTCAGATTTATGCAGCATCAGCTCAACTCATAAACAGTGATTCATAGCTGCTCCGGTAATGGATTTACCCAGTTCATTCATTATGCAGCTGGAATTATGGACCTGGACTGCCATAGCTCGTGCCGACGTACACCGCGGTTCTGGCTTAGCTGAATGGAGTTATGTAGAGGTCAGATGAGGTAAGCTCGACGCCAATAAAAATGTACGAATTGTATGTATATTTCAAGCCTCGTCGAGATCCGAAAAATAACAACATATGAATATTGCACATATTTATCCGCCAAAATATCTAGGCCACGCTCCCAATCTATTTGAAATGCGTTCTTCAAAAGAACTACATTTGTACATTACGAATCTCACAAAAAATCTAGTACGTAACCACGTTAGTTTAGTGTTTAGGCATATTTCTTTACATTTTGTTTTCATATACAGAACCTTTGTTCGTTCTATTATGTCCTAAGTAGTCCCTTAAAAGCAGTGAAGTGTAGTCCAACGCTTACCTGTAACAAAAAAATACGCGTTAACCTCACGTGAACAAACAGGTACAAACATAATCATTTCCATTGATACGAAACCACCTCTCACAATAACATGCGGAAAAAAATCACATCCATGCGAACAATAGACTAGAAGTTATTCTAGACCGAAACAGGCTAAATTTATGCCGCATCTAGTGCGTGCATGCGATGGCTCGTGATTCATGGCGCCTCTGGCTGCGAATTTTACCAATTTTATTTATACCGGCTACGGAGACTCCATCTTTGTCGGCATAGTAAACTGTGACGTCATTTTATTACGCTGTTCCATCACTCTGAGGGGGTCACTGAGACGGGACATGTTTGAACGTAGTCACTTTCGGACTAAGCAGTCAACTAAAAGCAGATACCTATAATTAAATTGTAACGATTTTCTAACATGTACCTATATTCGATACGCGTATTCCTACAAAAACCATACTTATTTTTAGTATACACAACGTTTTTTTATTGAATGTTGAAAAATTGCTTGTTTAAGAAAAAACTGACATTGCTATTTGCATGAATATTCAAAAGTTAAAAATATATTTTTTGCGTATCGGTTTGAAACGGTTTGCTCCGAAAAACCTAGCTAACGAAAATTTCATTTAAAATATACACGACATGTTGATGTCTGTTTAAAATGCAATATGCGCTGGACTGTACAGTTTAAAAACTTTTTTTTATTAGTTGAGTGGACCTTTAACGCATTTTTAATAAAATGTTAACATTTAAGTTTCTTTCCAATGCTTAAATATTTTTACATAATTGGATAAAAAAACTTTAAATTTAACGCAACTGCGAATTTATTTATAGAAAACTATATTGGAGTTATGGTGGTATTAAAGAAAGATAGGAACTGTAAAGTTCCAAGTGTATTCGATCCCAGTTTTAAGTACGATAGTAGTATATAAAATAGTCTTAGTTTAGCACGAAAATCACATTCGATCTGTGATTAAATTAACCACCATAAAATCGATTCATATCACAGATAACTTTATTTCAAGGCGTCATCAACAAGAACGTGCATGCACTTACTAGGACATTACTTATTGCTTTTTGGACTTTGTCTACCCCTTCGGGGATTGCGGGCGTAAAATAAAGAAGTCAAGAGCCCGACTTTTACCATTTCAGTCAGTAGATTAGCTACTTTTATTCTAGCCGCATCCGCTTATAATTTCGGCAAAACGTTTACGCCCACCCACAAATTCGACAAGTCGAAATCTAATAGCAAATTCAATGAAGTATTGAGCAAATACTTGCGCGTGACAGCTGGCTAAGCAGGCGTGTCCGGCTCGAATGACCACAAGGCCGGAATTACGGCCCACCGCGATAACTTGCGCTAGCGCCGGCACCTTCCGGCAGCCAGCGTTGTCTGATTTACGCTTTACCAACTTAACATCTACTGGTTTCAACTGAGTGGACAATTCGCGAGGGAAAGCGGATGAAGCCTAATAAATACTAGCAGTTAATTTTACTCACGCACACTTCAAAATTGTCGCGGATTGAAGTATGTGCAATATTAGCGTGTCCAGAGTCCTTTCAAGATAGAATATACGACAAACTTTGTTGAAAAATTGTCGCGTTTTAAATAAATTTGCTCGAACTATAATGAAATGACAAGCATTAATATATTTTGTATTACGAAAGATGTTTTAATAAAATTAATTATATTTTCTGTCATTAAAGGTGAAATCGGTGACCAGGTACTTAACGCAATATTTTTAAGTTTTTTAGATTTGTCACACAACATACATAAATAGAACTACCAATACGGGAAGTATAACATTTTAAAGGGTACTCGAGGAAAGATGTTCAATGACCTATTATTTGTGGTGCGGTCGCGTGCACAGGTTAAGATACACAGCAAATGTTTAGACGCTATGTCAAAGAGATAAGGTTTATTGTCGAATAACATCTACACGTTCGTACACGTGACACGTACAGGGACGGTACGACGCTCCGGTCGGAATTGTCTATTTAGTAAGACATAAGCGCCTCTAAGCTCTCGCCGCAACATATCCATTGTCTAGTTGTTTCCAATTTTAAAATGTATAGTTCAAATTTTGTATTCTACACTACTACAGCTGTGGGAGTTGAGTAAGGAAAATCTACCAATGCGATCATTATTTACCATAATTGCAGTGTAATACCTATGTGAGATAGAGAATTCAGCTAAACAAGCGCTTTCGATATATAAATCAAGCGAGATATTTGATTGAAGGAGGCTTATTGAGGAGAACATAGCGCGACTAATACACCCGTATGATATCGCTTTGCAATGCTTTGTTTTGCATCTTCACTACTACGACTTTACACTGCACAGGGCTCGAACTGCTCGAAGAAGTGCATTGCTTTGCCACGTCTATTACAGAGCATTTCAGGATGAATATCACCCAAACCACCTACCATGTAGGCTGTACTTCAACAGCACTCGAAACGGGCGTTGATGAAAAGTTAAAGTTATGATTTATGCGAGTTCGCGGCTGGTTTAGTCGCGGCACGCGGTAAGAATGTTTTGTTCCTTCCACGTGGCAAGTTTTAATGAGCGAACTTTAAGGTGAAACTAGCCTGCAACTCCAAGTAATGGTGTCTAACCGCTAGGGCGTCACTAACAACTTTTACGCTTGATAATGATGATATGCTACCTGCGCGGGCAAAAATAACGCTCCGTTTTAACTTTTTAGCCAATTTGCGGCTTGTGTTGTGTTCCAAGTTTTGTTTTTGACTTTGTTTTAGAATTTGGACCGCGTCACTGCTGCGGTTTGGACGTTCGCGGTCGGCGGGGACTGTCTACTTTTCTTTGTTATTTGGTATTAAAATAAAAGAGACTTTGTAACTAGTGTGTAGATTAAAGGTAACATCGTTAATTATAGAGATAACTCGTGCGTATGACCAAAATAGCCTTCTGTAAAAAGCAAAAGTCCTTAATTTCGAGATCGGAAAGCAGTAATTACGTAATCTATGCCACCCTAGGGAAGTGGCGTGAAGTTTAGTTAGTTAGTTAATCTGACGAATAAGCTATTTAAGAGATAAACAATGGGAACATTACAAATAGTATTAAACAACTTATTGCAAACAATAATATGAATAAAAATAAAAGTAACAACAATTCAAACAATTACTATGACAAACAAAACAACAATAGAAACGTCTTTCCAGCACAAGGCTTCCCTTCTCAGAACAAAGCAACACCTCCAATAACAGAAGCCTCCCAACGCGCATCGGGGTAATGTGAAAAGCGTATAAAATCAATTTGCGTACAACAAACGCTCGGTGACCGTCGAACGAACAAATAAACATTGTGCCAACTTTATTGGTTTCATTTCGGCTGATGCATGCGCTTTATCGCGCGGCGTCTTGCAACAAATACAGTATTACCATGCGGAAGTAATCAATGAACTGATGGCCGAAAAGATTAATGGAACTACCATTTTTTCGGTGGCAAAAAATCTTTTTTTAGGCCTAATTGGTTTCTAGCTGAGCTCAAGTAGAGGATACGATTTTACTTTTTTGTACAAAAAGTTATTAAAATAGTTATATGATATGATATTATAAAAAACTACACGAATAGAACATTAGTTATCGTATAGCACAATCGTACAATTTACCAAATCCCAAAAGTGCAGTGCCATTAAATTCATAAGTCTCTTACCATCCCTACTAATAATATAAACGCAAGATTTTGTATGTATGGATGGATGTGTGATACTCTTTCACGCAAAAACTACTGAACGGTTTTTAACGAAACTTTACAATAATATAGCTTATACACCCGAATAACATATAGGCTATGATTTATCGATGTACCAGGCGAGCAAAGCCGCGGGCAAAAGCTAGTAATACTACAAAACAGTACATAAGTGACAATATATAAATTTTCTTTGAGAATAAGAACATAATATTTAATTTTTACTCTTCACGCCATAATTCCCAACAACCACGGCATTTTATGGGTTAGAGATATTCTATTACACTCTCCGCCACCACTGTACTACGGTGTACTACCGAGTAAATATAAAATGAGACAGAAATATATGCAGTCTCAACTTTATTTTAGTGTCACTGCGCAGGCTTGACAGAACTCTAGTGCTAGTAAACTCGAGTGTTATGCCACCATAAACACCGCATTTGCGCTCAGTGTTACGCATGCTGTAAAAGTGAAATTAACATAACAGTATATAACGCATATAACTATATTTACTGGCTCGATGGCGCATTCGTAGTAGCCCTGCATGTGGCCCAAGAGTTGTGGGTTCGATCCCCACCCAGACAAACATTCATGATATGAATACTTGTATTTGTTCTGTGTCTGGGTGTTTATATCTAATATATAAATATATATTTTAATACCACTGTTGAATCTAATATCCGTAACTGCTTGAGGCACTTACATCGGAATTAGATGAATGTATGTGAGTTAGTATGATATTTATATAAACTACATCCCACAGCGACGTTTCCAATTCGTAATATAATTTAACAAACTAAGATATTATTTCAGTGTTCCCCACTGAGCAGAACAAATGCAAACCGTCTTCAAAGTTCGCGAACGTTCGACCCGCACTATGAGAAGTTTGCCTCGCTTCACTTGAGAAAATATTCATGTGTGAACAGAAAAAATTGCCTTGCGCGCACATATTTCTAGAGAATGACTTATGTCTCACGAAAAACGTGCTAAATGAGATTTTGTTTTGCATTTTTCAACACGTACATCTCGACAAATTGTGCGACTTGAGCAAATGCTAGCTTTTTAAATATTGTTTCGAATTTTTTTCTATATTCTCTACTCTATATTTATACTACCTATCTTCTAAGGACTGGATTGTATGAAATATGATATGATATGAGTGAAATGGGAGTGAATGGTTTGACCAGGAGATATGGAATAGAAAAGCATGCTGCGCCGACCCGAGGGAGAACGGCAAAAATATTTTCTAAACAAGCATACGGCTTAAAATTTAACAAAGATAGCAGGTTGCGGCTAAGTTATAAAAAAAAATGGTATGATCCCGTTCCCATATAACAACTCACATATCAAACCCTACTTGAAACGATTCGATTAAAACGAACACATCCTACTAGCTACAAATTCGTTTGCGCAGGCAAACGAGAGGTTTAGAGAAACCTATTGACACAGCAAAACCGCAACGCGCAGCAAACTTCAATTTAAAAATACAGTACAGCTTTTTTAATCCTTTTAACAGAAACTGGCGATGGTTAAATGGTTAAAATACGGTCAGTTTGAACATATGCATTTCGGAAATAATTTTTTTCGTCTCGCCAACATCTGCAATCATACAAATATATTTTCAAATTACAACATCTAATAGAAACGAGAGAAAATTGGCTCTCAGTTAATGTTGTAGACAATTTGCATATTCTAAACATCAACTATAAACTCAACCTACAATTCACTGCCAAAATCTTCTCGTAATTAAAAATTATAAAAGAAAAAAATTCTATGACTTAATAAAAAGTAATTCTGTAAGAGTGTTTGTTGCTAACGAAAGCTTTATGATACAGAATAACACTCCTGTGCGAGCCCTCCATCCCCTCCAAATTACATGGCTGTCATCAAAACGCATCATTACCAACCTTTTCAAAGCAACCGCTGAAAGTATACGAACTACGTCGGTCCACACCCCCGTAGTAGCATCATATTACCGGAGTATACAATTATTTGGTAACAAGCGCGAGCGAGCCGTGGATGTACCGGCGGGCCTGTCACGCGATGTGGCGTGTCGTCTCAGTCACACTAATGAACACATAATTACTTCTCCACTGATTGCTGCAGGGCTGCCAAACACACGGCCCACTTACATACCCGCCGATATACCTCTAACTAAGTAGCTTCTAAACGTCGGTGATGGGTTGTTTCGTTCGATTGCTTTTATTACATTTTAATTGAGCGCTTTAATTAATTTTCGATAAATGATGGCTAGTTCAATGAAAAGGTTAAATTGCTGGGTTCCTTGTTTAAAGGACAAAAACATTAAAAATCCTAGTCTTATTACAACGTTAAAGTAGTTATCACGATTGTGTGTTTGCATTGGGAAGATGAACAGTTCCCTAGGGATGAGTTCCCGGTGACAAGTGAAATTCTCCGTGGGCAGATATAATTCACAGAAAGGATTTTATTAGGACTCGCTTTAGCGAATTTAGGCTGTTAGACAACTTTAATAGAACAATTACCACGCTCACCTTGGGCGTCTAGTTATTTCGTCATAAGGTCGTGATGGCATTATTAAGAGCACGAAACATAGTTCTAAACTTAAGCACTTCGCATCCAATAATTTATGTTGCATTTGTCCTTTTTGCTCAATATGACGATGAAAGTGACAAAAGAAAAAACTTTTGCACCGATCGTGTTACTCATTGATGATTCCATCTTGGTTTCGCATGAACGTTCGCAACGTAATAATTACATTTCCAGTAATTACATCAGGGGTGGCAACAAGTGAATAAATTTTATGACGAAAATTAGTCACGTGCGAAAGAAATTATGAATTATTTTATTAATGGCTTCGTTTGTGTTTAAAAATTTATGTTTTTATAACATACTACACTTAATGTTAGTAATAAACCTAAACAGTTAAATCTTGTTAATATAAATTCTTGTAAATATAAATTCGGTGTTTATTTTTTTCTTTTTATATAAAGATTTCAATAGTTTTTTACTGATTAGTTAATTTATATTAAACTGAGAGAAATAACACATTAGTGGTGTTTATGTCTAGTCTGGAAGTTTGTATTACCACTTTGATTCTGATTACCATAATACTACAATAGCAGTTAGTAGTTATTCTATATACTTTGGAATCAAATCAATGTACATATAAATGTTTTTTTGTTTTATGTAATCGCGGGCAGACGAGCAGACAGTTCACCTGATAGTAAGTGATTACTGTCGCTAATGTACATCTGCAACATTAGGAGTTACAGGTGCGCTGCCGTTCAATTTTAATGTTGTTTAATTAATAACTATGCTAGTAGCCAGTATACAGTATATCAGTGTTTCTTTAAAATCAAAAGTTATTTCTCAACTTATCGTTAATTCGGTAACAAAGTAGATGCTATCCTAAGGTTTTCGATTTTGTTCATCACGAGTCGCAATCTGTCCGACACAAGGTTGTGTAAGAGAAGCTAATTACTAGAATCTTATCAAGAGTAATGATGACTGATCCCGAAAATTGCTTTCTCTTTGTTTCGACAGAAGACTAGGTATTAACAACATTGTAGCAAAATTCTATGGATGAACTAACTAGTTAGCAAGTCCCTAGTTTTTTCCTGCGGTTTCGCTTGAGAACGGGGCGATACAAATTTGACGGGTCAGCTAATTCATACATTATACACGCCCACATTCTCCGAAGGGTCCAAAGTCCAAAGAGCAGTGATTTCACTAACGACATTTACCCAAAAATAAAATTAAACCGGGTTGGAAAATTGTAAAACGTAAGTAGCAAGTGACTACACAGTCACATACCCAATACCCAGTACACAATCAGGACCCTTTCTGGACAGGAACACAGTTGGTACGTACCTTCATTATATTTCGGTCCAGTTATGAGTACCATCATAACTACATAGATTAGGGGTACAACAAACAATATAATAATTAATCATGATATATGAATGAAAACTATTACGAATATGTTTAATACTCTACCTGAGTTTGAATAAACAGTACATTTAATGAACATGTAATTACTTCTCCTCTGATTACGTCAGGGATGCCAATACTCCACAATATTTTTGATTGATATTTATTTAGAAACAGTTTTAAAGTTATCTACTAAGACCAATATAATGTTCTTTCTAGAACATATATAAGTGTATATAATTAATACGTAATCATAAATTCGAAGTGTAGCCCTGACTCAAGATACTTGAGATCCGGGAGTGTATATTGCGTTTAAACAAGGCAATATAAAAACCATTATTCTTCACGTTTATCTACGAATACTCGTTTTAATACTAACAAACGATAATTAATTATTTGACAAAGCACTTAAACATTCATTACCTTTTTTATGTTTAAATGCAATATAAATAACAATATATTTTACGTAATAAAGATGTTGTGCAGAGCCAATTTCAAGGTATAAACAGTTCTATTAAATAAATATAAGTACTAACATTAACCTAATTCAAATAACAACCTAACAATTTGAAATGAAGTCAGAGAAGATCTCAATAAAATAATGGTGACTTAGACAATTACGAAGTCACATTTTTGTAATGAGGCTCGATCTTTATTCATTAATCATTAGGATCATTAAGTACTATGATTTTCAGTAGGTCTTAACGATAAGACGTTAGACTTTTGGCGTAAACATCTCACCGTTTGAATAGCTCATAAAAAGGGTTTAATTTATTAGTAGTATTACGGAGCAAAGAAGAGTGAAACTAACGTTTAACGTAGCAAATTTTCTCAAAATGTTTAGAATCTTTTATATATAAAGTTATATTATATTATAGATACAGTATAACTTACCCCACTAGGGAAGTGGCGTGAAGTTCAGTTAGTTAGTTAGTTTTACAGTTTAATATAAATTCAAGCTCGCCTTTTAGAAAAACAATACTCCATACGGACCTTAAAGAAAAATATACTTACTCGCATCATAATTCCCTCCCACCCCTGACCGATCCCACCCAACATATATTATATATATATAATAATTTAACAAGCTCGCACCGTTATAACGCAGACGCGGGTAAGTACTGTATTTAGTGTTGCCCAAAGCAAGACTCTTGCGGCGGTCTTGCATGCCGTTATCTTGCAGACTCAATCTTGTTCTTGATCAAATGTTGCTTGTCGCTTGGTCCTGTGTTAAGACCAAGCAACAAGCAACATTTAAGCAAGAACAAGACTAAATCTGCAAGATGACGACATGCAAGACCGCCGCAAGAGTCTTGCTTTGGGCAACACTAACTGTATTACAGAAGTGGCTAATTAACATAACAAGTGTCGAGTAATTGGTACGATGTCGCCGCGACGGTGTTTTAAGTCACGCGCCGGGTTCAAATAGATTGGGTGTCTCGGATCACTCATGCCACAGAAATGAGAACTGAGCAGTATGGATGTTGCTTATATTTAAAATTATTAATAAAAGGACAGGTAAGGAGCAGTCTTAGTCGACGAACATGCATGAAAAAACTAATGAATGTAGAAGAAGCAAAAGTTGTGTGCCAGGATCCTAGCAAATGGAAGGGTGTGATATATGAAGAAAAATATCTATACTTGAATAGTTTAAAAAAAAACTTAGATATCGTCAGCAAAATGTCAATATATTAATCTATCGCTGGGTTCAAAACTTCGATTCAGTCGAGAATTTACATTCTGCATTTAAGCTCAATTACGAGAATCGAGAAAACTACTGGATGCACTACCATGTAATTCGACAATAAACATAAAATAGACAATGAAAATGTTTAGACCATTCGATCAAAAATATCTGTCCGATAACAGATACAAAGCTATTGCTAATTTATGTACGAATTAATATTCTGTTAATTGTCAACGTGCGAATCAAATAAATCTGCGATACAAATTCGGTTCTACAGATAATTGAAATGGCATGTCATTTTCAATTTTCATATCAGATATTCTAAATGTAATTACGAGACTCGCTATATCCTGGATCATGGTCTAAGCGGACCCCAACTAAGCACGGGACATAACGCTAGGAGGATGATATCAGATATTCTAAACTAGATACTTTGATGAACCTAAAATGCATAAAATGGTATCTTTTTACAAGGTCAAGGTTTACATTAGGTACTAAAGCATTTTAATTTTAATTTCATCACACGTTATTCAGGTTAAACGTGTATCTCGGGTTGAATACGGCATAATCACTTCGTGATCGCACACAGTTTCCGCAAGCGATCACACGAGAATTCGCCGAGGCAAGCATCAAAACGGCAAATAACCTCTAGGAACGTGTTAGCCCGAACATTTCACGCGGACAGATTCCGATTCTACTGTTTGGTGACCAATTTTAGAATTCCGGTAACAAATGGCGCAAATCCGTCTAGGTCGGACGCGACACGTACCGGCCCCAAATAGGAATCCGATAAATCCGTACAAGCCCCGAGTGTCGTAGTGGCGTACAATATGCACACGTATTACCTACCTGTCGGCAGATAACTCCCCCTTACGGACCATTACGGCTAAAAGGGGTAATTTGACTAACGCCCGTTTTAACTAGCTCCAGGGTAGTCTCATAAAGGTTTATATAAAAACTTTTTGGGTTGAACAAGTTTAGAATCAAAACATACCTATCGTGAACAGGCTTAGGTCCCACAACATAACAAATGCCACTAAACCTCCTGGTTCCCAAAAATATATATTGTGTTTTTCTTTTGAAATAAAACTAAGGAACTTAGGTGTGGGCGTCATGTTTATTTTAAATAGCGTATGTTCCAATCATCCGTGATTATTTTCGAGAAACCTAAACATTATTACACAAAACAGCGTGGGTATCTTTTTACACTACAACAAATTCAGTACATTACTGCCAATAAATCGTAGGCCGTTACTTGACGTCTACTACAAGAAAAAAAATAATTTGATTTTTCTAAGACATACACGCATAGAATAATAGCAATGTTCATAATTCATCACTTTACCAAACGCCTAATAATAGCCTCGAGTCCCTTTGAACTTCCATCCGCCTCCACCCTGCCACACAGACCTGCGGACCAATTCTTAGCTTTCCGGCAATATTCTAACGCAACGTCAGTGTGCAACGGAGCAGAAGCATTAATTGCGATCGGTCCACAGCGCACGCGGGCGAGCCGAGCCTTCGGTCAGCGGTCCGATAACCCGCGGTGACCTATGTCCGCCGGAACCGGACTCGGGTGGACCGATGGTGACGCCGCCGACACTATTTGTTTAGTATCTTAGATCTATGGGTATGCTCCAATAAGATTTCTAAAATACAGCACAAGTAAGACGTCAGGTCTGTTCATAATATTGTCATAAACATATTTCAGTAAACAACAAAATCAGCAGTTTTTTCATTGTTCTTTAGTATCTTAGATCTATGGACGTACTGTAGTTTAATATTTCTAAAATGCAGTATGCAGTACATGGCACAAATGAACCGTCAGGTCTGATCATAATTAGATTTACATTATTAAACAAGCGACAAAATCAGCACCCAGCATCAGCCTTTTTTGGTCATTAGCCATTTAGATCCCACAGAGCAAAGGCCCCCTTAGTGTCCGCCACTCCTCTTCTCCATCACCAACAGGTTAGTTAGTTTTAACTTACAATCACGATTGTTATTCTGTTTTTTTTTTCCTAGAAATTCCCCTTTATATATGTAGGTATTACAAGACGCCCAAAGTATTACCAACCTAGATACATATTTAAAAACATATTCTTTAGAGTTTTCATTGTTGTCTTTATAATATCAAAGTTATTACAAATTCGTAACTGTAACACAATTCGAAACAAAAAAACGGTTATTTCAAACCCGAGTTCTTCTTACATTTAAATATGTAATAGGGCCGTGTTTTGCATTGAGTCTGTATAGAAAGAAAGTAAGTGATTATTTTTCAAGATATAAAACTTCTATTGGTTTCGAAAACTTTGGGAACCAAAACATCTAGTAGTGAATTAAAGACACTAAAACAATGTACCATTTTTGAATTGAAAAAAACAAGCATTTTGACAGATGATAATTTCCACATGATATTCGCATCCGAATATGGGAACACCGTGTCGCCATCCCTATATTTGCTTTGCATAATCTATGACGCATAATCTATAGACGAACCGCAGATTGACTACCATAACTATGTTTATACCAAGATAGTATAGAAAATAAACTAAATAGTTTTCACATCTAGTTGAAGGTCGCATAAAATGTATCTCTACTTTGTACCAAATATATACCAGTGTTAAATTAATTAATATAAAAAAAATGTGGTTTATAGACGTGCCATCCATAGAACTACTTGTAATATAGTTAAATAACATCATCTTTCTAGCGTTATGTCCCGTGCTAGACGGGGTCCACTTAGACCATAATCTAGGATTTAGCGAGTCTGGTAATTACATTGAAGCGACTGCCGATCTGACCTTCGTAACCCCAAGTTAGGGGAACCAGACAATTTTTGGATCATGGTTACAAATCCAAAGTTGTTTGAATTTGCAGGTTTCATCACGATGTTTTCCCTCACCGTCGAGCTAATGGTATGAATACGTACATAGATTTAAAAAATCCAGAGGTACGTGCCCGGGTTTGAAACCGCACTTCTCGGTTAAGAGGCGCGTGTCCTTACCATTAAGCTACCACCGCTCAATATAGTTTGATAACGGTGCCCAAATATTGTATCAAAAAAAAATTATAAAGTCTAAACGTAGGTACCTAATATTTTTTAGTATTGTGAGTTACGATCATAGATTTGTAGTAACCGAATAGATAATTTATGTTTCACATCCAATCTATGTGAGTACGCAGTTAAAAGTTTGAATATTCAATCCCACGTCAGATCGCGATAGCCGGTGATTTATGGTTTCGATTTCGAAACTGGCAAGTCAATTTTAAGATTAACATATGCGGGTACCCATTTTAATCGCATTTCGATCTTAATAACCCCGTTGCTTCTAAGCCAGAGCTCTTAAAATAAGATGATGTTAAAGTCGGATTGACACAAGCTTTTTTCCCGCAAAAAAAAAAGAGACCCCGAGGGATGTTTCGTAAAACCCATTTGGGAACCTAATATACTTATTTATACATCGTTATATACCAGACTTCACATTGAATTAGCAGCATCAAACGCAGATAATATTACGATCTGGTTCAATGTAAATGTAGTTAGTAACCACTGCAATCTTTCATGTACAGCCATTTAGCAACACATGGAACTTACATAAAAAAATCTCGTTCTAATAACAGCTCAATTGTGTGACCAAATTAGATCATCTCCGCCGTACCCACGTTTCGATCAAGAGCTTAATTAAGCCACTTAGAGCCACTGAGCTATAAATGCTCTGTAATTGCTTTGCCAAGTTTATAATCAGGCAATAAAATAAACCGTTACTTAATGATGGCATATGCATAGATTCCTCAATATAATGATGAAATGTCAAAATACTCAGTTATTTTCTTGCGAACACTGAATAAAACCCGATATCTATTTCCACAACGCACCAAGTCCCCCACACAGCTAAATATAAATCAGAAGGCACCGCTAAAAGCCATCGAAATATTTTTTATTCCAATTCAATTGTAAAACTTAAAGGAAGCGAGACGACGCAAAAAGGAATGATGCCCTTTTAATGGCCGATGATGGAGCGCTTCGCTTTGAAACTAACAACAATAGATCGGAAAACAAAGCTCCGAATATAACCGCATCATTTAAAACTCTATTTACAACTGGATATACCTATATTTTTATAGTAAATAAGCAGATTACTTTTAGGTTTTTAGTACTTGAGTTAAGTTTTAGGTACTTGTTAATATTTGTATGAGATTGAATAGGACTTGATATACGAATATTATTCGTTGTCAAAGGGGGCATAAAAACGGTCGTTGATATGATTAACATTTCGGCCGTCGGTCAGTAAGTTGGAGTAGATTTGAAATTTAAAATCAACTCCATGTACTGTCTGCTTTACCTATTTAAGATATAACTCCTAGACTATTTCAAACTTCGCCTTCAATTTTTTGACATTAAAAGTCTTTTACGATTTCTAAAAGTATAACGTCTCAAACCGCACGTTCAGTAACCAGAATCACAACAAACCCATCTATCGAACAAGACCGAAACGACAGGCCAGCGGCAGACCGTTTATCGAGTTAGAGGACACTGAATGAGATTGGTCCGCGAATGTGCGCATACATATTCAAGCGGTCGGCCGATCGCCGCCGTCACGACGCAGCGCGTTCGTCAACATTGCACGACAACTGCAACACCACGACCGCATATTGAACGGACGCCATGACTGAACAAGTAGGTAAAGGGCATATTGAGAGGTGCTGACGCGACTTATGAGCTAATAAATTGTTAATATAAATACTATTGCGGTTCGTACAGACCGCAGTTACAAATTATGGGGAAACACTTTACACAAAAATAATAATTTCGGCTGCATATTGCTCTAAGACTGCCTAAGGAGGTAAATAGTCCAAACCCAGCCAAGAGAGGGAAAAGATAATAAGAAAATCTCTTAAGTAAATACAATTTGTATATTGAACTGTTATGTTACGGTCATGGGAATTGTAAATTTGTCATAACAATTGATAAATATTTATATTTAAACTGTTACAGCAATGCAAATACTGACATAAGATTGTAGATTATTTGTGTTATCCAATTGCAGTTAAGGTGCAATGTGGATATATTACACGTTAACTGAAATTCCTAGATCACATATTGAATAGCTATATATCGTAACATGGCATCATGTGGATTTTTAATTTTGTACGACATACTACGTCAAGTCTTTGAGTTCCCTGAAACTAGCAATAAAATAAGAATAGACAATAAAAAATAAAAGGCTGCGGAATATAAAAATTCTAGAACGTTATTTTCTTATGTACTTCAAAATGCTTCAAAACTGCAACACTGTTTTCGCTGAACTGGGAAAGGAGCACATTCTTTCTTCCTGTGACAATAAAGGTAGACATTCAAATATAATTAATAAAATTAGCATTTCTAAGAATCGAGCCTCTTGTTATATACCTTTGCTCTTATTACGTAGAAGTACATTAGGAACTCATTTCAACAAATACATTTTAATGAAACTCACGTAATAACCGAGCATTGGCGGCAAAATGGAATTGAAATACTCCATATTTCAGAGAAATATCGTAGAAAACGTCTAAAAGCTGGAGATTACAAGTTTTAAAAGTCAATGGACAGATCTTCACGGGGCCCGGGGGAGATGAGTGGAACTTCTTAAGAAATTAAAGCATGTGAGAACGAGCAAGCTTTTGTACTCAAGATAATAGTCAATCTCAAAGTCGTTATGGATAAAACATTCTGGTTATTGAGAGCGCTTTTTAAGGCACCTACATGTTACGGAGATGGAGAAGCCACATACATTGATCCGACTCCAAGGTAAGTAGCTTAACCACTTGTGTTACGGATATCAGAATCAACGTGGTATTGAAAATATATACTTTAATATTGGATATTAACACCCAGACACAGCACAAACACAAGTATTCATCATACGAATGTTTGTCTTGGGTGGGGATCGAACCCACAACTCGTGACGCCTGGGGTAGGGTCACTACCGAATGCGCCATCAAGCCAATCAAATCTAACCAAACGTAGAATGTACCTACGTCATTGATTGCATTAGTTTTGCCGTCCTAAAGATTTATTCAGGCTTCAAGCAACCACAAGTCCATTAGGAAATTATAACCCGGATATGTACAAATCGATAACAAGATACACCCGCACCACACAGAACGTTCAAAACGAGCAATCCCACATACCCAACCCATCCACCCAATTTGTCCCTTCCGGCCACAGATATACACAGCCCAAATCCCTATCGGCTCCCATAGATTATGCATTATGAATTGATCGTAGAGCCAGCCTGTAATATCAGTGTGGCGTCACAATCAAACAATGAACGGGCGGCCTCGAATAAGCACTTTTAATTATAATTACCTTTTGACGTGACTGCGTCGAACGAAACGTGCACAATAATGATGCAAATCTAATTGCAATGCAGCGTTATTGCTATACACGACGTTCCGATACAAGCGTCGAGCTTCGACTATCATCATGATTAAGGATTTGCATACAATGCTTAAATGGTATAAAATTTGTCACACATATGTATGTGTAATCAAAATAACTATAATAATTTACAAAACTTTAGTGTTAATATATTAATGATTAGATTGCAACATATTTTTAAGAAAACAAACAGGTGAAGTTAGCTGTAGGTAATTCATTAGAAGCTTATCGTACTGTATTCTCGTGAACCATTTAAATAGTCCACAGACAACACAAAATTTTGACAGCGAAACGCTGCGTCCCATCTCTCGACAATATCATCAACTTTTCAAAGTCAAAGATCCGGTTGCTACGCGACCGCACTGATTAAGACCTACTCGAAAACAAAATTGTCGAGGGCCTCTGCGCCAAGGCTGAGTAGATATTATTTTTTAATTAACGTATCGGTTTTTTAATCTTCACCAGAGGAAGTGTTGCCAGCCGTATGTCCGGCGATAGACGGCGATAGAACGAATCGATTTGTGACGCGGCCAGCCCGCGCGGAAAATTCGCTTACTCACACCAATGTGCTGTATTATATATTCTCATAAAGCATATATGAGACTGGGATGTTTAAAAATTTCCGTCTCCAACACATATTTTTTAGCTTGTAACGCTGCTTAAGAGGTTTAATACGGTAGTAAATTCATTACTTCATCCCCACTAGTACTAAAATCATTTTACCTCCACTTTTCTTGATTCTAAAGTGCTTATGAATTTATTTAGCTAAAATGGTGTAAATTAGATAATAACTTGACTTTTTCTTTACCTTAGAGCCTAAAGCACGTCAACACAGCCTAATGAATATTCAAACAAAGCCAATAATGAATGTAAATGACATCCGCTGTGACAGGAAAATTTATATAATTTCAGAGGTAATTTAAGATCCACGGTAAATTAACTTGATGCTCATATTTGAATATGGTAATGTCGAGAGAAATAGTGCTAGTGCTTACCGACTGAAATAATTGAGATGATATATTACATATTAGCGCTCCTCGGTCCCTATGCTAATTAAGGAAGGGCTGTCTATAAAACAGTTTCGTATAGACGTCCTTGCGCTCAAATAAGTGATGGTAATTAATATTTTATTATTATCTACGTTATAATTGACAGTTTCAGAATATCAGTGGTGTTATGCTTTGTATGTCTACTCATATCAGCTCAAATAGGAGATAAAAAAAAAGATATTTTGATATATGTAATTTTACTTAGGTGGTTAAAAGAACAGCAGCAAACAATAGGCGAATGAGGTTTTTAATGCAAATATATATTTCATTGTCATGATACAAAAAGTACAAACATAATTGACATATTGAACGGAGGCACATGAGGGTAATAAATCATAATACTGGTATTTACGAGTAGATACGTAAACATTAAAAGCACCGCCTTTTTAAAATTCAAATACAAGCTCTATTTGTATAGTTCAAAAATATATTTGTTTAGAGAATACGTTGAACAACGCGACTGCTATTTGTAGGTATAAACACGAAACAAGTGCCATTCAGAAATCCCATGTTGAACAAGCGCGTCTGCTTCTATATTTGTAACATCAAACACAGTAAGGTACGGCTGAAGGGGAACCGCACGCTCGAAATTAATGTGGACACATTAAAGCGCGAATCCGTCTCGCACGTATCGGAACTCAGCTGACAAAAAATAATACCGTTCGAATCGATTACACGAATAAGGGGATCCCGCTAATGTAGCTTAATGTCCGCCTAAACGGCTCGTCGCGATGCTCGGGAAGTGGAAAAATTCATCCCAGTAGGGCAGTAATCAGTCAAGTTTCAGCTCCACATTACGGTAATGGCGGCGCCTGAAGCCCAGCTTTGTCTCCGTAAGTCTATACAGCGCCCTTTGAATAAGTGCGGCCTCGAGACTGGCGATTGTGAATGGGCACGATGACGGGGCACAACCGATACTTATGAACTTCGGTGCGTTGCCTATAGGTAATTAAACCCATGTGTACGTATCAATACAATATCTACACGTGTGGGATTGTGTGTAACACATTTTGAAGCAATTAAGAATCAATGAAAGGGAATGACAGATGGGAAAAAGACGAGACATTGTTTTGGTGTTGGCTTTTTTTTTTATCTCGGTAAAGTGTATAAATATAACTAAATTGCACACTAGGGCATAATACATTCCCACGCCAAATTATGTATTCCTAAACTGGGACTTCGCTTGTACTATGTGTAATAGATTAGGTCATCTGATTAAGTCAAATGAACATTGAAAACTACCACGAATAGGTCGACAGGAAATTCTCAAAATAACAAAATATATTTGACGATAAAATATAAACAAAATATCTCTTAAACTCATTTCTTATTTTTTTAAATAATTAAAGTAAATAAAACGCGACTTTGGCAGCCCAACACTAATACTCGTCTACGCTTTTTGCTATCAGATTATGCGACAGCATTCCAAGACGCATTTTTTCAACTAAATCGTATGTGCTAGATTTTACATCAAGAAAACAAATTCGTTTCTATTATGTTGCCTTACATTCGTTTCGAATATACCTACATGCAATTATATAAGCATGATATGGTGTTAGCATAAATAAAATAACTATTGGTCCAATTTTAATAGATATTACTGCTTCGTTTTTGCGAAAGGAGATTAGGTCGTTGACCCAGGACACTTCTGAAAAATCAGATTGATCGAAAAAAGCAAACCTGAAACCTAAATAAGAGCTTGGAAATTCTCATCGAGAGATCGAGCAATTGAGTATTAATCTCAATTGCTTGCTCTCAAGATGCTACGATTAATTTATATTGCAGGTACATCCATTAACTTTCAGGTCTGATTTTAACTCATTGGCTGCCTAACTACTTACTGTTTATCGACATAATACGGCACAAGTAGAATCCAAAAACAAAACACGAACCACTTACTGCTTTCGTATAATGACGGCTTCGAAGAAACGAAAAAAAATACGCCGCTAACGACGACTCCACTTACCTGAAAAAGAAAATATTTATTTAGTAATCACTCCACCAAACATAATAACGACAATACTTCGTCATAAGACAGAAAATGGATATGGCGAAATCCGATATTTTAGTGACCGGACTCCAATTATCTAGAACAAATTGAAAAGGACCGTCGGTTACATGTCTTTTTCAATTTACGAATTGCTTTTACCGAACACAGCGGCGTAAGTAGCCGCGCAATATCAATTTACAGAGTTTACTGGAATGAACCAATTACAATTACGTTACACGGGCGGAAACTTGAAACGAATCGACGGACACGTGTCAATTGTTTCTATTTATAAAAAAATAAACTAATAATAACATTTGTGTGAAGTCTAATAGAAATGGCAATACAATTATATTATATTTGTCTATATAATACTCAGTTAATTTGAAATACAAATGATATAAGTAAATTGTTTGCTTAGGGTAATTCATCCTCTTTGAAATGTAAGTGTGTTGTACCAGAATTATTACAAAGTATTTTTCTTTAATGCTGTAGCATTAAAGAAAAATACTTTTCTATTGGTTGTAACCAATGAGAATAAATATCATTAAAAGCTATATTAGTTTGTTTTGTTAACAACTGCTGTAATCAGTAAAATTAAGACTAAAGAAGCAAATAACGCAAGAAATGAGCAACGCAACCAAGTTATGTCGAAACAGACAGAGAGTAATCAAGCATCGCGTTCACCGTATCAGCGTGAAACTGAGTGACCACCGAAGTGACAATAACTGCGCAGAGATGGACACATGCCAACCCTCGTTCTGCAACCCTCTTTAGCCGCATCTTAGATACGGTCCAGTAATTGGTACATGAATTAGTCGGCCGTGAACGGATACACGCTAATTCATTATGTATAGCGGCTGTCAAACGCGCCCATATCATATAGCGCTAATTAATCACCCGAATGCATTATTATTGATGAGACGGATTGTGGATTACTGAAATGTGAATTGCAATCAGGTGCCGTTTGTGGGAATTGCGTAAGTTAGACAGTGACGGTTTGTTGGCTTTGCCAAATGACGATTTCGTTCCATATTTGGTTGAAGCTTAAAACGTGCAGATCTCGTAACATTTTTTTTACAATCATGGACATGGGCATTTTGATATTACCACAAGACCGAATAAAATGTCATGATGATAATGTCATGAATGCATTTCCATTTTTCTCACAGGCCACAAAACCACTGCCTATGAAGAAAGTTCTATGCGTAAGTATATTATATATACAAGTATGTACATTATATGAATCGTACGTAAATTCAAGGCCCAATTGATTTGAGGAAGTACCTCATCATAGCTTGTGTATAACTTAACGCATTAAAGATTTTTTCAACAGTTGGTTATTTAGCAAAATATAAACGAGTGACTTTCTTATTGTTCCTACTTGACCAATAATTAAGTAGAGTGCAAGTTAAAGTTTCCCGCAGACTTCTCTCGTTCAGCAAGTGGCGTATAAAAGACAAACTTATTGGATCACGCGACCGACTCCGAACGACTGGCCGCTGATCTACAGCTGACTTGTACAGAAGAATAAGTAACATATGTTGCACTACTTGCACTTTGATATGCCTGATCTGTTATGTATATACCATACATACGTATATGTGAGCGTGGATACATATCACTCCATTACACTTTTTTTTCATAATCCATCCACATTATCCACCACTTAATGGTGATCAGACAGCGGCAAGCTGCTTTGTTAATTTCAAAATTCAATCACCACACTTTTCTATTATCAGCAACTAAGAAGAATGCATATTTTCGTGGTATTAGCATGAATTATTTCAAGTTATAAATATTTTATCAGAACTGTTAAAAAACGCACCAAACAGGATTAAGTCGTACCCGCAGCCTCCACAGATGTAAATAAGCCCAGTCCCGGATATTAAATCCGAAACGACTACAGGGTAATTTAAGCGCGACTAGTATTTCAGGCGTTAATTAAAGAGCTTGTCGTCCCAAAGTGCACCGTCCTGTAATTACGGGATCTCAATTTAGTCATCTTGAAACATTGCTCGAGATAGGACTCCAATTGACTAAAGCAATTGACTTGATCGTATTGTTGTGAATCTGTCAGATAATAAGGCTTATGTGGCCAACACGTCATATAAGATAACATTCAACGTAACGCGATTAAAAATTAACTTATTAAAATATCAGTTTCTTACTCTCATTGCAGTTTAAGAAGAAAATTTCAGTTAATCCTTTAACCTAAGCCGTTTCTCTAGCGGAGTAGTCAAATACACAATTGTCAACTTTATAAGTGATTAATGCAAATAATGAATTTGATGTGACTATATAAATTCTCAAGGACTAGAAAAAAATGACAGGAGAAAAAGGTGAGATAATAGTCATAGCTAGTTGAAAATAAATTAACAATTGAAGTATATTTTTAATCAATGTTAGATCTGCCAAGGCGTATGTGATTTTGGTTCATCCTTCCATAACACGAGAGCCAATACCAAACATCATAGTTGCTCACACTTGAATACTCGTATAACTAGGAGTGATTATGTCGGCCTCAGACCACAGATGATCTGCAGTATAATGGATCAATCAATATAACGGCATCATTAGTGTTGGTTTCTGATTACTACAATGAAACAGCCCATTGATTTTAATAACATAAACAGCGTAGTTTATGTCTAGTTAGGGTTAGATCAAGTAATTAACTTCCATAAAACTGGCTCGATGGCTCATTCGGTAGTAACCCTACCATGCGCAAAGAGTTGTGGGTTTGACCCCCACCCAGGACAGACATTCGTGTGATGAATACTTGTTGTTAAGCTACTTTCCTCGGAGTCAGATATATGATGTAGTCTGATATGCATTTATTTATTTATATAATCATAATATTCCAAATAAGTGCTTTTTATCACGAAAAAACATTCGTAAATAATGAAAACAACATGCTGTTAACAAAAATACTACTTCCCAGGGAATACGTCTACGTCTTGGTAGATGGCAAAAGAATAAAAACAGTAAAGAATTTTCACTCTGCATTTGAAACTCGTTTCCGGTCATAAATAAACCTATTGATGAACAAAGATTAAAGAGAATTACTAGAAACAACAAGAATAATAATCAAACCGTTATTCATACTACTACTAAAAAGGCATGAAATGTATGTACCTATATGTACTGACATAATACTGTTATTTAAAGAATTTAAACCTCTATTTATTAAAAATAGTACGGGCAGTACGTATACTCAAACTTTAAACACACCACATACTGAGAATTAATTTAAAAATTAAATTTCACATATTAAGAAATTCAGAGACTGTTATCCCTACACGGGACATGCTCAATATACATAAGTCGTTGCCCTCCTGAAGCACCATATACTGTGGTGCAGCGCAGAAATGCAATTCTAGTGAGTGAAGACAGCCGGAGTGCTCTGTGACCCAGCGCAATTTGAGGACTCTAACCGGGTTGCGCCGTGATGTTACGTTAGAGTGTACTTAGTTCGGCTTAACGTTCTTTACACTTTTGAATATGCAACGCTTAGACAAGGTACTACTTGTACTTCTTGCGTTCTGAATAAGTACTCACCGACAAAGGCTAAGAGCAAGAGCTGTTTTAAAAACCACAGTTCATTGTGAGACTGTGACAGATAGCACCGAACATAGACATTCACTTTGTTCTATAATGACCACACGTATCTTTTAACTCACGTTTACACTAAAATTCTACAAGAACATCACGACAAGCTTCCTTATGCAAGAATGCGTAGGTGTTGTGCTGTGGGAACTGTGTGTGAGACCCCTTTCATCAACGCTACGCGAACTAACTTAACGGTGCTGATATTCGCAGCTCAGCTGTACACCGAACTTTGAATGGAAGCTGTGACCGGCAAATTGACCTACAACACCTCACACGTCACTCACACACCTCGCACTTCCCTGTATATTTGATACCTAGATCACTCCGCTAAGATTTACCAAATCATTGTAATGTAACCCCTTGTAACTATAATTCAATGTGTCTGCTACCGCTGTCCACTTGACTGTCCGCAGGATTATGAAAGTCACATTTAAATCAGACTCGCTAAATTCAGAATCATGTCCAAGTGGACCCGTTTGATACTGTTTTACTGTTTATAATCAATCAATCAATTTTATTTTCCAAAATACATATCTTGTACACTAGGTAATTAATACATAGATATCCACTTACCTAGTATTACACAAACACATTATTTTACAGCTTACATAAGTAACAAAAACTAACAAACATTATGTCATAGACATATTATAAAACAATCTAGCGTAACTAACTAACAAACTAAACTAATAATGCGTTACCAAAAAATAAAGCCAGATATCATTTAGTTATTATCCACCTAACATTACTATAATATTGGCGGTATACAAAATAAAGTAAATATTTACCTCCCGTGCTAGTATTGATTACGATTGGTATTACTGATGAATAGTTTTCTTTCTCTCGTGAAATTGCAAAATTATATCCTTGCTAAAATTAACCAGACAAAAAATAAACATTTCATAAAAAAGACCCTTTAATCCATTTCACATCTATTTATCTATATTGTGTAAAATCTCAACCTCGCTACTCACCCGTTACCGCAGCATTACCAAAGTTCACTTTAGTTTTTATCAAAACCCATTAGCAAAAGCGACTAGCGCAATATATGAAATCCAACACACTGAGTGTACCAAGCATTCAGCTGTCGGTTCTGTTTACTGGAAAAGAAGTAATTAAGACTTGTAACGCGTTGCGAAACCATTGAAATGATAGCAATAATCACTGTTAGACGCTTTCAGTCGGAGGAGATAGGCAACGGCTCACCGTCAGAATATCTATGAATGAGCCGAGCCTCTGAAAAGACTAATTGAAAACGTGACGCGAACGACTCGCCTCGAGATATTGGTCTCTTTAATACCGTTGGCGTACGGTGTCCTTGGCTATATTGAAAGTGCTATCTTACGTTTCCGTGACTACCTGTTATTAAATCCGGGTATATCACGGCTAATAGATGTAGCATACAACTAAGGGACTATGCAACTCATTGGTGTTTAATGTTAACGTAAATAAAAAACGATACACATTCTATTTATCGCTTTAATTAACATTACGCGGCCTTTATAAATTGTTGCTGGTAATTTCTCGTTAAATCGGCTGTACTGAAATTGAGTACGAGCGCTTGTTAACTGAAGTAATTTAAACTGATCTTAACCTAGATTCAACTTGAACATCGTATTGTGAAATAAGCGTGTAAATTTAAATCAAGGTTAACAAATATTTCAGGCCATTTGCTAAGCTCGCTGGAACTTTATCTTTGACCAATCAACTTGAAGAGAGTTGATTGCAGAAGCGCCTGAAGTATCTCAATAGCTACGACGTTCTGTGCCGCTTATTTCTTACAACCAGACTTGATGTCACGTTTTCATAACAGTCAAAGCAATGTCTTCGGGTTTCAATGTATAGCAAAGTTAAATAACTGCTTATGTAAAAATCATATGCGGGAGGTGGAAGATATGAGGATATAAGTTACATTAGAGGAGCTAATAATATTTTGTATAAGTCAGCGTTAGGTTAGATAAGATAAGATAGAAACTTACAAAAGTTTTTTAGTAATAAATACAAACATACATAACTTCACGCCCATAATCCCCGAAGGGGTAGGCAGTGTCAAGGGGCAGCAGAGCCCTTTAACCACTTTCAGCCAAAAATAAAACTGGGCTGGGTAAGATGGAATATTGTAAAAGAGTAGTAACAAGTGGCTAGCTTGTCGCGTACACAATCACATACCCAAAACCCCATATCCATTAATCGCCTTTTACGTCATGCTGGGCAAGAAACACAGTTGCCACATTATTTTTAAGTCCCAGACCATTATGGGACAAAAGTAATAAATAAACTGTATATTTGTTTATTTTTAAGAAAAGCCGTTATTTTAGTACAGGTGGTAGCCGTAAAACCGCATATATAATAAGAGTGTAAGTATATAAAAAGTGTACAAAATTTCATAGTTCAAGAAAGTTTTCACCCATTTTTTATTGAGTAATCATCATCATTTTCCTGGCGTTACTAGAACGGAGCGGGCTAAGTCGGAGTCCGTTTAAAACATTTTTGTTGTACATAAGAGTGATTGAATAAAAATACTGAAACATTTCATGAGAAAACTTTCATTAAATTCTCCGGACGCGGTCTATTCAATCGCCAGATGTGAAGCTTTACGTTACATTCCATTTCAATTTCTATAAGATCGTCACTGACTGCAAATTGGAACGAAGTTACGTACTCGGTGTACCGGTACGTATCTGCCTACCGGTATCTCCCGGCCCGACTCCGGAAATTGACTCGGGTCCAGGTTTCTGAGACGCACTCAATCGTTGTCTTGCCCGTACGGGACGCTACTAAGACTATTAGGGCAATTTGCACACGAGGTGGAGAATATTTACTTGACCTACCTTTATGACGATAGCTGTTACCCGGGGTTCCATCTGTGAGGGCATATTCCCTCATTATGTGATAATTTTAAGACATTTTTGGATTTTAGAAATTTAAGGGAATAACATCTTCTGCTCATATAATAGCAAAATATTATGGTCTTGCTCTAACCCTTGCTCCATTCAAAATCTACAAAAGGCACTTTAACTTTTACATTTAACAAATATAAATTACAGGCAAACATTGGCGCAAGAGTATATAGAATCAAAAAAAGAAACCAAGCAGGTGTTGCGATATTGTGACACGGAGTTGAGTGTACCGGATGTAGATAGTGTAGTAATACATACATGTACAAACAGATAAACAGAAAAGATAAGTTCACCTAATAAGCTAGACCGCGGCATGTTACAGACAACCCTAGAATTTCCACATATTTACTAAGTTTTCAGGCTAACATTATTTACATATTTCTAACTCGAGAAAAAGGCAGCGAGCCTTTATAACTTCAGGGAGTTTTTGCATATCTAGCGTCAAAACGTAGGTGTGATTTGAATAAGGTTTTTTATTATATCTGAAGTGTTAAAGTTAATATTCAGACTAGTTCTAACCGCAGGTCAACAATTGTAGATACGTATGGTAAAAGAAATTCTTCGCTCATTCCAAATTAATATTCCAAATATTCGATATATAGATACTAATTGCGGTCTTAGCCTAACAATCTAATACAAAAACCATTAGATCATTTACTTTCATAAAATCTTTTTATCGTTTAATATTTGATCAGCCCCTTTCAGACGAACAATGATAATTGCCAATGACCTTGGTCATTTCGGCGAACAAATACCAATATTTGCGTTGTTAATTAAACTACATAGTTGATGGCATTTAAGGTACAAACCAGTAAACGCTAATTACACCCAAATATCTTCTTATCGCACAACCTTAATCGCATTTACGAGCAAATAACTATTTTCATTTACGTAAATTACGCAAGGTAATCGTCCGAAATGGCCTCGTAGTGGACTAGCTGGTCTTTAGATAGGTTACGTCAGATAACGTACATTCCCCCCCGCCGGGGTCCTCGGTTTGTCGTACCGGGGGGGCTTAGTAGGCCCTGACGTGGCAGGGCTAAAGCGAAGAGGGACCCCGAGGTGAGCCGCAACTGCACGACTTGCTACCGGGCAGTTGCGGCGGTCCGGCTGTAGACCCACTGCGGCCGGACCAGGGTTGCCGAGGAAGAGGAGGAGCTGAGTGTGTCGTTGCTCGCCTTCCTATCCTCGGCAACCCGACAGGGGCGCGCTGGGTCGCGCTGTGGTGGGTCGCAGAGGGATTGAGCGTCTCGATGCTCTCCCTCTGCGACGACAGGGCTAAGCCCTCAATCTGGGTCGCCGGGCGGAAGGCGGCCCCTTCGACGAGGCGCTCTCCGCGTGCCCCTCTGGCTTAGCAGAGGGCACAGCGCGAGAGTGGGCCCACGACGCCGGTCACGGGGATGATCGGCGTCTGAATACTGGGCGGAGTGGTTGAGACATGCTGGGTGGCCTGGCATGTCTCGACGCGCGCGCGTGCTCGGTGCTGTGCATCCGACGACTGTTGTCGTGGGCTGCACAGCATCGACCACCGCCGCGCGAGGTGGGCCGCGTAACGCGGCACGCGCATCACCGGAGGAGCAGTCGTATAGTCCCGACAGTGGGGATACAGGCTCCTCCGGAACTGCGCCGCTGGAGGCCACGTTGGGGTTTTAGTCGGTTCGAGTCCGACACACCGCCCTCTGCTTCCCCGAGCAGAGGGTGACGGCTCGTGGGAGTTTCCCCAACTAAAAAAAAAAAAAAAAAGATAACGTACATTAATTCGCGTGAATTATTTATTTTTTCATTTGTAATTATACATGCACGCGCGTCAATAACATCTTGAATTATGAACTTGTTACACTGTTTTAGGTTATTAGGAATATATATTTTTAGCTTTCTCGAAATTGGGTGTAATCTTCTCGTGCTAAGCATCGCAAGCAATTTTGTTTCCTTTTTTAGTTATTATGATTATTAGATGTATTTAAACAAACATACAAACATAACATCACACCCATAATTCCCGAAGGGGTAGGCAGAGTCAAAGGGACAGCAGACCCCTTTAAGCACATTCAGCTAAAAACAAAACTGGGCTAGGTTAGATGGAAAATTGTGAAAAAGTAGTGACAGGTGGCTAGCTCGTCGCCTACACAATCACATACACACAACCCCATATACCATTAGTCGCCTTTTACGATATGCTAGGCAAGAAACACAGTTGGTATATTCTTTTAAAGTCCCAGACCAACATGGGACAATGGGCTGGGTTGGATGGTAAATTGTGAAAATTTTAAAAATAGATGTATTTAAATATCGAAAAACCAATACGTAAAATGTAATTTAAATCTACTTGCACAATATCTACCAAGTCAATTAAACAGTCGAATATCTTTAATGCGACCGTCCCACACGTCCACTACAGGAGCACGTACTATTAAATAAAGTCACAGAGCACATTCGCGCTAATCCTTTTAGAAAAATCCCACATGCGATCTATCACGGACGTCAGCGACAAGCGAGAGCAAAACGTCCTCGCGACACGTGTCGCGCGACGCGGCGCGGGCGGCAGGCGCGACGCGCTGCGACGCGGTGCGACACGGTGCGATTAAACGTGATGGACGACCGATGAAAAATAATGGCCGCCACCGCTAACGACCGATACCGGACCGTGTTTCATATTCTGCCTTTATTCGACGGTTAAGTGTTAATCGGTTACGAAAAGGTTAGCCGTGTACATCGGACAGTGGTCAGATTGATAGACCGGCGTTGTACACGATTACAATCGGCCGTAAATATCGGCTGGCGTTTTGTGCTTTTTTTTCGTGGATTTTTGTGAAAATTACTTCGAAAAACGTTTGTTCGACGTTTAATTTATTTATCGTCGATAAATATAGTTGCTAAGAAAGTTACGGCATCATTATTCACGACAAATCTCCACGATGAAAATGTAATAAGACTAGCCGGCGAACTCATTGCAATCCATTCTTTTGTATTATTTAAGCCGGCGTATCGGATAGAATATAAATTGATAGGGAGTATCGGACAAACTTGCGAAGTTAAGACCAGATCACAATAACACAAAGGAGGCAGGACTACAAAGCGAACGCAAAACGTGCAAGTGGAAACTTCCCCGTGAATATTTTTCTTCTCAACATTAAACTTCTTAATGAGGTTGGCAAAATAATTGTTGTAACACTAGGAAGGTACGGGAATGAGTAGCATTAATTAAAACCGGTACCGCAGCCGAGGGGCTGCGGTCAGACGAAAATGTAACATAAATAATAACACAAACCCGACGGAGTAGAATGTATAAAACGTAAAAGGGGCGGACGCTACTAAACTTTTGAAACTCCCTTTCATAACTTTTTCGAGGAACCTTTTTTCGTGCCATTATTTTATTATGCCTCATTTGACTAAAAGAAAGTCCGAGCGAGGCGTCCGTGTGATATGTCGGTCCCTTCGTTTAAAATATGTATGGCGTCCATGCTGGACCGAAACAAACGTACGGTGGAGTTTGGAAATCTAAATATCCCACATTTAGATTGATGCATTCAGCCCGTTGGCCATTTTTCTCTGGTCTCTTTATTATAATTCACACACTTATTATCTTTTTAGTGTAAACATCTACTCTTGTAATTAAAATGTACCTAAATAATTTCCTCCGCTCCAAAACAGGTTTAACATGTCAAAATGCAGACAGGGTAATTAACAATCACAAGAATTAGAAGGACATTTTTTACGAGTACCACCATATAGGTACAACAGATTAAAAACAAACTGGTCTTAAAGTATTATTTATTAGATTTCAAAATCCACGCTTAGAAAATTAAACGAAAAAAATAATAATGGCAGGACAATTCTCGTCAATCAGAGGTATTCAGTCTCTAAAAAATAAAAGCTGTTTGTTTTTCCAGAACTGGAAACGCCGAACCTCAAAATATCACGTGTGCAAAGAGGATTCTCCTCTAAATTAAAAAACAAAAGACAATCAAGCAATTGGTCGAACCTTTAAACGGAGAACGAAAATAAAAAAGCATAACAAATCCGTTAAAAACTAGGGCATGTGTTTTTAATCCGGCGTCAATCACTTAAAGCGGTAACCTTCACGTGAGCGGTCGCCGTAGCTCTTCAGTCGAGATAAAAGTGAGTGCACTGCTGTAATCGACTATATCCATCAAGTTTAGTCTCGCATTACGGTAACGAGCGGCCCGTCCCAGACCCTCCTCTGCCCGTATTACATTGTACACTTTAAATTGCGAGAATTTTTAGAAATGCAACTATCACAAATGGAAATCTGGGATCGTTGAATAAACCTTTTAACTTTAAACGCGTTTCCTATTTATTATTTCTAGCGATGCTATGATATTGCGGAATATATGATCACGCTCTAGAAATGTAATAGAATAAATTCCATTATTTTTGTTGCTAGACGAATGTTATTATTTAGCGGTAAACCCAAAACTTAAAATTAAGGTTCTGCCAGACTCGTATCAACAATAGTCTTTGATGCCGCTTTTTGAACTAAAAGCTTTTTCATTTACATATTTACACAGTATATCCGATCCGTACCCTGATATCCGCGGGAGATAACAGATTTGCCTCCGAATCTGTAACTTTTGGCCTGGTCTTGAAGAGATATTTCATATTAACACATATAGCTTCTGTCTATTTATAGTAAGCAGTGTCAACGGTCGTTTCATGAGCAAGCGCTCTGCCATTAACTGAGTAAGAGTTGACATATGTATCCGTGTCTATATTCGCGTATACACCATATAGGTCAGTAACCGTATCCAAGGATATTATATTTGTTAGTTCGGTACATAACTAACTTTAGGTCACACAAAATAGGCAACACATTCTTTGGGTGTAACTTGCACGCTATCAAGATCCTACTCACACAGTCGTATGTCAGTAAAGAAAAAGAGGAGGACTCAGCTACTTTCCATGGAAATCCGAGCAGTTTTTAAACTTTTATGGAGTCATAAACAAATGTTATCACGCGACCAACTGTTTATTACGAGTAGCTACGTCTAGTGAATGCATGCAATGTGCATAAAAAAAAAGTTAAACGTAAACTTTGCATACCATTATTAAATATTTAATCGGTGTCGACATGGTTTTCTTTACGTTACGGCTTACAACAATAAGATCATCTGATTCGTTTTATTATGTTTTATTACGTTCAGGAATTTCTTACAAAATGTAATTAATATAACACCTTCTCACATAACAATATACAGTTAATATTAATCAGAATAACTTTTACATATATTTCATAAGAAAAGATTTAAATTACAAATTTTAACAGTTATTACATCGCTACTTTTTAATTATCAAGCGCATATTAATGGAATTAACAATTTATGTACGAAAAGAAAACGACAAGTTACATCTTCCATTTAAACAATTGTTACCTCACGTGTGACTCACGAATAGTGAAAGTGATGACACGCCCAATCTAAATGAACAAAAGTTAGCTACCACAATAAAAAAAAAGCATGCCACAACGCTAAACAATGGCACAAACTGCGGTATAATTGTTTTGTAATTTAAAAGCGATCACGATACTTTTTGTCGAGAGGCCAAATCCGCTGGGAAAGAGAGCATTTTACTTAAGTTCCATCGGGTCGATGGCAAATTGAATTCAAATTCGATGTGTTTCGAACGACTTTACATCGGCGTCCTTTCACTTTAAACAATAATACGAAACAAAAGACATCGCGGGAAATTACTTCGAATATTTTTATCGGCGCTCGGCATTTGTTTCGGCGAAAGATCTTGTTATATCCTCCCTTCCTGCTGCAAACAAATAAAGGTTATTTTCGTTCGGCAACACATCTACACGACAAGCTAATGGGTATGCTGTAAGTACATGCACGTATTTACTTTCGCTTGCGCGGCCGTCCCGAAGTGAATCTTGGCCTGGGACACCTGAATGCACTGCTATTTCTAATGTGTGTCAAGTTTGTCTCGTACAGCACTTGAAATCGCTTTGCGTCAATTCTGGCTTCATTAATGTAACTGACTAATGGTTTCAGCAGTACCAGGATCAATAATAATGTCATAATTTCTTTATATATTAAGGGGAAGACTTGATTTAGGGCTTTTTAATTTCACGTGACACCTGAAATTTCTAAAGACAACAACACTGAGACTCGAAATTAGATTGTTTATCTTTATGTATATACCTACCACCTCGAAATACGAACAGCAATTTGATACAAGATATAAATTACACCATAATAGGCAAACACAAGATTTGCATAACTAAATTCAAATGTCAAATCATAATGTCATTCAATTCAAATCACGAATGGAATTCTGCCCTCATCCCACCTTAGAGCAAATACGACCTTTTCATTTGCGCCCTTCAAAACGTGCTAACGTATTCATTTATGGGTTAAATTAAGCACAGGCATCTCAATTTTACTCCCAGAATAATAATAATGTCCTACAAACCGATATCGGTCACGGGGGCCAATCTCAACGAGGATCAGCCATCTGCGCAGGAGATATTATAGTGCACAAGTGTGAGCGCCAACACAAGTGCACTCTCATAGTCCGGTGAGACGGCAATTCGGAGAGAGAGAGACCGGCGAGAGGTCAGGCGCAAGACCTACGCCTCAACGTGCTTTCCGAGGCACGGGGGTGATTGAACCGCTAACTTCCTGACTCCGGGCTGTTACTGAGTAATTTCAATATTGAAATACCCAGCCACAAATTTTGACCCGACCCGGGAATTGAACCAGGGACCTCTTGGTCCTTAGGCGGTGCATGCTACCACAACGAGATAGTCACTCCTAGAATCGATAGAAATTAACATTCACGCCCGACGCCAACAAATTGTTGTTGTAATATAAACAAGTACTACATAAGAACAAATCATCCTATTAGCAATATATTTAAATATTGCTCTATGATATTATAAATGCGACGTAATTATGTTGCCTATCTGCACCTAAACCATTGACTGATTGTGGTGAAAATTGGATCGCCTCGCCATAAGTTTGGACCTGAATCTATTTCGAGAAGACTTGTTTTGTAAAGATTTTTAAACTGTTAGCCATTTAGTTCATCATTAACTCCATTCGATCATCGCGTCCTATCAAGTGCCCTTAACACTAAAGTTCACAAACGCGCTCCCCCAGCTCCATAGACCATGATTCCATTTCCGTATTCCATTAGTGCACATCTCTCACGACACATCGAACGCAGAACGTTCATTGATATTACATTAGCATCACTGATATCCTCGAAACTAATGTGAAAGTGTTTCAAAAGCGAAAGGCGCTACACGGATAAATAAAGACATACTTATAATAAAAAGAAAGCGCAAGTGAAATGTTCCGGTTTCGCATGAGCAAAAATTTATTGTTTTTCGAGCCGATGCAGTAATGGACACGTTTTCTGTGTCAAACACGTCACAATAACCGAAAACAATACTTTCTTAACATTCAATCATTATTTTTTACATATTGATAATCATAATGAATGAATCTAATATTGTCCCGTGTTGGTCTGGGACTTAAAAATAATGTGTCAACTGTGTTTCTTGCCTAGCATGTCGTAAAAGGCTAATGGTATATCGGCTTTTGGGTATGTAATTGTGTAGGCGACAAGGTAGCCACTTGTGACTTCTTTTTCAAAATTTCAAATTCAGTTTTATTTTTGGCTGAATGTGGTTAAAGGGGCCTGCTATCCCTTTGACTCTGCCTACCCCTTCGGGGATTATGGGCGTGATGTATGTTATGTTATGTTATGTTTAAGAATCTAATAGCCACCGAGTAGTTGTAGACCCTGGCCACGGAACTTAAGGTCGAATGTGCAAATCCAGCTAGATGCTAATATTCGTGTGATCCGAGTCAAGTATGTTTATAAACGTATTTAAGTATGTGTAGGAAGTAGGTCGGCCATACTGAATAAGAAGTCAGGGATCTCAGGATAAATCAAGCTTTTCAATGTCTAAATTAGGATTACAATTACTATCCAGAACTAAATCCTTAATACCCCTTAATAATCCCAATACCCAATTATCTCTTGTGGTAAATACCTAGGGTTTTACCACAAGTGAATATTGTTTTATTAATTATAAATTGCCAAAGGACACTTTTACAATTAACGATAATAATTAATTTAAATTAATAATTAATTTTAAATTAATTATCCGAGAGCGTCTAGGATAAGCTAGCTTAGTACAACCAGTGCACCGAGCAACGCCAGAGCCAAGACTGCCCGCTCCGTCGCTGCGCGGTCCTTTTATACCCGTTGCAAAACAAGTTGAGTAGAGCGGGCGGTGGGGAGCGCTCGGTGGCGTGATCGGTGCACGTGATCGGTGCACGTGGTGTTTTGCTACACCGGTGTACAATGACGTCGCTGTCCTGCCGACACGGCCATGCTGACATGCGGACGTCCTCGTACGCAGCAACCTCGCTGTAGTTCTAGAACTAAAAGCATCGCTCGATCATCCTGACAAAAAAAAATTACCAATCTTTACACATCGATATGCTCTAGTCTGGTCTTCAATGACCCTTCAGACAAATACAGCTCTGGTCCGGTCTTATCGACCCTTCAGACAAATACAGCTCTGGTCCGGTCTTATCGACCCTTCAGACAAATACAGCTCTGGTCCGGTCTCATCGACCCTTCAGACAAATACAGCTCTGGTCCGGTCTCATCGACCCTTCAGACAAATACAGCTCTGGTCCGGTCTCATCGACCCTTCAGGCAAATAGCATTGGACCGGTTCCTTTGAACCCTGCAACACTAATCAGTTTTGGTCCGGCTTATGCCCTTCAAAACCTTACTTTTTTTTTTCCCTTTTTTTTTTTTTGTTTTTTTTTTTCTTTTTTTTATCTTTTTTTTGCTTTTTTTTTTATTTATTTTTTTTTCTTTTTTTTTTTTCTTTTCTTTTTTTTTTAAACTATTATCATTGGACCGGCTAAGCCCTACAATGATAATTACAAGACACATCTTAAATGACTATCATCAAGTCTATGGACATCAGCTTGTGTTACTACAATTGTAGATTCAGAATAAACAGGTATGGCATTTTCAGAATCAATTAAAATCGTACGCGAGGTATTTTACTTGGGTTAAGAAATTCTGTCAGTTTGTACTTCTGTAAGGCAGGTAGCAGCACGCCCCTTAAGGGAGTGAGCTAGGGTAATAATAAGGTCAACACCTTCTATTTCCTCTTTTTTTTTCTATGATAATTTCGCGTAACGCGCACCAGTTGGTGATATCAGACTCGGGGACATCGGGATCAAAAGGAGCCAACACCGTCGGTATGGAAGATGATTGATTCCAGCGAAGAATGACATTGGTGGTTGTGCCTAGGGTTGCCATCTCCAAAATTTGGCAACCAGGACAAGACGCGTGAAAACCCCGGATTTTAGAGCCCAGAACCCGGACATGTCAACAGATATTTTTTTAAACATAGTGTTATAAAATACTGTTGAAAATTATGAATTTAGCGGGTCGGTTAGTCGGTTGATTGCGGCGTGCGGGCACAGTGATTGTGTCTGGGTGGCCCAAGACTTTACATTTTTAAACCCGGACTACGAATGAAGCCCCGCCCAGACGCTCATCGGATGCCCTCTAAACTAGGACAAATCCGGGGAAACCCGGACGGATGGCAACCCTAGTTGTGCCAAGACATTAGGGAGTGGGAGTGGATCCGATCCCACTTCTGATGTAGGAAGTAGGTCGGCCATACTGAATAAGAAGTCAGGGATCTCAGGATAAATCAAGCTTTTCAATGTCTAAATTAGGATTACAATTACTATCCAGAACTAAATCCTTAATACCCCTTAATAATCCCAATACCCAATTATCTCTTGTGGTAAATACCTAGGGTTTTACCACAAGTGAATATTGTTTTATTAATTATAAATTGCCAAAGGACACTTTTACAATTAACGATAATAATTAATTTAAATTAATAATTAATTTTAAATTAATTATCCGAGAGCGTCTAGGATAAGCTAGCTTAGTACAACCAGTGCACCGAGCAACGCCAGAGCCAAGACTGCCCGCTCCGTCGCTGCGCGGTCCTTTTATACCCGTTGCAAAACAAGTTGAGTAGAGCGGGCGGTGGGGAGCGCTCGGTGGCGTGATCGGTGCACGTGATCGGTGCACGTGGTGTTTTGCTACACCGGTGTACAATGACGTCGCTGTCCTGCCGACACGGCCATGCTGACATGCGGACGTCCTCGTACGCAGCAACCTCGCTGTAGTTCTAGAACTAAAAGCATCGCTCGATCATCCTGACAAAAAAAAATTACCAATCTTTACACATCGATATGCTCTAGTCTGGTCTTCAATGACCCTTCAGACAAATACAGCTCTGGTCCGGTCTTATCGACCCTTCAGACAAATACAGCTCTGGTCCGGTCTTATCGACCCTTCAGACAAATACAGCTCTGGTCCGGTCTCATCGACCCTTCAGACAAATACAGCTCTGGTCCGGTCTCATCGACCCTTCAGACAAATACAGCTCTGGTCCGGTCTCATCGACCCTTCAGGCAAATAGCATTGGACCGGTTCCTTTGAACCCTGCAACACTAATCAGTTTTGGTCCGGCTTATGCCCTTCAAAACCTTACTTTTTTTTTTCCCTTTTTTTTTTTTGTTTTTTTTTTTCTTTTTTTTATCTTTTTTTTGCTTTTTTTTTTATTTATTTTTTTTTCTTTTTTTTTTTCTTTTCTTTTTTTTTTAAACTATTATCATTGGACCGGCTAAGCCCTACAATGATAATTACAAGACACATCTTAAATGACTATCATCAAGTCTATGGACATCAGCTTGTGTTACTACAATTGTAGATTCAGAATAAACAGGTATGGCATTTTCAGAATCAATTAAAATCGTACGCGAGGTATTTTACTTGGGTTAAGAAATTCTGTCAGTTTGTACTTCTGTAAGGCAGGTAGCAGCACGCCCCTTAAGGGAGTGAGCTAGGGTAATAATAAGGTCAACACCTTCTATTTCCTCTTTTTTTTTCTATGATAATTTCGCGTAACGCGCACCAGTTGGTGATATCAGACTCGGGGACATCGGGATCAAAAGGAGCCAACACCGTCGGTATGGAAGATGATTGATTCCAGCGAAGAATGACATTGGTGGTTGTGCCTAGGGTTGCCATCTCCAAAATTTGGCAACCAGGACAAGACGCGTGAAAACCCCGGATTTTAGAGCCCAGAACCCGGACATGTCAACAGATATTTTTTTAAACATAGTGTTATAAAATACTGTTGAAAATTATGAATTTAGCGGGTCGGTTAGTCGGTTGATTGCGGCGTGCGGGCACAGTGATTGTGTCTGGGTGGCCCAAGACTTTACATTTTTAAACCCGGACTACGAATGAAGCCCCGCCCAGACGCTCATCGGATGCCCTCTAAACTAGGACAAATCCGGGGAAACCCGGACGGATGGCAACCCTAGTTGTGCCAAGACATTAGGGAGTGGGAGTGGATCCGATCCCACTTCTGATGTAGGAAGTAGGTCGGCCATACTGAATAAGAAGTCAGGGATCTCAGGATAAATCAAGCTTTTCAATGTCTAAATTAGGATTACAATTACTATCCAGAACTAAATCCTTAATACCCCTTAATAATCCCAATACCCAATTATCTCTTGTGGTAAATACCTAGGGTTTTACCACAAGTGAATATTGTTTTATTAATTATAAATTGCCAAAGGACACTTTTACAATTAACGATAATAATTAATTTAAATTAATAATTAATTTTAAATTAATTATCCGAGAGCGTCTAGGATAAGCTAGCTTAGTACAACCAGTGCACCGAGCAACGCCAGAGCCAAGACTGCCCGCTCCGTCGCTGCGCGGTCCTTTTATACCCGTTGCAAAACAAGTTGAGTAGAGCGGGCGGTGGGGAGCGCTCGGTGGCGTGATCGGTGCACGTGATCGGTGCACGTGGTGTTTTGCTACACCGGTGTACAATGACGTCGCTGTCCTGCCGACATATGCTTATTCATCGTTTAGCATCGATTGCACAAACATATATGCTTAGTTAGCAATTAAAAAGTTGATATGCGTATAAACAATATATTTATTAATGGAATTTATTAGAAGTCCTATCCTGATAAAAAATTCAAAACTGTCACGCTATGTATGAACTCCAACAACCCGTTTCAATATTATAACATTGTAAATTCAAATATTCCAAATTCGCTGCATAGTTTTCATTTCCCTAACTTTTCGTTTTAAGTTCAGCATTCCTAGAGCTTCCGTGACTCACGATCATCGTATAAAATCCTTAGATACTTCAACAGGCCAATCACGAAGCGTCTATGGGCGTATTCAGCGTTCTTCTGTGTCTGGACACAGAAGAACGCTGACAGAGAATGGTGTAATTACTCGTCATTGTGCAGGGTCCTGATTCTTGAGCCGCTCGAGCATTGTTCTGGAGCGGGTCGCTAATTAGTTCCCGCGCAGCTGCATTAATGGACGCGCCGTGTTCGTGATTCAGTGCAGGTACATGCGGTGCATTTGCGCCTGCCTACACGGCCAACGCTGTTGTTTAACCATCACCGTAGGGGATAATGGGATCATCTTTGATTTACTTAGCTTTGCGTTTTGTGTGTAGGGAAACTTTGATCATCACTATTACTATCCGTATATTAGCTTTAGAACGAGAATGTTAATTAAAAGTACTCCAAAATAAACACTATTATGTATATAAAAAATATATATATGTCGCATATTTAGATTACGTGTTGTTCACAGGCCTATCATAATTTCAGATGTTGCCAGCCAATTCGAAGTGTGGTAATAGTCAGGTGTAAAAATTAACCTTTCTCTTTTATCATATTATGTTAAAAATTGTTTTAAAAACTCATATAATGATCTAGGCTTGTCTAATTACATAACTAACATCTCAATGTCTGCCACTCACTGAGATGACTGCGTTAAACGTTCGTGACGACATACTGAGTCAGTCTGGCGAATGAAAAATTAATCCGTGCCTAACTAACTTGTTCACACATGTGTCTAAACAAAATTTTAATGGTGCACTACATGATTAAGCCGGGTCGCGTCACCCCCAGCCGGCTCATACACGGGAGACATCCAGGGAGCGGGTCAACGATTTTTGCAGCGCGCGGCATCATCAATCAAGTTTAGTCTCGCATTAACGTAATGACCGTCGGCTCGGGCGGATGTCGCCTTATTTTCCCTTTTTTTTTCGCCACTTCCTTCGAGGCAATTTGGTACACGATACTTTCTCACGGACGTTTCCGCACTGATGGAAATCTATGAAGGATAACCACTTCGTTTCTCGCTATTATGTTTTTTTTGTAACAATTTCCATTTCGACATGGCTATCAATCTTCTTTTCGTCCCGAAATGGTTTTATATCACGATTCACTTCCTAAGCTCTCCTTGTTTTATTCAATCAGATTACAAGTAACAAATCGTTTATTAGTACTTACAAACGATTTCGTACGATAAAATCGCTGATGAAACTCGTGTGTTATCATTTTATTCCCAACGGTACGTTAAATCAGAGCTTTGAATAACGCTAAACAAAAAATAACACGGAACATGAAAAAGATCTGCCTAAAAAAGATGAATTCGCAAAACATGAAACGAATGTTCATTCGCAAGGATCAATCACCAGTCGGCTGAAAAAAGGCCGTTACATGTCAACTGATGGATCGAGAGACGTGTCTGGGAGCGTAGCGTCGAATGACCGTTTAATTAACCATTCCCAGCCGGTAAGCGCCACCGTCATTGATAGCGGCAGCATATTGTCCTGCTCGGAACGGAACCCAACGCGAACGAATGGGAGATCAATCAGTCATCAGTCAACTGAAAAAAAGCGATTCACGTGAAGTGATGGATCGGAAGACTCTACAAAGTATTGAGAAGTGCCTTATTTTTCACGAATTTTTAGTTACAAGCCAGTAAAGAAGTAAAGATTTGATCATTGAAGTCTCGCATTAATTCTGTGTGGTGTTGAACGAATTCCGCGACCTTCACCGCATTACCGATGCTATAAAATAACTACAACACATTGTCCACGTCCGCAATAGCGTAACAGAGCCATGTTAGGAAGATACCGAACACGTCGATTCACATCGACCGGTTATCAAAGTCGCGTTTGACTACACCCAGCCCGAACATCTCGTTATTCCGAATGGTCGTTCATAATGCGATTGCAGTCATTAAGCTGGTTCCACGACAGCGGATTTCATTAAGTCCTCAAGTCGGGGTAAAAACTCAATTAATCCGAGCTTGGGCAAATCACCGGCGCGTAAACACCACAAGAAGGTAAGTCAAGAAGCTTCCGCTGAATTCCGCCGTGGAATGCGGATTCCAGCAAAAACGGGGCCACGCAAAACGCGACGGATCACTTGTATTGACAAAATAAAACAAAAAGTGCACCATTAGATAATAATCAGGTTTATTTTCTTTTCTCGAGTCAACGCTCTGTAGTGATGATGTTAAATAGCTCTGATAGCTGACATGAATTGACGTTTTATTGTATGTAATTTATAAGCTCTCCTTCTGTAGTGACATCTTTATATTTATGTTCCTAAGAGTATTTATGAACGAGTACCTATCGAAGTTTTCAAAATATTTTTTCTATCTTAGCAAAGAAGTTAATATATCTGTCGTTTTTATTTTTTGTAATTTGACCTTTACTTAAGGGAACCAGACCTCAACATATTCCATCATCATCATCCTAGCGTTATGTCCCATGCTTAGAAGGGGTCCGCTTAGACCATGATCCAGGATTTAGCGAGTTTGGTAATTACATTGAAGCGACTGCCGATCTGACCTTCGTAACCCTAAGAACCTGACAATTTTTGGATCATGGTTACAAATTCAAAGTAGTTTGAATTTCATCACGATGTTTTCCCTCACCGTCGAGCTAGTGGTATAAATACGTACATAGATTTAAAAAATCTAGAGGTACGTGCTCGGGTTTGAACCCGCACTCCTCGGTTAAGAGGCGCGTGTCCTTACCATTGAGCTACGACCGCTCCTCAACACCTTTCATAATTCTACTTATTAACCTTTTTAAAATGATACTAATATTATTTTTAAATTGTTATTTTATTCTTAACTCTAAAGTTTAGAATAAAATAACAAGGAGGATCAGAAGGTCAAAATGAATCTCAATCTCAACAATCGCAGACTTAATACCCTCACGCGCTCCCTGGTGAACGTTACCCCTTGGTTGCCGACCATTTTCAATGCGCCGCAGAAATTTCAACCGGGGGAATTCATTGCATAATTCACCACTATACTATAAATTACATTTACCTGCCCCGGAACATTATTTTAAACTGTTAGCTCAAGAGTGGTGTTTGTTATAAGGCAATTTGTGAAGTTTAAGCTGACGGTCATAAGTAAAGACGGTTATGGCCGCCTTAAGCGGGCAGGGTATACTTGTTTCGGGAAATAAAGATAACTTAGAAGATTGTGCGGAGGAGGCGAAGTACTTCAATGATCTAAAATGAGGTTAATATTAAAGGGAGACTCCCTCCTGTATTTAATAAACTTAAGAATTTCTCATCATAATATTGTATTTCTTCTTAAGAGTCCAAAATTTGAAATCTACATGCATTTCCAAAATAGTATCAAGTATTATTACATTCATTAATCATACCAATGTAAGCATTGTTAATACGTAATAAGGCTTAAGCTCTTACAATAAGGACTAATACGATACAAATTACTAACAGGTAGGTACCTAACAAACGGTGTAAATTTAAAACTGTCGATTCTATAAAATAAAGAAACAGGATACAATATAATATATTATCTTTGAATACACTAGAATTCCAAATGTAAAAAAATAACCAAATAATAATGAATGGTTGATGTTCACCACAAACAAAGCATTGCTATTTGTTTATTTTACTATCAATGGTAGAAACAAACGACTATCCGATTCCTTATCGACCATTAATGTTTACGGTCAAATAATTACGAGTTGAGCTACTTTTGCAGGAAAAATGATTTACGGGCGCACCGATCAATTTAAAAATGGCATCAACAAATAAATTTCAACTTATTGTGAGTGAGATCTCCTGGAGGTGTTAAAAAACGCAAATAAAGTCAAAAATTTGAAACCACCTGGCAAAGGTCATTATCAATATTAAATATCTCATAATCTGTAACATCAATTTTCCAAGTACTTATCTCGTTCCTAGCCAGACTCTAGTTGGTCTATAATCTTAAATTTAGGAACTCTTATTTAACAACATTTTTTTTATTAGATTTAATGTAGCAAACACTATGTATCAACTTCATAAAAAATCTAAACTATAATTATAAAGAGGAAAGATTTGTATGTTACGAATAAACTCAAAAATAACTAGACCGAATTAAAAAAATATTTCACCATTAGAATGATAGGTTATCCCAGATTAACATAGCTTATAGAATATTTAAAAAAAAAAATGGTTAGGTTAGAAAATAAATGTTCATCGGTGCGAATCCGGGGCGGGTCGCTAGTGATCTATAAGTTCAATGAAGAGATTAAATGGCATATCCCTATAATCCCATACTCGTGATAGCGAGGGAACACAAGTTCAAACGGAGCTTACCGACCGACTCACTTTTACCTTCCAGGCTTCAGGTTAAAGTTACCCGTTAGTTGCGCAACTAAGCTGTTTCAATTAACCAGCTGACCTCAGCCGAAAGCTGAGGATAAGGTGTTCCAGATGTTGCGAGGTATGCAAGCGTGCAGGCTGAGTGCAGGCTGAAACTTGAGCGGAGACGACACGTGCCCACGTGCCACAGACATGGTCTTATCCGTGATTGGGGACACGGCGGGTTGGTTAAGAGCTTGAACTTCGTGTTGCAAGTTAATAGAGTTTTTTTATTAATATTTTAATTTAATTTAGTCTAATATCATTGTACACTATTATTTGTATGAACCAATATCATTGTATAAATATAAGGGGAAGTACTGGCTCCTGAAACACTGATCTTGGGAGTCATATTTTATTTATTGAAGTTGTACTAAATGATGCATTAAATAAATAAAAAATGGAGTTGGTAATATTGCAATTTAGAAATTTAAGTAAGACCCCGTTACTAAGGGTCCCCTTTCCCCTCTGTCTGTATGCAAGTGTGTATCTTAGGAATTGTAATAGGTAGATGATCATAGGATGATGATTTTCACAGAAGTATAAAAACTTTTACAACAAAGTTAAGAAGGTCTTAAATTAAAAACAATGCGTTCTACGAAGCAATTTTTATTATTTTTATCTTCATATTACTATATAATTTCACACTATTTTCCTATTATATAAATACTAGCTGACCCGGCGCACTTCACTTCCTAACGCCCCGTTCTCGGATTTTCAATACCTTTTTTTTATTTACGGCGCAATGTTTTTATTTTTTCTTTCATAAGAACCTTCAATTGACAAAAACAAACACAACTAAAAAAGAATTAGCGAAATCTGTAAAGCCGCTCTCAAGTTATAGCTTTGAGGTGGACCACCCTTATCACTTAGGGGTATGAAAAATATATAAAAACCTATTCTTTAAAACCTATTATAGTAGGTCTGACCTAACAAGTGTACATATAAAATTTCATTAAAATCGGTTAAACGGTTTCGGAGGGGTATGGCAACTACCACTGTGACACGAAATGTTTATATATATAAAGATTTAATTTATACTCGGTCGCACTAAAATTTCAAATCAATTTTTAAAAGTGTAACCATAACCAACACGTGGTATAGTAATTTCCTCCGTTGGTAATAAAATTTCATTTGAAATTGAAATTTTCATTAATGAAATAATATTGCATATTTTATGAGCTCTAAATGTTAAGTAGGTTATTAAATTTAGGAGTCGTTAACGTTACCGTCACATATATAGTACTGACTGCATATATAAGTTGCTTTAACGTCTCATTACTTATAATACATGGAATTATCATTTTTCCTTTACAATATAGTTATAAAAACAAGAGCTCGAAAGATTTTATGCTACATTACAAAAAAGGTCAACTATCAGTATCTCATTATTTTAAATAATATGTATTACAAATACTCGTAACAAATGATTGCAGAATAGATTATTTTTACAATAGCGGTCAGCTGAAAACGACATGTCTATAAAACACTAGACATTAGCGGATTCATCGCGTTATCTTTACGTGGAATCTATAAAAAAAAAAAAAAAACTGTCATACACGGTATTGCAAATGCATAATGCGATTCTTAACAGTGCACACGTAACACAGCCAACACGGAATTGTGCGAATATGAGTCACCGGCGTATTGCGTTTGCCGTCGCCGGCAAACAGAATCGCCTATTACCCGTCTATAAGCAAACAGCTAGCGTCAAATACGCCGCAGTAATTAGAGTAGTCAGGCGCCAACAAACAAAATAAGCAGTGTGGTCGCATACATTACGCCGATAATTATGGTTTAGCCGACTGAAACAACTGTAATGTATTTGGTCATATTAATGTCCCCGGTAAATCATGAATCAAAAGTGGTACTAATCGGATTATGTTCGGCGTTTGTGCCGGCAAATGTTTGCGGCAGATAAGCGAGCGTGACGCGGTTTCGTTATAGAAATGTTACGCTGGTCAAACGTGAACAATTGTTATAGGAATGTTCTGCTAGCACGTGCTTTCTGATTATACATAAATAAAATCGGTCGAGACTGTTGCATAACGTGACGTATTCGGCTGCCAGTAACGTATGACGTTATCCGAACGCATAAAAAATAAAAAATCAAACTGCACGCGTTGCATTATCATATTTATTCGCAATCGGTCGTACGTCATATACGGCGTGCGAAAAAAAGTGACACGCACACCAAAGCGCGGTGGAAACTCGTTTCGCCGTCCGCGGTGACACATTTCTGGCTACCAGCTCACGACCAGTAATGCGCATTTATGCAGCAGACGAAATACAGCTCCAATTAAAACAATACACGTCGCGCTACCCCAACATACCGCTCTAATGAACTATTTAAAGAATGTTTAAATGCATCCGGGCGATGCAAGTCGCGCTCCAAATTCAATTTCGGGTTACAACTCCTTTCCTATCAGGATGTGAGGAGAGTTTATTCCGAAGTAGAATCCTGTTATTGCTGCTTTATGTATTCAGGCGAGCGAATGCGCCTGATTTAGTGCAAGGAGTTGGGTTGCGAGCGGCGTAATGTCCTCGCTTTGTCGCTGCGCTAATTCAGATGGATTTATACGAGCGCGCACCCGAGTGCACCCGGACGCGCTTAATGTCTTGTATTCATAAAAATACACCTAGCGATAGATAGACCTGTCACGCCCAAAACGTTTCATTTATTCATGACGCTTAGATTAAATGGCCCGGCACCCGACAAATGGACTGTAAAAAATCTGAAACAGATTCGGCGCACACAAAAAGAGAAATTTCTAATTTATGACAACAGGACATATTGCGGCAGAGGCATAAAGCACGCGGAGCGAAAATTAATTGTTTAGAGGAGATACGGTATTAAATTTAAAACAATAACGTGTGGTATGCATAACGTATTCGTTCACTCCAATAAACTGTTTACATTATTCAAAAGGCTGGATGGATTTCGCAAGCTACGAGCCCAATTTAATTTCCCTCGTAATTCACCCTTGCTCGCCCGAGATGGGCGTTGAAAAAAAAAATTAATTCATTACTTAATATTGTGGATACAATGCAACGGTGCGGATGGCGCGGTTGATAATAATCAATTCGGGTTCATAAATATTGCCACCCGGCAAAGGTACCGGTACGGCGCCAGATAAAATTTATACATGAGCGTATTTGCGTAACTTGCAAATTCCGGCGCGCGAGACCGGCTTGCACAACCGGCCACGTCTCTTGGATCGCATCCACCGTGCTCGCATTGAAAATCGCACAACGTCCCATTGTTGCACAACCGCGAACGTGAAAGAGAAATGCGTTCTATCTAATTGCATTTCTCTAAGAAAAATGGCGTACATTTCTTTGTTAGACCGAGGTCCCATTGAGAGCGCAAGATCGCCGCAGCGGCCGGATGACATTGAGCGATTGACACGCCAGTCGGCGGTCGTCCGACCGTGAATTATAGAGTAGGAACTGGCATGTTTTGGACATGTCCCCACTACGACAACTATACAACATTTGTAAAACATTTTTCGACAAATAAACATTAGCATTTTGCCAAGCCACGTCATAGACTGCAGTAAAGTGCTTAAACATAAAAAACTACAAAACTGACTGGAGCACATAGAAACATGATATTTTACCTAATACACAGTTAAAAATATAGGCACGGATTTTATGACACATTTAGCTAATAGCCCCAGGCAATCTAACCAGATCACGGTCGTTAAAATAAAGCTTTAACCCCAAAACCTCCGGCACTAGGTCAACCCATCACACTAAAAAGCTCATAAGAAGAGAATCGTAACATATTTATCACAGAGAAATTGCTTGTAACTACCGCAAGTACAGTAAATGAGTATAATTGTTATCTTAATCTCTCATTATTCGCGAACACACGAGCGTACTTTGCATCCGGCAGTGTGAGAATAGTTACTTGTAAACAATTTCAATTAGGGGCTTATTTGTCTCTCGGAGGGAATGAAGCGTTTGAAATAGAATCCGCGCGACCCATCTCAACACAATGAAGGTAAGATTCAAAAGGACGACCTCTCTAACAAGGTGTCAGCTACCTGACACTATTGTGTGATATCCTGCTTTGAAGGACGAATATTCACGTTCCAATAAACGGAATGTACCCATAAGCCCACCACCTCAAAGGGCACACCTGGGGTCGTACATTATTGCGCGGACATTTGAGCACGACCATTGTAATTTGTTTGATTGCAACTGTTACCTTTCGAGTGGTCCGCCGTGAATCAAACGGCTGCTGACGCGGACTCGGAACTTAATTGTCCAGCTTGACGTCTTATTAGTCAAGCTTTGGTTTGCAATATAACCTAACCACCACACCCTCGTCACCTCGTTAAGATTCCATTTCAAAAATAATGTTCTGCTTATCAATTCATTACTTTCGAAGGATACGTATGAAATATAGTAGGATATTGTAACATGTACGAGTAATCTATACTGATATTACAAAGCTGAAGAGTTTGTTCAGTTGTTAGACAACCCATTTATCGAGAAAGGCTTTAGGCTATATAACATTATCCATAGAAGCGGATGAAACCGCGGGCAAAGCTATTAAAAATGAAATTAATCGTACAACTTAAAATATCCTACTATTATATCATATTAATAGTAATGCACGTTTAAAGACATTAAATATTCGGCGCATTCGGTAGTGAGTCTGCCCCATGCGCCAAGAGTTGTAGTTTCTATCCCCATCCAGGACAAACATTCATATGATGAATACTTGTGTTTGTTCTGTGATCGATTATCATGAAATGTTGTACATACATGTCATACATAACATACAAGACATACAGGCTTACTGATAAGAAAATACTGCACTTACATCAAGAAAAAAGTACTGTTCCCGAGGTATAGTATTTACAATATTCAGACTATCGTTACCGGACTATATTATAATCTAAATAACTCGATAATATCAATACTATCATTGCAAGTAATTATACCGATAATAACTTGCAATGACAGTATCTACATTAACGCTAGCGAATCCACGAACAAAAGCCGTTTATAATGTGAGAGAGCAACGTTCAAGCTTTCCGCATTAAATGTTATTTCTATTTTGGCGCCTAATTTAGTGAGCGTAAGCGCCCTGGAGGCTTTACTAGCGAGAAACCAAACGCCAACATTTGACAGTTGAGCCTCGAGGCGAGAATCGACAGTTATATTCGCTAAACTCGCGAATTTTGGAATCGGCGATTCCGCCCGTCGAGTATTAGTAACGGAACTGTGCGAACGAACCAAACACACTTGACCGTTTAAGTGGCTTCAGAGTTAGACGACCGATTTGGTTTAAGTTATCTAACGAATAAATAGTAAAACATCACCACCATTTTACGTTATTATGAATGGAACTGGTAAAATCTAAGTTCCACCTTCCAACTCCATCATTCGACCATTTCGTACGAAGATATAAAAATAGTTTTGTAAGAACAATAATAAAATGTATATATGTAACAGTCATAGTGATTAAATAGCTATTATACATAATGACTGGTCATTATATATAATACCCAAATTGACTAGACAATGTGATAAATTAATTACTTTATCCGGATATTATTCATAATAGCTGGTCAAAGTTAGCCAAAGTAATAAATACGGTATAACCGACTTATTACCCCTCCCGTTCTTCATCCCGACGTCGCGTGGCATTTTAAATCAACTTTACGCAAGGAATCAGTTCACTGTCTGCAAAGAAACGTTTATTACAACTGATATCGTTCCCCAACATTAAGTTACTATCAGAGAATGTGCAAATAAGAGTCACATCTTGGCGGCCAAGGACTTTAGCATTGCAACTGTACTGGAGAACGCGTTTCTAATTGGTGTAAATGTAAAAAGTCAAATCTTATGTGTAACTCAAAATGTCACAAGAGCCTTACTTGTAAGAATAAATAATAATTATGACCTGGTTAATTAATGTTAGTTAATTTTTAATATTTTATTATTGTAGTCTTTAAAGAGTGGTACCAAATACTTGTATTGATCTGTGTTTTTTTTTTGTTTTATGGCTAAATTTATATTTACTTTATAAATTATAAGTTAAATAACTTTATAACAATGTTAATTAACGTAGAATTATCTATGGCAATGTTATTTTAATTCTTAAAATAAACTTTATAATTGTTACATTTCAAATAACAGTATCATATTGCTACATGTAGTTAGGTATGCTTATGGCAAATTGAAAAATAATTTTATAATCTTTACCTACTTGTTTTATTACATTATCCAAGTCTTTAAAGATATTATATAAAATTGCTAGTTGATGTGATTAATTCTGTGTCAATTATCACTTTATCTAAATTGAGTAGACATTATAAATAATGGCTAGATAATATACATAATATCCAGATTTATTACTTTGGCTGTAACATATACACCAAGCACATATTATGTGGTAAATTGTTTGTCAAGCGGTCACTGCACTTAGCTATTGGCTTGTTTCACAATGATGTAACGAACTGATAAATACTGTTTCGAAACGATACAATTGTAAGTTAAAATCGACTTCCAAGACCTGATTACATCATATGTTGCGAGTGAAGCACAACAAAAGCGCGATACACACACAAAAAGTTCTGTACCAAGAACATAAAAAAAACATAAACACTGCGTAAACAGGATGAAAAAAGCAAATATAAATAAAGGAACGAACTTAATTTGTTAACTGGTAAAGCTACCTATATTTACATGGAAAATGCGGGTTTATTTTCTTTTGATGCAGCAGTCAACTATAAAAACTGACGATTATAAAGACAAAGCATTATTTAGAATGATTGGAACGGCAAAATATTCAGAAAATTGTGTGTACAAATTACCATGTAATTAATATACTACAATAAAACATTAAAAGTGGCTTGTTGAGGATTTATTGCAGCTTTTATTCTGTGTGAACCTAGCATGAAACATTGGTCTTTAATTAAAGTTATACAAGGAAATGTTTGAACAAAAGGGTACGATAACTTTCTTGCGATACCATTGTGCAAGGTCATATTGTACTGCGACGTATCTCATTATTATATTACATCTTTTATTTCCATCTCAAAAGAAACAGTGCCGTTAACTGAAAGGCAACCGCATATTATTATTTTGTTTCAGAAAGGCTATATTACATTTTAATGTGGAAAGACGCAAATAAAGTTAGCATAAAACTGTGTAATTTTATCAAGGCTACGTTACGAAACCAGAAGAGCGAATTTTTTATTACGAAAGTCACTGTTATTTGCAATTTATTTATACCAATTCGATTCAAAATTTTAGTTCAGCATATTCTGTAAGTAGAAAGAAGTGGAAAGAATTGGGGGAGACAATAGGTAAAATAAAAGAAATTAAAACATTCTGTGCAATATATGCACTTCTGTGTAACTAGGGTTAAATTCACACATCTCAAGTTATCTTTATTACTAGATATTCTACTTCCCATGTCTAAAGGATAACGAAGTTCAAATGCAACCAACCTGTTAGATATACCCAGACTCACTAAATGCAGTATCATGGTTAAGCACACTCAGAAAATTGTCAAAATTTTACGAAACAGTATTTTTGAGTTATATAAGTTGCAAATAGGGACGAGACCCTATTATCACGTATGAAAAAACACGGTGGCCCAGATAAAAGAGTGCCAAGTTCAGCTTATGTCACGGCCGTACATTCAACAGCTCCTTTGAACGAAGACTAAATGTCAGCATCGGTTGCCACATGACCCAACTAATGATCTATGCAAATGTGGCCCATAGCGCGATAGCAGTATGTAATATATATGAATTCCTAAGCGATTTAACAGTCTGTTACAAGATGAAGATAACATAGAGTCACATATCTACAATACAATGTCAGCCACGCATAAGTCAATCAATTGAATTAAGATGATGTTTTTTTTTTTTTTATTCATTTACATTTACTGTCTGTAAAAGCTTGTATATTGCAAATAAATTTAAGCAATACAAAACTTAAACAGAATCTAGGAAGTCGTGTAGCTAATAAGTGAACTGGCCAGTAGTGAAAGTGAACGGACTCGATCCTCGAATACGGTGTTAACATAATCCAGCAAATAACCGTAAGAAATCTCCTTATGAAAACAAGACAAGGCTCATGTGAATGTAAGCATAGTGTTGTGTGAATTCCAGCCTGGAAGGGACAACTAGCGTTGCATGTATTTCTGTACATGCTTGCACTGCGTGCCTCTGATTTCACTAGAGCTCACAGCAACTGACTAGGGGACAACACCGGCGCATTTTGAGATGGCCACAATTATGTGTGGCCTTTTGTGTTTAATTGTATGTGTGTTATTTAAATTAACATTTTGCACTGGTGAGTTACGACGACGGGGTTCATATCAACTCGGAGGATATACCCATAAATTTAGGTGATGATGTCTAAACGGGGTGTGTGAGGAGCATGTGTTTGAAGTGGGCGGTTAGCAGTATACGTCTTACTGCAATTACTAGCACTGTGCCTTTGATTTCGCGAGAGCTCGCACCAGCTGGCGTGGGGACAACGCCGGCGCATTTCGACATGGCTACAATGGCCACAATTAGATAAATACATTGCACCGGTGAGTCACGGCGGCGGCAGAGATACCAACTCGAGCAATTTTCACTCGAATTTAGGGAGGAAAATTTCTAAAAGTAGTTAATGAGGTAATTTTTTAGGGTTTGTCACGTCGTAAAATTACTAATAGTATACTGGGTATTAAGTTTGTGATTGTATAGGTGACAAGTTAGCCACCTTTCAAATACTTATTATATGTTCCCATCTAAATGTTCTTTCCGGGGATTCTAAAACAAGTTTGGGGAAAATTTTTCAACTAGTCGGCCTCACTAGACAGCGGAATGGCCGGCGCGCGCGCCTTTCGGCTTTCGTTTTTACGGACAACACGTGATTGCGGAATCATTGGGATAACTGTAAAGAGAAATTTGGAACTGATAGCCGGTCGAGTGCGGCTGGAAGGCTGAATGGGGTGACGTCACGTGGCACAGGAAGTGCAAAACGACATGTCATATGTGTTTTATAATGAGAACCAACAATGGGTTCTAGCTACCGAAACAATGATTCTATTATACTGGAACTGCAACTTGACAAAATAATAGCTACATATATGTTTGTTTTCCGTTACAGAGATAAACCCCGAGTAACACATAAGGTATGTATACAAAATAAAATCCAATAGAAAAATTTAAGCTTTACAGAACCGAAACTTAAAGAAATTATTAAATCTGAGTATAATGTGTCCTCACACATTGTAGTTTGGAGAATAATCAACAAGTTAGTTGTATATTAAGCATATGCTTTTCTCCAAAATAGATTATCATTCCAGTAATGAGGTGCGATAAGTTGTTATAATATCAACATAGTATCAAAATAAATGCAGGATATAGGCTACAAGTTATTCTATGATACTTCCCTCTTTTGAAACTAAAGTCATTTTAGTCTAGCTGTGATAAAATTTATAAGCCATCAAACAAAAACACAATCGCTTCACTTAACTGAAACCTTCATTGCAACGACCTTGCTTCAGTCTCTATTTCCTTCACCCACACTTTCCGTCTTGTTCCTTGAATACGGAAGTATTCAATTCAGTTATTACCGCCTGTGACAGCTATGAAACCATTGTGGGTCACTCACAGGTTCATAGCAAACGCTGGTTTAATTCCATTTGTCCATCAAAAGGCTTTAACACCTATGTAACAGTTGGCGTGTTGGCCCGGCTGCGGTCGTGGCTCGTGACAGCACGCCCGTACGAATTATAGCACGTGCCATGTTTACACAACTACTACTTACCAAACGGTCATTTTGATTCATAAAACGATTCTGGACCATCGAAAGTGACAGTGGAGAACCCACGTGGTGATGCAATTTGGAGTTATTGACTGCGGTGAAGATTTTCCCATAATTTTCATTTATGTAGAGATCGAACAAAGCATTCAGTTTACGGATCCAACTGCTTCAGTTAAATAGCAATTCAGATTTACTCTTTAGCCGGTATTAATAATATAAGGAAACGGATTAAAAGAATTAAGAGAGAGTGCTACTGATATGAGAATCTCGGTATTTTCAGAACTTTGAATTTCCAGTATGCGCCCTTGAGAATAAAAAGTGCTGTTCATATTATTTGCACAACAAATATAACGTGAAGTAACAAAATATAGCTAAAACAATGCAATACGTTTCTGCCTGATCCCTAAAGACGGCTGAATGATAGTAGTAACGTGTATCTTTATTTTTTATTTAAATTAAACCATATATAATAGGGATGATGACTGCATTAAAAAAACTATAATTCTATTTAGTCCGTCAGTTAGAATTTACAAAAATATTATAAGTACACATATTTTTCGCTTTATCAAATAAACAAAAAATCACAAAGATAAGAGCATCAAAGTTTTTGGAGTAGAAGCTTGAAAGTCATATTTCGTAAAAAAATACAAAAGCGTGACGACACGCGCAACTTGAATGCATTGTAGCTTTGTCAATGTTTGTTTGACAAATAAAAAAAAATACGTGTTCAATATTTTTTCATAATCTAACTGACATACAAGGCGTGACATTATGTATATGTGTATGTATGTAACTGACGGACTAAACAGAATTTTTAGTCACCTTGCCTATTAGTGAAAGGCTTGCATTGATAATATCCTGCCAACAATAACTACTCCGACAAACACTTACACAGTTTAATTAATAGCGTCGTGTTCCGAAGCCAGATAATACGAAATAAATCGACAACATTGTGTCAAAGCGTTCAAAATAGAAAAGGACAAGTCGCAACAAATAGAAGCATTCCTCGCAAACTATTGTTCGTTTGACAATCGCAAAGGAATCCATAGGACTGCGGGCGTTGCCTGGCACTGCTCTTCGATAGGGCTGTCACTCGGTGCTTACGAGAGCGACTTGACATGACAACAGCAGTTCGTTAGTTCACACGCAATATAAAATGTTAACCTGTATTCACATCTGCATACAAGATGATTGCATTTAAAAGTTACTATATCCTTACTAATAGTATAAAGCTGAAGAGTTTGTTTGTTTGTACGAGCTAATCTCAGGAACTACTGGTCCGATTTGAAAACTTCTTACAGTGTAAGATAGCCCATTTATCGAGGAAGGCTATAGGCTATATAATATTAACTATAAACGCGGGTGAAACCGCGGGCACAGGTAGTCTAGTATACTATACGATGACACATTATAATAATAAACACAAAATATAAATTTAGGTCACATAATTAATATGTTTATGAGACTGCAAACCAAACGTGAACTGAACAATGTAACAAGATTGACCATTCATGTCAGTGATAAAAGGCGTATCACAAAACACGCGGCAATTTCGAGCCCATTACATTGGCTAACCTGAATAGTTGTGCCTAAACTAAAACACTATAATTACGATGATACACAGTCAAAATTCTATTAACCTCATTTTGTCAATATAAGTGACAATAACAGCTCAATGTTTGTGTTTCACGAAACTATGCGGACGAACCATTAGCGTCGCCGTTAGTTTATTAGATCTCTAATATTTTGACATAACGTAGTTTCTGAAAAACTATTTCTTTCGTATCAGTTTAATACCACATTCCTAAATGTATCCAACAAATAACTGTTTTGTAGCACAGTTCATACAAACGTGTATTTTAACATCGTGAAATTAGAACCAAGATTACATGCACGAATGACGCCGGAAGGAAAGAAAAACTATCATAATAGAAACATTATTCGTGATAGTATTATTAGGGTGACTCGCTAGAAAAACTAGCTGTGCCCTTGGTTTCACCCGCGTTTATGATTCATGTTTTCGTAGCCTATAGTCTTTCTCGATAAATGAACTATACAACAAAAAAAAAGAATTTTTCAATTCGGACCAGTAGTTTCGAGATTAGCGCCTTCAACACGCAAACTCTTCAGCTTTATATATTAGTAAGTATAAGATTAGTTAATTACATAATTTGCGACCGCAATCTTCGTTCCAATTTCAAAATCGTCCATTTACAATCGCCTCGAAACGTAGTAGCAGAAACACGATAAAACCGGAAATTTAGTGTACATTTTCTTCTCGTGGTTCTGTACACGGCACCCCTGGCTCGGCCTTTCGGCTCCGCGACTTTTCCAGAATCGACTTTCTATTTTATTGTGTTGGCGCTAACGCGACATTGATGGCGGCCACTTATTGCACTTGGCACGACTTTTTATCCGACGTCCACGGCTATCGGCGAAATTGAACACCAAGTCAGCCGCCGGTGGAACCTAAGACTTATTGGTGTCGCGTTCCGTGCTTGAGATCACACAACAAAGGCCCGAGAGACCTTTTAGGGAGGCTGCTGGCATTTCCCCTCGTTCCCTTTTAATCCTATTCGTATTCAATGGTGAGGGACTTATTTGGCAGTTTAATGTAGTGAATCGATGTGAAATATTACAATGGATCCAATCTTCATTATTAACAGACGTCGATCGTAAATTAAGAGATTACTTTTCAATTATTAATACCAAAGGATGATCAACAATATATTATGCTGTTTCTTTTAAATATGCCAATTTTGTCCTGTAAAGATCCTTTACAACTTAGTTCGAGCCTATATCAGACGTAGCTAACGAAAGACCTTATAAAACGTAATGATGCATTAATGATAGTGACACGTTAAGATCAAATCGTTAACTCGTGATGAAAGATCTGATGTCAGACGGTGATAGGATCGGCGGCTCGTGAAATTAATGATCGGTTTGTTGCGTCTCGCGTGTGACAACACACGCATGGGCGCAACGTACAGGATAAACTCGTCTCGAAAATGCCGACGACACTCACTGACGCCGTGACGTCACAGACGACTTTTACACGCCTCAATTTCGCAGCCTGTATATCTCGTTTGCAAAAACATGTGTCCATAAAATGAGTAAGCGAAGCAATATTACGTATACGGTCGTCACCGCTAACTACTAAATTACACGTAAAATAAAATGCTGTAATAATGTTTTGAGCATAACCATCTTAAATAAAATAACATGTTTTACATATATTTCTGAATATAAATGCTATCTTATTTATACCGCTAAATAAATGAACTCTGCAGTTTAATTTAAAGAATTCCAACTTCAGTACCTCAGCAGATAACACATTTAGAATATGATCTTATTTGATATAACCAGTCCAATCAGTGTCCATAACATACTTATTTTACTTTAAAAAAATGTGTACATACATATATACAGTTAACTAGTGTATAACCTAAGTCTTCACCGCTACACCAAACTAACTTTCACCAGTTGACTACCTACACTATATATTCGTTAGTCACTTATCCTTGCCGCTTAATCTAGGCTAGATTACCTAGATACTAACTTACCTAGTGCACCGTATTTAAGCACTGGCGAGTTTTTACGCTAGCCGCTCATTACTTATGAGGCAATAAAACCGTGACACTCTTATGAAGTAGGTTGCAAATGTTGTAGGTAATTACCTGAAACAAAAACGAAACACACTTGTAATTACATTAAAGACTAGCAACTTTACTGTAATCGCATACCATGTACTGTGCTAAGATTACATAAACAGGACAGCAAAATTGTTTAAGGCGCAAAAAACAACTTAGTGTTTAAGCTTAAAACAATTGACAATAGCTGGCAGCCATTGTCATAAGTGTATAGAAATTAGAAGTCATACAGTTGCCAATAGGAACTAAAACCAATTTCAATTCATACACTGTAAAACTAATATACACCAGAAAGTGATATATTATCCTCAATATATATTTTATTTTCACTGAAACCAATTCATTTGCATTCAATTACCTAGCAAAATCTATAATTTCACACAAATAGATTGTATAGTTATTTCATCTATATTATTATAAATAAGTCGCCCGCAATTATGTCCACGTTTAACCTAAAGCAATCTCTTTTTAAATAGCCAAATATATATGTTTATATCAGATGATATATTTGATATAAACACATTTTTTTTCAAATCTAACACTCAACTAACTAAACTTCACGCCACCTCCCTAGCGGGTTGGCAGAGATAACAATTGCTTCCTAGATATTAGCTAGCGCAATACAACCGCTCGCTTAAACTCTCCCGCTTTCCCCATAATTTATTCATATAAATAAACTGACTAGAGGTCAACATCCCCACATATACTTGCAAGTCCAATATCAGTCCATTGACCACCTGCTGTGTAGTAAACGACATTTCGCCATCGCTTTAAGGCGGCAGACGAGAGGTCAGAAACTGATAGGATATTCACAAATGCGTGAAATGAACTACCTAACGATTTCATCCCACGGAGGAGAAATTCAACGCGCAAATTGGTTAAATTCTGTAGACTGTACACACTTCAAAATCGATTAGATATTTGGATAATCCTCGTAAAGTTATTGTTTATTTTGACTGGCTCGATGGCGCATTCGGTAGTGACCTTGCCCCATGCGCCAAGAGTTGTGGGTTCGATCCCCACTCAGGACAAACATTCGTGTGATGAATACTTGTGTTTGTTCTGTGTCTGGGTGTTAATATCCAATATTTAAGTATATATTTGTAATACCACTGTTGATTCTGATATCCGTAACACAAGTGCTTAAGCTACTTACCTCGGTGTCAGAACAATGTATGTGATGTCGTCGGATATTTATTTATTATTTATTATTATTTTATATTGTTTATTTTCAATTGGCAAAACCTTTTCAGGTTCGAAAATTATATTAAATAAAAATACTGTAAATATCAAGCAGTAATTAAAATACTTAACATACTTGGAAATCTGACTTTTATTGTATTTTAATTAAGGACTTAGAACATTATTCGTAATAAACATTTACTATACTATACATGTATTAAACACTTAAGTCATTGACCATTACCGAGTGCGGAAAAACGTAAAAACGCCAAAACCTCGAATTTCACGAAACGAACAAGCAAATAGAGACGAAATTGACAAACCCATTCAGACCATCGCGCACAATACTCGGAGAGCCCTATTATTGTGTCAAACAACATTTTATATCGGCAATATCTCCAAAACAAATATTTTCGGTCCGCCATCAAGGAAATGATCGAATTGTGATTCAGCTAAAACGGTCCGATCTAAACAAACAAATCAACAGGGACCGATCGTACTGTATACGAATGGGGAGCGCCAACAGCCAGGCGTCCGAGCCTCGCTGGGAGAATATGACAACACGAGTTGACGAGTTTAATCGAAAAACAAACGGAGCATAAATATCGTCGTAAAAGCCGGCAGCGGCTTTACAAACTCCATCAGCATTTATTTATATGCTATTATCGCGGTATGTACTCTGTGGAAATCGAAAATACCGTTCGATCTTCATAAATAAATAAATTGATATCCTTTATTACATATTGCATTCGAGAAAATTGGAATTAAACCGGCACTTAAATGCAATACAAATATTCTTATCCACAGATTAGAACTTTTATTGATTTGATGTTATAAGAATGATAAGACAATGCAGCAACCCTAGGTGTAATTAATTGTAAAAACGGAACAAGTGTTCAAACAATAATTTATTCTATCTATGTAGTTTTCGCTAAAGAAACTGTCTGCTGATGCTTATACTATACATATTATAACACTATAGAGAAAGGTGTAACTTAAGAGTTAATAACACAATAAATAGCCTGCCGTATTTTTTTATAAAAAAATAAATCACTACGACTAATTACTCTTTTGCATGTCGATTGCAAATGAAATCTAGCATTCAAGAACGCGAACTACATTTTATGTAGCGTCTATGACGTCATTATGCTGGTATCATGAAAAAGTTTTGAGCTTAACCTGGTTTTGTCGTGAAGAAGCCTATTGATGTGATGACACAAAATCACAATTTAAGTTCTGGAATTAATTTCACTTTCATAACCGATTACATTAAGGGTGTATCAATTAATCTGTAGACTGCAAAACGCAATACCAGTGAAAGGAATTGTATAATCAAACCCCAGACAAAATAAACATCGGCTAATCCACGGACTTTCTCTTTAAATGCGATGACACTCGTAATACTACCCAATTAAACTTTTAAGTACCTACGTGACTTCTAACAGTAGGTAGGTATATTCTAAACATAATTAACAATTTCATACGATGACACACAAAAATAAGATTTTCAACTTGAACTTGGTACGTAAGAACGGCATCGACAATATGCGTATTCATCAATTTAATTCTAACATATCATCATCACTGTTCGTATTTCATTTTTAAAATGGAATTTTTTTCTCCTCTTCTTATACTACAGGTTAAATACGGGAAAGTGGAGGTACATCTTATGATTGTCGTATACCATTTTGTTAATCTCATCCACATAATAGAGTAGTAATAGGCAATTTAGCACACCCAGGAAGCAATCCTAGATAAAGTCCAAAGAGTCCAATTTTATCTCGGAATTTTTTCACTACAATTTACAAAAGACGTGTAAATGTATTTAATAAACTGGTAAATATAAAAGCAAACACATTTGTATAAGCATATTTGTGTAGTAACGGTTCGACTCTGTTTCGTTAATGTAAAATTCAACCTATAAGTCAATTGAAAGAGCCGTGTCATGATCATCTCTCTTCCAGAAACTATCCACTCACGATGACTAATTTTACTGTGAAAAATGTCGACCAAGCCACAAAAACCACACAAAAAGACACCGATATCTAAATAATTTAGTTAAATACCAACATTTTAAGAGACTGAATGCGCAGTAAAGTGTCAAAGCGTTTGTAAAAGCGCAGCCGGTGGGGGGAGGGGGGCGGCCAGCGCCCGGGGCCGTGGGGACAATGTGCTACAAAAACGTCACTAAAAAGACACTTTAGATTCGATTAAAGCAGTTAAATCGACGTGAATTATGGCCGCTATCAGACGGTTAACAGGAAACTATCGAAGACTTCTTCCATATTTACCAAGATGTTTTTACGGCAACGCCGCGCAAACGGGAAATGGGAACGGATTTTAAGAAAGATTTCAAAGATAGATACCACTAAAAGCCATTTGGAAATGTACTATTACAGTTTGTAGCTCTAATGTGTAACGACACAATTCAATATTTTATTATATCAAATCGTTTTACTAGAGGAGGCTTTTTATAAACACGTAATATTTTTATAAGTACGTTTCAAGTATCAATTCAACTTCAACTTAGTCATAAAAACAAACACATGATATACTAGTTGTTCAAGCTAAACAACGCCATGATAAGATTATCAGATATCTCGTTAGAACTATTCAATGTCATCAGTGAAGTAATATAGTTTATGAAAGGGGATTAGAGTCTCGCACTAAATGGAATTTCATTGAGTCTAATAGAGAGAACATTACAGTCACGACTTGCAATTATGGAATTAGAGAATTTAATCATCCGACTTGAATTAATAACAAAACTCGATACACGTTATACATATGGAAGTTTATACCTTAAAGGCTTTATTAGAAACGTAATACAAATGTTTACAAATATTTGTGTTAAATAAACGCCTATTCCTTCTTAAGTGAGTTTTTGACAGAAAAACGAAACCCTATATATTATTTCTCTATTAAATCGACTCAAAACTCAGAAAGCAATATAGCCGATTGCTATTCAAACTAAGTATAAAGCAAACATTTCACGTTTGCACGAGGACATTCAGACGCATTTAATATTGCACTCGATATTGTTGCATACCTCGTAACGTGTCTGTCGGCAACGTTTCACCCTCATATCAGATTTCTGTACAATACACTAGGATAGTGTGTACATGAGATATATTAAATTTCCGTTAGTCTAAATCGGCTAGTGTGTATACAGAGTCACTGGTAATTCAACTACATACATACATACATAATGTGACACCTGTAATCCCCAAAGGGGTAGGCCGAGTCAAAGAGGCAGCAACTAGGTTGGGTAAGATAGCAAAATTTTGAAAAAGTAGTGAGAAGTGGCTAGATCGTCGCCTTAAAGTCAACAACAAAATAACCATTATAATTGGCAATAAACAAATAATAAATAAATTTGACGTCTGAATTTTATCCGTAACATTCACTACTTTAGAACCAGTTCAGTGCCACCGACTCGCCCGGAGAGCGCAAATACATCTTTCGCCTGAAGAGTTCAGTACTTTCGTTAAAATTGTAGGTGGCATCCGAGATGTCATGAAAATCGTGGTAGCAGTAAATGTGTTAACTTTACCACCATCGGAGAAAATATTAATTTTTGACCAATTTTTAATAGAATAATTTATTAGAATTGTCCTTGTTCACATGTTTATTTTTAGAAACTTACAAAACCTAACCAAATAAATTGGTTTTTATTTCTTTCTTAAATTACCAATTACCCTGTATATGTGATAGAATTAACACGAAGCAAGAATATTTCAGATTCATTGTTTATTTTCGAAGCTGCTCGCCTACATTCTAACGTCAATTTTAAACTGCAACACATTATATCTCTCATCGCTAATCGGCTTCGCTTTGAACCCAGTGTAAATTCAGCCGTTTGTTTACTTTATCTTGCATTCGGCAACGCACACACCGGATTAGATTATAAACTAGTGCAAAGTATTCACTGGCGGACGGAGCTGTTTCTACCAGTCATCTCGGCGCTGTGTATACCCCGAATTACGGTAACCGATTCCGCTATAAACTGGTGTGACACAGGCTTATTCTGTAAACATCAGTATGCCGGGATCCCGGACAATATCCGGGCGAGCGTCCAGGCTGTTGTGCCAATGGATACAAGCTGAGATGCAAAATTAGGCGCTTTACGCAGACACTGGCTAACGTCGTCCCTTTAGCGCATAATAAAGTAAGTTTATATGAACTTCGTTTCAAATAAATGATCACAAGGCTATAACAATAGCTCTAATGCAATGATGATGACCAGATCAGAAATCTGACATCTTGCATTAAAGTCTGCCTCAGATACTGAAGAACGAGACAAAGTGCTAGAAAGAAGCCTGATCTGTCAATGTAATACACGACTGCTACTTTATTGTTACTGATTCACACGCAATTCTACTCAAGTACAATCTTTATCAAGGTCTGGAACAGCGTTCACATAGTCTATGGGTCCGATGTTCAATTTCTGTTGTTTTGTGTAAATAATCACGTTAGAGTTCAAAAATCGGCACAGAGTCGTGTGAATCGGCCCTAAGCCAATTTTAATCAGTCCAAAGACTTCCAAGCAAACAGTCCCACCACATCATAAGGACGAAGCATTAATCGTCGCTAAAAGAACACCTAAGGGTGGCATCGGGCGGCTTCACCATCAATCAGGCGGACACGTCGAGGCGAGCTGCAGTGCGCGTCACAACACTGGATTAATGGCGCGCTGCAATACGTCCGCAAATTATACTTGATAACTAAGTAAATAACGTCATTAGTAGGCCTATATCAGTTTAGAAATTACATAAAAAACACTAATATGTGAAGTAGACTTCTCCATCAATCAGATAGATACGTCCAGCGCTGTCGAAACAACCATAGATTAATGGCTCCCTGCCTACAAATTATAGTTAATACTTAACGTATAGGATAATGTAGTCGTTGCTGTCAGCTTAAAAATTACGTAATAATCGCAAAATATGAAGTAAACTCCATCAATCGGCATTTTTGAGTGATGCGTTATTTCCAATTTCCGATCCAGGTTAGTTTTCGAACATAATCCTAGATTTAGCAGGGTTATTATATTGAACCAGCTAATCTGATCTTCGTAACCCTTAGAGAACCAGACAAAGTGTAACATTTATTATTTATATGAATATATATAGCACATTTCCTCGCGAAGTTACTCCTCACCGCCGAGCTTATAACATGAAAATGCGTACTCAGACTACCGGTAGAATTACAACAAATACAAATCCACTGTGAGGCGCGCGTGTCCATGGTCCACAGAGCTACCACCACCCTTCAAAAACGATATCAGCCGATACAAAAGAAATTCCCAGTTGATCAGGAATAAATAAAGCACCAATGGGGTGGCGGCGCTATGTGCGACTCCATCAATCAGCCGCCCACGAGCCGCGCTGCAGCGCCCGACACTTCGTCCCGACCATGAATCACTGTTCGCTTCAACACGAGTTTAGTTTCGAATTATAACTAACACTGACCTTTATATGTTAACATATAACAGACATGCAGCACCTCGTGCAGTGCTGGTTTCAATGCAATGTCATATTTCAGGACTTTCAAAATTGAAGTACCTACGGATTAATGGCACTAAAAGAAACTGAAGGTCTTCATTATCCCACTACTTTTTTTATCCAAAACAAGCCATTTAATCGTCGTTGCCTATTATTTATTGGTCATGAAGACCCACTCAGTGGCAGTCATTTACTGATAGTAGAATGTTAAAATATGTGAATTATCCAGATAATTCATCATTCATTCAATCATGGTCAAATGCCATTCCAACAAAAAACATGTCAAAGCGCAAGCACGTTAAAAACATTACTTTTTATCGATTAATAAGGAATGATACAGCAAAATCACATATACACGTAGACTGATGCCGGAAGCGAATGTTTTTCTATATATCGATGAAAGTCCAGCCTCCGATATGGGGCTGGCTTTGCCATCAATCAGGCGATACGTCGAGACGCGCTGTAGCACGGCGACACCGCATCACAACCATATAGATTAATGGCTGGCTGCAATATCCATAGCTATAGCTAATATCGACGTTAGTGTGATACATACATATACATACATACATACATACATACATATCATCACGCCCTTAATCCCCGAAGGGGTAGGCAGTCAATATTACAAAATAACCCTCGATCGAATGCACAGAGTTAACTTTTACACATGTTACATAAACAGTGATACTAAAAAGACCTGAACCAAGTGCACCAAAAAACGGGTAATGAAATAAAAAATTATAAAACATAACGCGATCTACAACATTTAACATGTCTGTTACGAAACAATCCGGTGCTGATATAATATTCTATACAAATATGCTATTACAACTATTGGCGTTTTGTCTACCGATGAACGCAAATTAATATTCATTAAGTGGCTACTCTATGTGAAGGAAATGTCAGCGAGTATAGTCCAAGGCGGTAAAGGCACAGAGGTGAGAGGATGTGTGTCTGTGAGTAGCAACGCCAGTCATCAAATATACAATTAGCATATTCCAAGTATGTTTATGTTTCTATTTAAATGCAAGAGAGATACGAGACTCCGAATATGAGGGCATATAATATACATTGGATTGGGTATTTCACACTATTCATTTGAAGTTATGAATACCTAAAAAATTAAACAGAATGTTTAAGTTTTCAATAACTAACAGGTAAATTTTTCATATTTTGTTTTATTTAGTTTTTCAAGTGTAATTTAGTTAGTGGTTTTGACTTCACAAAAATATGATGGTAACGACAAAAGTAAGTAATGTTTTAATTGATAAACCTGTAAATTACACTATTGCGAGTAATTCTTCAATATTTTATGATTTGCAGCATAGCCTTTGCGTGTTTAGTTTGATAATAACACTAACAATGACGTAACAAAACAAAATGTTTTAGCTCCAACCTCTTAAACTATAATAGTAAACATTTAATCGGACACACGGCCCACGTCATTTAAGCCAGATTTATATTCTTCTTTTTGCTATCTACTATGTTCTCCATTTCAACGTAACTGCAGCGATCTCAGACAATAGAAGCATTTTATCCAAAACATTTTTAATCTCAAAAGCAAATACTCGATACCGCGTTCGGCACGCGATCTGTGCTTTAGCACAGAAACGTTTAGCCACGTATTTTAATAGATTATGACAAAGTCCCAAAGTTGGATTACTATTACCATTTCAATAAAGTTAAGTTAGAGCACGCGACGCCGAACCACCCGAGCGAATCATTTTAAGTGATTTTCCTATCGATTAAACAGCACACGGGTTGTATAAGACGAATGTAGGTCGCATGCCTTAACTTGATTACTCAGGTTCATTAGAAGTATAAGTATCGATTTCCTCCTACACTCGAGGACTTAATGGTTTATCTGAAATTGAGAAGGGTAATTTATATCAATACAATCCTAGTCGTGTGTTCTTCGTAAGTAATACCATTAGAAAGGAGTGCGACAGAAAGAGGCTAACATCTAAAGGGAACTAAAACAACAGAATCTCTATCTCGTTACTTTGTGCTCTCAAGCTAAAATACTTTATCGACAGTAATAGGTTGTTACTGTACTGTACTGCACATCGTATTTTTTTACAGAACCTCACCGTAGTAAAAAGGATAGGTAAGTAATAAGAAATTCGTAATTTCGATAGTAACGTTTACCTTTACATTCGCTTCGGCCGATCAAATATTGAGCTACATTTCAGGCTTAATTGCTCCGTTTCCCAAAGATCTCCGGAGCGGGGGGAGAGATCGTAAAGCGGAGTTGGAAACTCAATACATTTGTTTCGTTGCGGGATATCTCCGGATATAGTTTAATGACCGCGCCGACTGACGGCACTCAATCAGACACTCGTAATTGGGGCTTGGCACACGGAGCCTTTTACGATCAAATTGTGCTCAAACCCATTTGCTCGGGAACCACCGTCTGGTGCGGCCTTGAGACGACGAGACGCCGAGTGACGTCATCAAGTAATTACTCTTGTCATTAGGAGATGAACTTAACCGTATCTCTACGTGTTCGTGACCACGAATAAGCTGCAAAGGTCCATTACATGTTCAAGGTCAAAACTATCATCAAGATAACACAAAGACTATATTTCATCATCACAATTTTTGGTTGTAATTTTTAAGACGGATTGCCAATGCAAAATAAATTAACTCAAGTTTTATTCAATCAATATACCACTATTAGATTATCGAAACTTGTGTATTGCAGATTCGAAGATGGAGCTATTGCTGACAAGGTAATTAATTATATTAGAATAGACAACGCACAGATACTTCTTACGCGTCAGCTGCAATCTGTAATTACTGTGAGAGGGCTAAAGTTTCAGCCATTAATTAATTAGTAGCGCTAGATGATTTGTTGGGAACGAACATGATTAGAGTTCTCAAATACTTGCACAATGTGGTATTCATTAGAAATTTACATTAAAATAACTTTCATGCTTTGTGATATTTTTAAACTAAGTATGCTTGATGAAAGTTTTAATAAGCATATTTTTTGCATATTTCATAAGACTCATTCCATTGCATAATGGGTGCATGTTTATATTTTTCATTGTGTTGGGGAGAAATTATTATAAACGATTGAATAACAGTCTCATCACTATATAAAATCTACGCAATAATAATAATAAGAAGAGTCGATTAATTTACCATAATATGCGTCGACTAACAGAGCGCTCACAATGCTAACGTAATGAGACGAACAGAATCTATTTTAACACATTTCTGCGTGGGCCGAGCGACAATAGTGCAAGAGCGTGCACATTCCCTCGCAGCCACGATGTAATTGCTGTCATGGCAGAGTGCATTGTCATAATACAATTACGATCTATCGCCGGTCCACTCCATTTGCAACCTACCTACATCGACGCAGTGCACTATAGCTCGCCCGGATTACACGACTAATGCGTCATTGGCTCATCCTAATTGAATCTAAAAACGTATGTATACACGTGCTTCCAATAGAATGACAGATATTTTATAGAGCATTGCGCGTGTTATTTTATAAGGTTAAGACATCCATTATTCAGCAGGCTTCATAAAATGTGTTTGTCAAGTGGGATTTCATTTCACCACGTACGAAAGTAGGTCTCAATCGAAAATGTCAATACGTACATTAATTTTGGCCTGATAAATTTATTAGGCTTCTTTACCCACTGTCAACCTTGAAATGAGATTAAAACCTTTATGGTCTTCAAATGGGTTTAAAATTAAATATCTACTTTTAAAAAATTTAAGAGCATCAAATGAAAAAGGCATGACTTTCAAATGATTTTGATGATTATCAATAGTTAAGTGACCTTTGAAAAAATTCTGCCACATGGCTTAAAGGATCTTCTGCATCAACACGATGACTAGTAATTCACAGTATAAATTATTTTGTGTGAACAATCCTTTTGCAATCTGTTGATGCAATAACGCAAGCAAAGAACTGCTGTCATTACTACTCCAATTTTAGAATAAGTTGCCTCACGCCAGTCTACTGGCCATACGAAGACAATTCTTCAAAGAACAATCATTTATACTGTGAATTACTAGTCATCGTATTGATGCAAAAGATCCTTTTGTTTTAAATATACAGTATTAAGATGCAACAACTTCCAGCGGCACAATTACTCAATTAGAAACAATCACAGTGCGATTCGCTGAGGCGGTAACGCGAGCGCGGAACTGTCGACTGCAAGTTTCGACCAAGTTGCAGCGCGGCAACACCGAGGCAACTACACGGAGACAACTGGAGCGAACATGGTTAATTGTACTGCGTATTGCATAACAGCACTCCTTAGTGCTAAACCTTTCGCAAAATACACATTACTTGTAGGCAAACTGTGATAACCAAGACTTGCGGATCAGAATACAACTTTCATAAGTTAACTTACATAACCGCATATAGTTTCAGATAATAACTACTTATAGCACGCCGTGATCATGTATACGGAAAGTGCGTTCAAGGCTTTATAATTCAATGTAGGAATTTACATTCACTTATACACGGTTCGGTAAGCTTATATCACCGACAATAAACTACCGCTGCTTTATCCGACCACGTGAATCGAAAATCGCATCGAATATATTGTGCTTAATGAACGAGCAATCATTGCTAAATTTCCCCTGTGAGTTTCTTTATTCATAAACGTTGCGTATCACCCGCCTAACCCTTCGAGTGAACTCGAGTCTAAGGACATTCAAACGGCTCATTTATCTCCAGGCCAAAGGGATCCACTGCCCAAGATCCTAATTTTCAATATCTTGACGGCTTAAGAACCCCGTAAGATTGGTCCCTTTTGAAGGTTAAAAATGGGGGGTGGCCGACAGGAGGACAATGGGGTGCCCTCGGAGCATTCCTCCGTCTGCCCCGTGACGTTGACAAATGACGCCTACCACTCGAGACACTTGGACAGGTGATCCGACAGGGTCCGTCCATTCATCGCCTTTTGGTATTTGTTCGGGGGAAAGTTTCCTTTGTACTTCACGCGTTCTTAACTGGCCTCGACTTGGGTTTAGCTATTTTCGGGGTCAGGCGGAATGTCGTCATCTATTAGACATTATCTACTCGACAATTCTAAATAAAGGTGGGCGACTTCCTGCGGTAACGAGCAAAATACGAAAGTTTGAAAGATTATTATTCCATTACGCCTAAAAGGATTTGTATAAATACATTGGATAGATATTTCATAGGTCCCGGGGGAAGCCTTATAAGGGCTTTTGTATTAACACGAAACAGAGCTATTTCGAGAACCGAATCGAATATTAAAAAAAACAACAAGAAACAAATTATCATTTATTGCTACATAGATGCAGAATTTAATCATTCGATTAGTTATGGAATCAGTATCTAAATTATATTTAAATTGATAAAAGGAACATATTTAAACCACTCGTGCAAATGTAAATGCAATCGAATTCCCTTTCGTATCGTTATATAATTGACGAGTAACCGCAACCAAAACGCTAAATGCATTACATTACTATCAAGACACGAGTATAATTTGTAAAAGCCACATTGTGTAGATGGCTCACTACAAAATAACGGTATTGTAGCGCGAAGATGGTTCACAAACGTGACTTGATGAAGACTTCCCGGAATTTGAGCTAGCGTGCACTCCGGGCTAATTTTAAAACCTGCATACATTCACAGCTAGGTTTGCTAGAGGTACTTTTTTGTGCAAATAATATATTGGTTATTAAAGGTAGGCAAAAAAGGTACATTATGTCAAAGTACGATTTATTTCGCTAAAAATATTTGCATCAAGTAAGTACTTTTAGCAACAGTTAACGAATAATTAACCCCAGTAGGTAACTGTCGTTACATTTTACAGAAAAAAAATTACAACTACTTTTTTTTATATTGGGTATAGAGGTACGTAAAATGAGATCCCAGAGATATCAAATCGTCCGAAATGTAGTGTAATAAAAATAATTTCCGCGTATAGAGTGCAATTACTCTGAATAACATAGAATACTTTATAATAAAAAACGGATGCCAACCCTATCCACAACCGTGACCTTAAAGGCGATTTACATTAGCGATATATAAATTTATAACTAGGTTTATTGCATTCCAACTTCATTGGATGTCGTAATTTGATATCAATAAAAATATCGCATTCTTAATTTGTTATAAGTACCTATGTTTCCAAATGTATGTTAATATTTATAAATCGATAATTACAAGAGAAACCTAGGACTCTTGGTACATAAAACGCTAAAATAAATAAGTTAAAAATGATTGTTATGGCAACTTTCGTTACCATCACAAATATTAGCTTTAATACTTGCAACACGAGTAGAAAGTAAATAACTGGTAAATTTATCTTAAAATAATATTTATTTACTTAAATTAAATGTACAAAAAAATTGCATCACTTTTAATTTCATACGAGCTGCAGGCGGTCACTGCTTCGTGGACCGATGCTAATTGCTAACAGGCTACTAATAGTTTTATCCCTTTTGCAGATGCAATCACTTTCAATTCAGATCAGACTCCTGCGGCTGCAATCTCATCGTGTTTCTGTTTACGTAATCGGGAGATTCGGCCAGTGAAAGTGTTTCGTTTCGCCCGATGCGTCTCGCGGTTTTCTATAACACCTTTTGACATTGAGTGAATGTTGCATTTCACGTTCCGTAATGTATGCTAATATAAGCGCCTGTATTGAGATATTATTACCGGTTTATGTGAAGCTAATACACAATTACGCTTAATAGCATACAATCAATGGCGGTAGTAAATCGCTGTTTTCTAATTAGAAAGATCATGCGGTCCGTTTTGTGGAAGCCATTAAGATGCACCGAAGATTTATTGCAGTATACATTTTCTATAATGGTTGAACACACAGCTCCCGTCAGTGCTACTTGATAGTAGGCAGATGCATGTATATACGTCTTACGCGTAACCGTAAATAAAGTACAAGTATTATGTGAAGAGTTAAAATCATTTAGCTGCCTCATGTTGGTCTGGGACTTAAAAATAATGTGGCAACTGTGTTCCTTGCCTAATATGTCGTAAAAGGCGATTAATGGTATATCGGATTTTAGGTGTGCGATTGTGTAGGCGACGAGCTAGAGCTCGTCACTACTTTTTCATAGTTTTACATCTAACCCATCCAAGCTTTAATATTATTTTTGGCTGAGAGTGGTTAAGGAGCTAGCTGCCCCTTTGACTCAGCCTCCTCCTTTTAAGATTACGGGCGTGATGTATGTATGTAAGTATGTTAAAATCATTTACATACGCTTAATTAAAATTTACCATTACATATGTTTTTGAGAGGGATTTGAGTTATGTATGATATTAGGAAGTGCCTGGAGTACTTATGACTCAGTTTGAGCAACATTTGATGGAAAAGTTATAATACACTCTTATACTAACCATTATCATAACAACAATGTACATAATAAAGACAACCTCATTCTAACAAAAGTCACGTGCACGACCGTAATACTTGTCTGAAAACTAAAATTGAAAACTTTCGGAACTATATTCCATAAGTTAAGATGAAAAACCGAAACACATTTATATTCCTCACATCACGCCGTCTCCAGAGCGTTCCTTATCACTAGCGACTTGTTCGCAAGCAAACTTGAGTGCGAGTGAAGTATTTGGTGGGTTGGAACTTTCGCCGCATTAGTCGATAATTGATAAAGTTTAACATATAATGTGGGGAGAGGGGCAAATATTGGTAAAACTGCTCTACTCGCCGAAGTTCGCCGGGTTTAATGGTTCGCTTCACGATTTGCTGATTAAACACTGGAATTACGGGACGCTCAGTGCTCCGGCGCAATCCGCTCAGCTGTTTGCATTGCTAGACTCCGAGTATATTAACCTTGATAAGCTCCGTCCGGCACGTTCGGGCTGTCGGCACATTAGTTACACTAATATAGGAATACCGTGAGCTCGCTCCGGATTGACAAAAAACCGGTCAAGCGCGACAACTGCGAGGGTCCGTCAGAACTTAATTACTTATCATAATATCAATAAAATATATTACTTGTATATTTAATCAAAAAAAAAAAAAATACATTTTCATTATGAGTGTGATAAAATATCAAAAGTCTAGATGTAAAAAAACACAACTAGGCACAGTATTGTTTATTTCGTAGAATCACGGTACTTATAGTTTACGTTATCAAAGGACGATGATATAATATTTTAATTTCAATTCAGGGTTTTCACGGACAGACGACCACCGGTCCCACGTCTCGGGTTTCTTTTTGCTTTTGCGGTACCCAAAAAAACTTAGTTTCTTATAATCCGAAAAGCGTTTTTGTAGTCCATACGAAGACAAAGCTTCTTCTCGTAAAATAATGACATCGGTTTTGTCTGAGGATTTTACCTTATTGTCGTCAAGCGTACCAACAAATGATCTATCTGGCAAACAAGTTACTTAACGATTTTCCTTGAATGCTTGCAGAGATTTCGTCAAAGAGATTGTTAAAAACTGTGGAAAAACCTGCACGTCTTCTAAATGGGGAAAACACGTAGCCGATGTAATTAATAGGTAAAAATAGTACGTGATGCGACTAGAATACTAAACTGGTATTATATCACGGACGTGCTGCATACCTATAGCAAGTCAGGTAGTTTAGCTCTGAAGCTAAATCCAGGTCGATTCAAAAGATTGTTTTCTTAATAGTCATATTTTAGCTAATCTATCTGCCACATGTACAAGTGGTACCACAGAGCGTTTTATCTTAAAGGGGCCTTGTGATTTATTCTCAAAAATGTGACCATGATTTTACAAATGACAAGCCTTTCTATTTCACTGAAACAACTTCCATCTTTTAATGGTTTAACCGAACTAAACTAGACAATCAAAACACATAAAAAAAACCCTCCATCTACTCGAACTAGGATTCGAACCAGCACACAGAAAAACAGGGCCTTTAAGTGTCAAAAATATATTCTTTTTTAGGTCGTGATTAATTTTACAATGACCATTACCCGTTCCCAGCATCGGGACATTTAGTGGCCAATGATTTTGTGACACAATACATTTATCTAGGTGAAAAGTTGGTGAAAACATAAAAGTGATTTAATTTAAATTTCACTATTTGGACACACGTAAAAATCTTAGCGTGTCCAGATGACGAAATAATACATACATACATACATAACATCACGCCCACAATCCCCGAAGGGGTAGGCAGAGTCAAAGGGGCAGCATGCCCCTTCAACCACATTCAGCCAAAAACAAAGTCGGGCTGGGTTAGATGGAGAATTGTGAAAAAGCAGTGACAAGCGGCTAAACTGTCGCCTACACAATCACACACCCAAAATCCGATATACCATTAGTCGCCTTTTACGACATGCTAGGCAAGAACCACAGTTGGCATATTCTTTTTAAGTCCCAAACCAACATGGGACAAGTCCCAGACCAACATGGGACGAAATAATAAGTTATACTAATTTTCAGTTTCAACAACTAGACACACGTGTGTCCAGTCTCTTGTGTCGAGTTGGTGAAAAACCCTTACAAACTAGCAACCAAAACGAATAAACAATAGTAACAATAAAATCAAACATCAAACGTTGCGACATACGAATGTTGCTAAGCCACCAGTACTGAGTCCAGTACGGCAATACTGTTTCGCGCCTCGCATGCAAATTAGATAAACTAAATATCACTAAATAGCTAGCAATACTGTGAGAATCGAAACGGGAGCCAAGTTACATCAACATAAAGTACTATGTTGTAACATTACTCAGGATTTAAAGTCCTTCGAGAGTAAAAGTGAAAGGAAAAGGTAGACCAACGAACTCCGTAAGTTCCGCTTTGGATCAATAACTCATTTAAATTGTTATAAAAGGCTTTTCAAGGCTTTGCCCGCGACTTCTTTTGTCTAGAGTTCTAATAGATCCTACTTAATAATTACCACTTCAAAATTATTGTTCTAATTGTTATCTATTATTCACAAAATTCGACGAAATATCTAAAGTCTCTTCAGTATCAACACAGGAAATCAATAATAATTTAAGCCTTGTATCACGACCGTAGTTCTCGAAAGGGCGGAGATTCCAAGAAGCAGTAAGCACTTTTCACCACTTAAAGCCAATAAAATCCTTAGAGAACTTCAGAAATCCGGATACACGTCTTATCGTCCTAACCGAATTTGATGCGATAGGACTTAAATACCAAGAATCAGATTTTCAGCTGATTAAACTCCCATCAAAATCTGATCCGTAGATTTCGCGTGATCCGTGTTAACTTTAATACAAATAAACCTTAGTTTAGAGCGGTAACTGAAACATACAATCATGAACCCATTACAATTCTATACGCGCATTATGTATGAAATCATTGATGCAAAGTAATGAGTACGTGCCGATCTTAGAGGCCGTGTTCAGTCACCTTCACTAGAATCACAACATGATTTAATCATGGCAGGTTAAGGACTGATCTCTAAACCTGCCTTGACCACGCTTACAACAATATTTAAATTATACAGCGCGGAAAGAACGCTACAATGCACGAAGTTGCAGTAAGATTGCATAACAAGTGAAGTGCCCTTCACACTGTCGCGTAAGGAAATGAGCCGATAGTATAGTTACGCGAAAAGTTCTTTAAGGTAATTATGATAGTTGGTGACAAAAGCCGCTCGCAATTTGTTTTTAGTTTTATTTTTCGTAATTTCTAATTATATCGAATCTAAATTTTACTATATCAACATAACTTATTGCCACGCCTGCAATCCCCTAAGGGGTAGACAGAGTTCAAGGAGAAATAAACTCCTTTAAATACATTTTACTAAAAAATCGAGTTGCATTAGATGGAATATGATGATGATGATGATGAAAAAGTAGTGACAAGTTAAGCTAGCTCGTCGCCTCTTAATCACAAATCCAATACACCATTAATCGCCTATTACGACATGCTAGGCCAGGATGGGGTTGGTACAATATTTTTAAGTCTCAAACTAACATGCGTCTATCTAATCTAACAACGGAATATATGAAATCACCTTACCTACTTCGTGTACATGATCATCACGATCATATAACGATCCGAAACAGACAGAGTCCAAAAAGCAATAAAGTCTTTAATAATCCAAACATCAAGTTAAGTTAGATTATCTATTTAGTTAGTTTTATAAAAGACTTAGGCAGTGTAAAAGGGCCGCAATAAGCCGCGGCGACCTTGGCGCGTCAGTTGGTCCGCGGTCGCGCTCTAGTTGCGCACACGCGAGCGTCGCGTCACGTGTCGCGTTGCACATGCACGCGGCTGCGGCCACGCTGCCGGCGGGAACGGGAGCGGGAAATATTGTTTGTTAAAGCTTTGGGCCGCGGCATCACGTATCGCGTTGCACATGCACGCGGCTGTGCCCACGCTGCCGGCGGTAGCGGTAGCGGAAGCGGAAAATATTGTTAATAGCTTTAGCCGCGGCGGCACGTCTCGCGTTGCACATGCACGCGGTTGCGGCCACGCTGTCGGCGGAAGCGGCTTCGCCCGCTAGAAATCTGATTGGTTATAAAGACTTCATACGTCTCGCAGAATCAAAACTAGTCAGTCTTTCTTAGGGTTCAAAGATTAGGATACGAGTTAAGTGGTTTAGGAGAAATCGTAACAGAGAGAGTTACTTTCCCATCTATAATAAAAAAAAAGGTCGTAGGTATCATTATAGAATTAATAATTTGGATAAATTTTTATTATACGTATAAAAATACACTTTACTTAATCCACAACTCCAACAACATTGAACTTTGAATAAAACGTTTGAAGCGTGTGCTAGTGAACAATAGGACGTTATGCGAACGTGACACTTCCGCGTGAATACAAAAACAAAACAAACCTTATATTATACAATTAATATGACATTGATTACTTCACACACTGACACAGCACGTTGCCCGATATTGCAAATGTGCAAATCATTGCTTACACTTGAGAACGTATGACTGATAGACAATTATTAATATTAAATAGTCGTTATCTAGCCCTTAGAGCATTTGCGAAAGTAAGGAAAATTAACAATTCACAACAAGTTACCACTGTCCTGGAATCAACGGCTGCATCTAGTTGCCTTTTCTAGAAAGGACAACTTATAAAATCAAGTCAATTAGTGTTTTTTGAATTAAAACATAAGATCGATGGCGTAACTGTGACGTACGAGCACCCTCCTCATTGGTAAGTTTTCATAGTGACAGTGATAAGACCACGAGACTCCCTCGTGCCATCTGGCGGTTTTTGTATTTATGAAAACCCTCGTTAAGTGCTTGGACTGATAGAACCGAGAAGTCTTAGTAGTATGGTTATACAGTTACTGGTGATGTTAGTTACATGAAAAAAATCCCAATGAGTAACAGTGTTGGAACAACTTTTTTACATATTCCTAACGAGTCACACCCCGAAACTCATGGTGTGACTTGTTGAGACAAAAACATATTTGCAACCTGTAACATTTTGAATAAATACTTTTGACGATCGAGATCTGGCTTCTGGCTATATAACAAAGTTCAATTGGCAAAAGCTAGCAACTCTAATCAAGAAGAGATGTTCATAAATTGAAATATCATCGACTCTTCTGTGTTGTGAAAGATGTGCGAGCCAACTGTGTAAACTGTCAACACATGATTTCACGTTACGTGTGCATTGGATTCCAAACAGGTATCTAATACCAGTCAGTGTTCATGCAAAAAGGTAGAACGTCATCCGCTCTCGCCAGGCAGTGTGTCGCGCGTGTGACGACGGGCGCGGCTCCTAACTGTTGCATGCACCTGAACATTGTAACGCTCGATCCGGTTTTAGTACGATCAAACCATAACTAGGTTGCGTTGCGTTGCCACGGAATCCGGAAATTGGTAGCAAGACGCAATTTGACCACCATAAATTTGTTATAGAAACATCAATGTGTCTAAGAGCGGAATTACGCTGAATTTTAATGATTCATAAATCTAAACGGTCGTTTTCGTATGCCATGTCCAACTTAAAACTTATGGGCAGTTTAAACGCATATCGACGCCGTGAGATCCTTAAATCTCATAATAGTTTAAAATGTGATATGCAAAATTCACAATTTTTTTTTCACTTTCAACATAATGTAGACGTTTGCCGTTCATTTTCAACACATACTATTAAAGTACAGGCTAAGCTAATTATTTTCTCATAGCAGCTTATAAATAATAAATAAATTATAATACACGGTATGCGTTAGGTAATGTGCAACATTACGCAAACGTTTATCCCACCTAACCTTTTTGTAAAAGAATCTAAACCGCAATGTGTGACAAGGCCCAAACTAAATAAATCGAGCCACCATCACCATTCAAACTCCAATACTAAGTAAAACAGATTGTAAATGCTATGCGTGTCAAGAGCGCGGGCAAACCTTGAAATCTTCGATTTCAACATTCAGCTTAACCATTGTCGAAAAAACCTCATTTAGCCCGCACCACAGTTAAAAAGTGAATCGATACGCAAATTAGCAAAATCAAAACAAAAGGCTTTCGTGACTGCAGACATTTACATCAACTCACCATAAAGAAACTCTCCAAAAGCGGCGACAGGCGTAGTGGTGAAACTGCACAACGTCTGACCGCAAAAAACTAACGACAAAAGAATTAAAACAGAATCCAATTTTGTAAGTCGAGCTTAAATGGATGACAGTGTTAGCAAAAACCACATTGTTACTTTAAAGATGCGGTATCTAACCGCTCTGTGCTAAGTCTAGATGTCGGCGGAGCGACACAAGTATGCTTCGCGTTATAAAACAACCGAGCTCTAACAATGTAACTGTAACGAAATAAACAACCGCTAGAACATAATTATACTTAAAGACGCGAGAGAATGCTCAGTAGATTGATAGATGACACGCAAGATTGTACTTCAAACAAACACAAAATAAAATATCTTTACAAGCATAGTCACGTCATATCTAAAAGTTATCACTAACCAGTTTGGTAAATAAAAAAAAATCAGTCAAATTGAGAACCTCCTAATTTTTTTTAAGTCAGTTATGAATATTAAAAACATTTAATAGCAGACAGTCGTAGAAACTTCAAAAAAAATCTAGTCTAAGTCGAATGTTGTAGGATATGCTAAAAACAATATGTTAATGACCTGAAATCTACTGCAACAGAATATCTAGAGTGAAATGAAATAAAGAGAAAGTAAAGTAAAAGGACTTGTAGAAACTAACAATATTAACAATAATCGCTCACAAAATATTTTTTTAGATATACTTATGTAGAAATGAAAAGCATGAAATATTGACAAGTATAACGATAATATACATCGAACTCGGGAAAAATAAAAATTCATGATTATTATCACTTTCACACACAGAGACACACTCACACACACTAATACAAACTTACACACACACAAGAGCGTACACAATTGATAGTTGAATTCATAGCTTGTTTTTTTAATAAATTTACTTCAACAAAACATAAAGTTTTGTTTTATCTTCTTATTTTTTTATTTTCGATATTTTTTTTTTTTAGAATATAGTCTCTATCTTCGTAATAAACACCTAAGCAGCTACATCTAGCTTTTAATAAAATAGACATAGAAAAGCGATGCTTTCTAACACAAGCAAATCGATTAATTAATAGGTAGCTCCAAGTACAGCTAAACTGTACTAGATTAAGTTATCAAAATGATAATAAAATATAATTTTTTTTTTAATTTTTTTTTTTCTCTATGTATTAGTCTAGGTAAGCCAAGAATAGAGGTAGTATTGGCGCCACTAAAGTTATGGAAGCTACTTACAATGTATCGTCCTACTCTATTGCCGATATTAATTTACTAACATAGCCGGTCAACAATGCATCGGCCACTGGCAAAATTCCAACGATCGCTGACTCCGACCACGACACCCCAACAATTTAGCCCCAATATATCCAACACCCGATAAGAAACTTAGTAACACTTTGTAGAGAACGCAACTTTACGACATGGAAAATATATACGTACGTTTCGTGAATAATTACCGTTTCTGATTTCGCAAAGCATCTTCCCCCAGGTAAATAGTGAGAGTTGCTACATAACATAGACGTAGCAATTATAGCTGTCGTGACCGCCTGACCATATTCCATCGGCACGCAGCCTGCCCAAGCGTGGCTTCGCCGGCATGGCCAAGACCGACTGACACCTGACTAACTTATTGCATAACCACCGTAAGAACCGTGACCTTTCCAAAATGTTCAATAACTGCTAGTTTTAACGGTAGTCATTTGCATCGGATTTAAATACAGACCACTCTAGTTTCAATAGGAGCTAAGTTTTTAGTTCAATTGGTAGATCACGAAGTTTCAAGACGCTGAACGAAGAACATTATATAAAGTACCGATATCAATTGAACGTGTGGGAGACGTCATTAGACGACATTGGAGTGGAGCCAAGACGAGCTCGGCGCAGCCAAGTCACGGGTGGGGTGGCGGCAAAACAAGCCTCTTCTGCTTATTCCGACTTGTGAGTAAATAATATGTTCCGGCTACGGCTCTTTTCAACTCGATTCCTCTATTACTATATATATGGTCGAGTAACTCCGTTTCGATTAGACATAGATGTTTTTGTACCTGCTGAGCACTCTGAAAACTCGTGTTTGCAACCAGCTATGTTTGCCGTTGAGATTTTACAAATATGTTTCCATTGGTATTTCGTTCCATGCTGATCTTGCCTAGCATGTTGATAAGGGCGACTAATAGTGTATTGGGATTGGGCTTGTAATTATGCAGGCCCCAAGATAGCTAGTTCTCACTACTCATTCACAATTTTCCATCTTACCTAAATTATGTTTAATATAAATGTTGTTCCTTGGACTCTGCGCAACCCTTCCGGGAGTAATGATATAAGTGTTATTTTTTTTGGGGTTTATAGCCGACTTTCAAATAAAAAACTTTAAAGACTCGACATAATCTTATTAATAACATTACTTACATGCTAAATATGGTGGGATAAATAGATAATAGCAGAACGAAGATGGCAGAGACTGCTGAGGTCATGAATATGAAACATAAACTTGGGTTGCAGCAGTTTAAGAGGTCATTGGTTACGGCAAACCCAATTACACACTTCACTTTTAATACCCAAGAGGCAATCTACGAACTAAACAGCTCATGATTAACTAGATAGCAAAGCACTAATCGAGACCATTGTCGTTGTCCCAAGTACCCAATAAACGGTTTAAGACTGGCGCTGCATACAGCGGCAATATAACTAGATTGTCAACGTTACTAACAAACTGCGAACACTTGCAGTTAAATGTCACGAAATGTTGAGACTGACCTACACAAATATAAACCCTACCGCTTTGAAATAAGCACTCGAATGAACACAATCTTTTTAAAAGCAACCGTACATCAAACTAAACAAGCAGACTTAATGCTCTGACTTCGTCCAATAGCCGGGGAAAAGTTAAATGGCGAAACGGACATATTTAAAAATTTATGTTCCCGAAAAAGAGGTCTACATTTATTGCCCAAATAGATACTTTGGTGAAGAAATGTGAAAGCCTTTAGTGGCGTTATATTTTACACTCGAGTCCATTTAGGTTCGGGTCCCAACCATTATAATGGTGTTAAAGAAAATTACTTCCGAGCCGCCACACGCGAATTGACTGACCACGCAAGCTTTACAATATAAATACCTTCTTATGTTTACCAGCTATTTAACATAAGTGTTCAAAGGCCGCTGCACATAATGACTGAATAACCTCAATACAACTGGGTCAGTGAAGACATATTTTGGACCCGATTTTATCAAACTAGGTAGAATTTACATTAAAGCTAAAACTAAACATAACATTTTTTTTTAGCACTTCGGAATGATGTTAAAGTTATGATTTGCATTTGAATGCTAATTATAATCTTTACTAATATTAAAACTACGAAAAAATTTGCTTTTAAGATAGTGAATTTAATAATAATAATGCTTTATAAGTTACTAAATGGACTGCAAATTCAGTCCAACTGCAACGTCGAAACGTGTTTAAATTTATTGTAAACGCTTCTTTTGACGCGAGAAATGAGTAGACAAATAATTCCAGATAGCTCGGAGCAAACACACTTGCAAAGCTGCAACAGAGCGAGTTCGCAACCGCAATTAAAACGTTCCCCGTGCAACTCTTTCATTGCCCACCATTTCGCGATTAACACGGCGGGGCTTAGTCGTATAAACGTCACGGCGGATATATGAATAGTCTCCGTTCGAAGGCGCAATATCTGGCCCCTCAGGCTGAGCCCCAATTGTTTAATCGGCGAAGTTCCCCGATACAGGGCCGGCGGCGCGGAAAGTTCATCGCAGCTGATAGGGCAGGCTCGTTTCGTTTAATGTGCCGGCGTGCCTCTCGAGTGCACTCCGCTCACTCGCACTATACCCGCAATTACGGCGCACGCGACGGCTAACACTGAACATGTGCGAATGTTGCTTCCATGTTTTAGTTCGGATTCTCTTTTCATCCGATACGTTCGACGCCGATTGCTGTTAGAATTTGAACCGGAAAGTTTATTTTGTGTTTATCATCGGTATTCCCATTTCGCTCTTCGTGACCAATCGATAAGGATTTTGAAACGTTGATGATTAATTGAATACCTAGTAAGTAATCGAACCAAATCAGTGCTAATGACAGTGCACACAATAATGAATTGATGAAACGCTTGCCTGATCCCAAACATAGACCGACGGTTAAACAGCTGTATGTATTGATCGAAACAAAAAAAAAGTAACAGTGTTATTATTGTTCATTCCGTTCTTGGACAGATTCCAGCCGATATCTGATAGATTAACGCTTGTTTTCAAACAAAACACATTAATCTTTGAAACGGCCAGGAAAAGCTTTGAATTACTAGTCCAGTAGTAAACTTTTTGGCAGTCGACAATTCCAAATCCTTTTTTTAAGCCACTAGGCAAATTCATTTTCTCTGTTCCGAATTATTCACCCGAACAAACACGCCCTCAATTCGTGATTTTAATATTGGAGATCATGCCTAAGAAAATATCTGGAAGGCTATGAATGATGAAGGTATGCAAAAAAAATCTGAAAGCATAATGATATAACTAACTCGTGAATGAGTATTGTCTGAAATGGGGAATTAAGGGGACTTTATTGGAGAAATGAATTGCGAAATAAGACAGCCATTTTCTGTAGCGTTGCAGTCTCATTGTTATGCATACTCGACGACTTGGATCAGTAGATGCAATAACGATTGCACTACTTATCGACGCAATAGCACCGACTAAATCGATATAAAAGTAACACGTTACGTGAGTTCACAACGATTGGGTGATCCGTAGTAACCATAGCACATTAATTACAAGAAATGCAACACCCAACTACAAAGTCGTACATGAAGGCCCCAAAATTCCAACCTGCACTTTATAATCGAAAAAAAAAAACTGCAATCTACAACTGCGAACATTGCCAATCTTACTGTCGAAACTAGACTACAGCGAAATCCGAACACGTGTCACAACGGAGCTCTATTTGCAGAAAGTACGTATACAATTAAGTTGGGAGCGTAATAACATGTTAATAAACGGCGTGTTACGTTAGACGCACGACGCAATAGCCGGCTCGGCTGCATCCTGCGACTGCGACGTTCGCGCGACAAAGGGCCCGTCCGCGCTGTGGCGTGCAATCGACACATAACCGAGCGCCAGAGGGGCCCAAACTTTACCTAACACGCGGGACTTCAGACAGCGCATTTCAAGCGCAAGGCATGCAGTTAGCGCGAGAGTAATTCATGTAGAAAACGGTGCTACCGAAAGACTTTGGCAAGTTCGGGCTCCTTAATATAGTCTGAGGAAGAAAACTATTCGTTTCTATTAGTGCAAATCGCTGGTATATTAACTGACTTAGGATTTTTATCATTTAATCTTGGATATATCCGGAGTCGACTCAGAATCATTGCGATTTCGATCATTCGGAAATCGATTTACGCGAATGTTACGACAGACGTAAAACATAATACTCCTGAACCGGTTGAGCGTATTACATCGCGAAGTGACAGTGGTGACACCGACACGACCGTGCGCTGACATCACGTGCACACGTTACGACATCGCGATGCATGCGAATCGTAAATCGCTGATCGCTAGCTCCCAACTCAAACAATTCAGGCATTGGGATTGTCTGAAGTTACAGAACGCGTGGGTGCATTTCTCTAAGACAGCACTAGCGTTGTAACGTATCCCGATTTGTGCGAAATGTCCCGATTTTCAGGAGTCTGCTGCCGTGTCGCTTTTAATCCTTGATTGGGATGCAAATTGACCCGCCTTCTCTTACGTCCTTAGTATGTATTTTGAACGATAATTTTGACGGAAAATACAAATGGCCTGTATTTATTTTTTAGTCATTGTTGCTGTCCCGATATGAAACCCAGAGTCCCGATAACTATTCCCATCCGTCCCGAATTTCAAACCACTAGTCCTGGCATCCCTAGACGCCGGCTGTACGGCTGTCGCCCACGCTTCCGTCGCCCGCAGACGTCACGCGGCGAAGACGGCGATACAGCGATGCACGGGAACTCGCTTATCGCCATCAAACGACTAGCAACTTATAGGAACTAGTCGCGTTAAGGGGAATAGTTTGCAATTGACAACACTGTGCCGCTTATCGTGCGGAAAGTTTTATAAAAGACTAGCTGCGTTTTCTCTCACGTGCCAACGATAGGACATAGAAAGACTTTCAAGCTATCTTTATCACATTCTAAATCACGCTCCTGCATCTATAGTACATAATATTTATAGGCCCAAATTTGTTCAACAATTCCTAATAATGAAAACACATAAAATTATCTTTAAAATAACATATTGCATATTCCACGAGGCGTCTGGCGCGCAATATTAATAATAATAGTTTTAATCATATTATAATATTTATCGCGAATAACGCAATTCAACAGGCATGTTTTCATTCAAATAAATTACTATGATTTCACGCCAGCAGATTATGTTCGCCGTGAAAACGTGAATGTAAACAAGTTTGAGCAGTTCACCGATTGTTACGCGTGTACTTCGCTGTTAACCACGCGAAACGTTACAAGAATCGAGTGTTACCCCGCAGATGCGGGTACCTACTCATACATACTTAATTACGAGCGAGATTACACGTAACCCCCTGCGTAATCGAACACGTGCCAAATTTTCCCGATTCAATTCATAATATCGATTAATCGACGACCTCAACCATTTCTACTTGTTAACGCTGCGGGCTACGCCTTTTCCGGGTAATTTCCTTCCAGATTTCATTCTTAGAAACAACGACCATAGCGCGTTTCACAGCTCACTGGGCAAAGGAGTATCTCGGGTGGAGACCACTAATCGGGAGACGTAGTGAGGGCTCTGCAGCGGGTGGAATCTGGAATCTGAGAGGACTCTGTAACGTAGTTCAAGAGACCAATGTCCAGCAAACAGAATTCAATTTATTCAATGGTATAAGTGCAACAAGGCTTTATTGTTTTAGCTGTTTGATGTACTATAAAGCATTTTTCTACGTAAATACTTTGAAAAAGCTCATTCTCGATAGATATCATTAATCAAGAAAGTAGGCAAATCAAAATCATATTTGAAAAAAAAAATATATAAATTCACGTTGCATTTTTTCATTCAAATAGATGAACTGAAAAACGCACCTACGGCTCAACTATGTATTTATCTTTCTCGTCTTAACTATTCAAAAGAGGTGATCATAAAATTTCGTATACACGTTCTCAGGAGCAAAGATAAAGACGGAACAACTTTGAACCGGAAGACTTCAGTTCCAGAAAAAGTAAAAACTACATTAACGCGACCGAAGCCGCGGCAAAAGCCAGTAGTTTGAATAATGCAATGCATCGTATACGGCTCGTCAATGGAATATAGTTTCCTGCACGGGATGTCAGAGGCAGGCTTCCGCCGCGCCGTGTATTGGCATTATGTCAATATAAACAACCCTTGCCTCTGTAATGAGGCTCAAGTACGAATGAATGGCGATCCAGTCGATATTAGAATAGAAACATTAACGAAGCACGAACAGAAATGCCTATTAAATTTACATAAAACCTGTTTATAAGCAGCATGAAGAGTGATAAAAAAAAGAACGTATAGAAAAAAATTCAATTTGAAATGTATTGAAGGGAAGTAAACGAATAATATAAAGACACGTACTTAACTGTGTGGTACCATTCAAAATAATGTAAATAAACCGTTTACATAATTATGGTCCCAGAATTTCGTGACTTCGTTATAGAGAAATAATTTCACTTCAATCACCTGGTAAATAATTATATAATTTCATGAAATAGCAATCGATTTATGTAATAACTGAATCCAGTTCAAACGAACCTGAGCGCACTAAAGTATTTTAAGTATGTTTAGTAATTCAGTTAAAGTAAGTATATGTTAACTCAGCGCAAGAACATTTAGTGCAAATCGATTTCATTATATCCTCATTCCGTTTTTACATAACCCTTACCTAACATTCATAGACAGACTAATAAGTGATTTTATAACTTAAAACCATTTATTAATTTGTACATTGATTTTTTGAGGTCACCTTCTTTGATTTGTACCAATTGATTTGATAAATCACAAAGCTTCAATCAATTAAAGATTTAACAAATTGATGTTGGACTGCGGCCTGTATATTTCTATGAATCGACATGCGACAAGCGCCAATCTCATTTTCTGCTAGACTCTTTCAATCACCGTAATAACGTAAATGAAATCATTGATCTTTGAAATCGCAAAACTCAATGGCACACAATTGGTTGTAAACAATAGCCTCGGGCCGGTAACACCGAGCGAAACACTTATTCAACACAAATAACAGTACCGCGAATACGGCAATTAGGCATGCATGGTTCAATACAATTATGATAAGATTGTGTTACAGTGTAGGAGCGATATGGGCTGTATTATGAGACACCCGATTGTTTTAAATCGTGTCATAATTCCCACGGCTCACTTCACATCTAATAGATGTAAACACGATTGTGTCGCTAACCCGGCGACCCTGCATATTAACGATGCACTCATTGGCTCCGTCCCATTGAACGCGAGCTACCGTCGCGGAACAACATTCCGGGCTGCTTTGAACGGAGAAAATGACGTACCTGAAACAAGAGATATGCTAATGTTTAGGAGCTTCCACTGAGTTGCGTTCACATTTCGCAATTATAAGAGACAGATCGTTAGTAACATTTTGTTGTTGACTGCAAAAATTATAGATACTATAGATAGATTAGAGCGGTGGTAGCTCAATGGGAAGGACACGCGCCTCTTAACCGAGGAGTGCGGGTTCAAACCCGGGCATGTACCTCTGGATTTTTCAAATCTATGTATGTATTTATACCACTAGCTCGACGGTGAGGGAAAACATCGTGATGAAACCTGCAAATTCAAACAACTTTGGATTTGTAACCATGATCCAAAAATTGTCTGGTTCCCCTATCTTAGGGTTACGAAGGTCAGATCGGCAGTCGCTTCAATGTAATTACCAGACTCGCTAAATCCTGGATCATGGTCTAAGCGGACCCCGTCTAAACACGGGACATAACGCTAGGAAGATGATGAGCAAGAATTATAGATACTCATATAATTTAAATTTATGGGTGATGGGCTTTTTCTTATTGGACTCTGCCTACTCCTCGGGGAATTTTGGGCGCGCTGGTATCCATCTATGTATGGGATAATAACATGAAAAATTGATGTTGAATAAGTATTTCAAATACTTTCAGTTTAAGTATAGATCTGATGAGTTTTTAAAATAAATCAAACTTTTAATGCACAATTTAAAATTAAATAAATGGCACAATTGTCATTAGATAAGATTTGTGTTTCAATATAATTTTTCCCGCAATTGTTAAAAAATAATGAATGTTACATTATATATTAGACTATTTATATAGAAGACTGTTAGTAATCATTAAGCTAAATTAAAACACATTAACAACTTCCAAGGCAAATAATTTTCTACGCCTTCCCGCTTCCTTATTTCCAGGTAATTTCTTTCACAGGGCGACCAAAAATAATTCCCAGTTACTGAATTAACGAAATCAAATCACGTACAAGGGATTTTTAGTATGCAACCCTTATCGAAGAAGCGTGTCAATCTGCATCCCCTTCTTCCAGTCTAAAAACTTTGAATTTCAGAACAAATGTTGAAATTCAATTGTGGCCGATTTTTCTCATTCGATCTGATTGAAGATTATTCAATGTTTTTAGGAGGATTGTACTTTTAACAATTGTTACATTAATGATTGATTTCGAAATCCATCTACAATATAATTTTATTACATCAATCCCTTCCTAACAAATAAAACACCTATAAAATATACATATAAACAAATTTCACAACAATGTTTTTCAGTCAACAGCCAAACATAGAGAAATTCTAATTAATACGGCAATGAATGGTAATAAAAGCATTATCGACATAGTCCGAGCGCAATGAATGGCGTGGCGTACGGCGGGTCAATCTGATAACACGTTGTAATAATAGGCTTATCACTATTCGATTGCCAGCTCGCACCGCATAAAGTTAGGATATTAAAATTCGAACTGTATTCCAGTGGGAAGTCAATCATAAAGATAAAGCAACATCGCAATAAGCCCGCAACAAAATAGCTGGCGGCAACCGCGCACCCTCCCGGTCCGCTAACACGACATGCTGTGCGCGAATCAGCCATTTTATCACCTCGTAAAGCGACCGTGGGAGTACGTAGGCCCGATAATTGTCGCATTTTCCGGCTAAACGGGGGGAATTAATTTAATATTCATTCGTTCACATATTGGTTACCATCAAAATCCGAGCTCTGTATTACGGACACGCGTCCGGAACTCGTTTAAGCAGATCCGGACACGAGCCGGACCGTGGACATTATAAAATTGTAACCGATGCACTTTTGTTTCCGCCACCGTTGAAAACATGGTGAATCGAATAGAAGTACCACCACGGTCTCAATCATAAATTGTGACATAAATAATAAGCTATAATTTGACGTAAAATTATTTCTTGCAATACGAATTCGCAACACGGAAATTACAATACGAAATTCCGAATAGAAATTCGATAGTCCATCTCGCATCAATCACCTGTTAACGTGGTAATCTTGATGGGTAATTACAGCGGTTACCGAGCAATTATTCCAAGACAGGCCTATCAATCCAGATAACATCAAGTATGAGGACGATGGTCACTTTCTAATGGAGAGATGACGTAATATTGTTGCTAGCACCTCATGACACGACGTTGTTTTGAGTTAGGCACTAGCAGATTTTTGACAATAGATATTTCATATCCGACACACAGTCTATACTAGTCCTTGCCAGTGCAGATCCAGATATGTACACGCCGTTATGAGTCATATATGCTGTATTTGACTCATGACCAGCTAACTCCCAATTGTTTCGTCCATCATTAAGCGGATATTAAAAGAGAGAATAATTTAATTCCTCCTATAATTAATACGATGATAAATCTGGATCAACAACTGAAACCCTTTGTAAAAGTTATCGGTTCTGATAGTGAGCTACAGACCACAAACATTGCGGCGCGACTGTGGAGCAACCACGTCGTTATTTCGAGTGTATAATGATGTGGCAGAAACCGAAATATACAATATTCCTCATCTATTTAAATAGATGCAGGCTGAGAAATTTCTAAAGCAGACATTTATTACGTTTGATAAGTCTATATTTGTTTTATTATGTTACTAAAATTGGCAAACAAACACACCTGAAGGTAAGTACAACGAGCCAGACATTCTGGAAACTACACTGTTTAATACTTTGATAACAATAATCGATACTAAAACTATAAATGATTATTTCATTTTACTACATCAATCATGTCTACAATGTCATTGCTTACAATATTAATTAATCATACCGTGAATTGACAGTTGTTTCGCCCAGACTTAAATGAACATAGCAGTCCTCCAGACATATCAATTGGTACGGTAAAGGGTAAAACGAACTCAACGTTAACAGTTATAACATTCAACTGTTACAAATAGATATAATTTTGAATGCATACGTTAGAAATATATAGAAACTTGATATGACATACATATATAAGTATAACATAACACCGAAAATATAATCTTTTAAGTGAAACGTGTCTAAAATATGTAATATCACGACAACTTCATTAGGAGAACAAATGATAATTATCCAACTAATAACTGTAATTATTCGGGGTGTGTTTATGTAACTAAATACAACTTACATACATCAAATTTCGCAACGTCTCGTAATTAATGATACTGTCGCCTTGAGTGGCACTTATCCACCCTAAATGTGTTACATATTATGTTAAAGCAACTACTAACACCGCCTTAGGTTACAGAAAATGTTCGAGAAACGTTACACATTAAGTAACTTTATAAATACCAATTCATCCTATGAATCCAAACTTAAATTACTGTAAATGTATGTTACATTTACAGTAATTTAGGTTTGGATTCAACGGCAAGTTCATTTTTATCTAACATCTAGGCTCCTATTCGCAATTTCGTCTAGGTAAACTTAAGAACTAAGCTGAAGAGGTAAGAATAATAAAATGCGTAGGTATATTATGCGCATAAAAAAACATGAAACTTTCATTTCATTTATACTATTGGCAATATCAGCCGATTTGAGGGTAACACATACATACTGAGATGACTCACCATCCCATATAATTGGAAATTATTAATTTGGTTTATAAATAACATTGTACAAAATAACTAGCAGTTGTTTTTCAGTGTAAAAAATTTGGCGAAATAAGTTAATAACGAATATCTATGTTAATACTTATGTATGTCCTAGTATTAAACGACTTGATAGCACACAACAAAGATACAGATCTCCTAATCAAACACCACTTAAACCTTCAGTAGAGATCAAATAGGGATTATGTCAATAGTTACGTTCCACTATCGTACATGTCGGCGTTTACTTAATCCAATATTCATGTCAAGACGGAAACCGACAATATACTATTATCGTGCATATCTATAACCGCAAACACGTACATCACTGATCCACGGCTCAGGGTACTATTCTGGAATGGCACTTACTTAAGCCTTGTCGTAATGAGCGAGGAACGTTCGCTCGACAAGTTCCTTTGTCTCCGGGTTTCTTAACAAGGTGAGGGACACGGTGAAATGTCATCCGCGGATACAAATGCTAGCGGGGCCTTACGCTACGAAATAGTTGGTAATACCATCCCATTGAACTATAATCCTATTGTGTTACTTTGTGGGATCATATTGGATATCATTGTTAACGTGTGGATAAAACATTACACCCTCTCGCACTTATATCGTTTAGGTAGTTAATAAATTTTCTGTCTCATACTACGAATTAATTTTGACATTTATTCTTCATATATCACAAAACACTGACAAAGGATCAAACAGTATGTAAGTTTAGTTTAAATGTTATTCATACTGTTTGATTGTTTATTCTTAAATGTTACCTATATTCGTTTGTATTGTAAAATCAATATTCTGTAACAAATTTATTTTAATTGCACTTAATTCCAATATAGCTGCTTTTCCTTATTAAATTAGTAGAAATAAGTGCTGAAATACTGACTTCGTTACGGTTGGTAAAACAATTTAATTTAAAATAGAAACAAAACCTCGTCCACTGTCCATTGTATTACTGCCGACCTTTCCCTATTAAGGTCACATGTGAAAAACCTCTGGGTTTGTGAGGCAGAATAGTGAGGATAAAGGACGTCAAAACATCATCCGTCTCTGACAATATGCCGCAATATAAGTGAGAGACACTAAGCTCTGTCGAAACTGCCGCATCCTATCCACTTTATAGGTCATTTCATTCATTCCATTCACTTATTTCCGCCGAAGGGATCTTCCGTTACGAGCGAGTGGGTTTCGCAAATAAACCTAATTCTATCTGAACAATAAGATGTTTCTTTTCAATTTAACAAATTAAACGGCCCGCTTAGAAGAGCCGAATATTACTGCGATGGCGATTCCCGTCGGAAGGTGGGACAATAACGCTGAACGATGCTGTAATCGTCTCGTTTTGGAACTTTCATAATTTGCGAGTTCTGAAAATACCTTAATGCAAATACGTCTCGAATTCTCTCGATATAATTTCAACTTTAATGAATTGTTGGACAGTATTGTGGCAGGCTTTTAATCCACTTCAGAAAGGGAAACCGTGGAGTATGACGTTTAATTTTAAACGTAGAATCCATCATTTAATTTATTTCGAACAGAAATTGCATTGCGTATTGTTATGTACTTAAAGTTGTATAAATATTTTATTCATATTTTAACACGTGTAATACTTAGAGCAATATCGACTTTTAATTCACTTCAGTTACTATATTTTACAGATCTATATGCAGTTAAGTATATTATATTTAAACTATTTTGATAAAAAAAGATTTGAAAATGTTATAATAAAAGCATAGATATATATAATAAACACGCACGTACAATATTTAGTACACCCGCAATAAAATAAAGGTAATTCCATCAAAGTACCTGCAGCAATTTGGCGATATAATTTATTTAATATTCCCCGTGGAGTATTTAAACAGCGCTTCGCACTTGGTGATTTTCCGGGCGTTTGCTGGCGAAGCGTAATGCGTTGTTTGAATAAAGGCTGATTGTACCGATGCATATCATATTACACGAGTAGTACACATTTTTTTAAAATATTAAACATAATTTGGGCGCGTCAATATTTATTCACTTAACAATTTTTTCGTTCTTATTGTCCATAATATGGTATGATACCGGGAGTGAACCAGGCGCTATTTATAAATCTGCGTAAATTGTCTACACAGAATTTAGAGTAATTGGATCCCCAACATAATGTATCTACTTATATATGTTTTCGCGACTCAAGAAAAATGGATATAGGATGATGCCAATACATTCTATACTACGACATAAAGCATGCTTTAAAAATGTTAGCAATTCTTTATATAAATTTAAGTTGCTCGTCGCATATGACTAGTGCATAATATCATGTATAATCAAAGGTATAGGCCGGTATGGATAGGTACATTAACATACAAATTTACATATATATACCTACAGTGAAAAGCCAGTCGTCACTAACATTATGAAAACATACACCTACTAATTATACGAAGAGTCGTGAACTTGACCTAAAGTATACCTACACAAGTTACATTTAAATATACGAGTTAGTCGTATATCCGACGTAACGGCGTTTTTAAAGCCACCTAACCCCAAACTACCGACATGTCAGCAACGAGCCAAACGATGTCACTTATGGCATCGTTTCGAAGGGTCTAACTTAGTGTTATCAGATATATCGCTTTTAGTGAAATGTCCTCCTATCCAACCATCTTAGGATTCATTTCATTAGCTTATTAAGTAGCTAATTTGCCATTAGATCTTAAGTTTGTCATCCGAGCAGGTTAATTGGACATCAAACGTGCAAAGCTTTTTTTTAAGTCCCAGTTGCCCATTGTTAGACATAAGTCCCATAAGTATTTATAAACGGAGCTAGAAACACCACCCTAACTGCTAGAAGCGCCAAATTGACTACTTGCGTTCGCGAAACTGATAAAAGTACTCGTAAAAGATCCTGTTTTTATTGGTAGCGGCACAGACGTGACCACAATGTATACGGATGTCGTTGCTTAATCGTTGCGGCAATTACTTTGCATGCGATCGATCTCATAACATTGTATGTCGCTCAGTCGCTGGGCTAATGTCCTTTGATTGCTCAATACCCACGACGATACTGCGAGTGGGTAGGAAACAGATATTGTACATACGCACATTTGGTACTTGCATTGTAGAAGAATCTAGCGTCAGGTTAGTAACTTAAAGCGGCTAGCGGTCTTAATGATAACAAGTGAAAATTTTTAGTTCAGATTGTTGCTGAAAAATTGGTTATGTTAAGAAGAAGGTCACTAATTTCCTTAACTAATTCCAACATAATTGATATTTAAATCCCTAAAACTAACAATCATTCATTCATATCTTTCAGCCTCCGTAATAAAGTCGCACAATGGTTAAATCTGCCGAATCGAACAATTTAAAAAGCGTCCGTTATTGCTTAATCGCTGTAGCAATTACTTTGCATGCGATCGGTTTCAAAACGTTATCCTCCATTCGCGGGCGCGGCGAAGAGTCTCAAAAGGCGTAATGAGCGTGTTATCCATTACACGGTTAAGTGTAACATCCGATTACACGGCATAATTTAAAGCATAATTCTGGCTTCATTATTATTTCGCGACCCGCGGGACGGGGTTGCCGCCGCTACGTTAACATTAATTCAATCAATAACTTCGATATGTTTTATAATGATGGAAATTGAGCTTGAACAATGTTTTGGCATGTTTTACATCGCGAATAATTAATTTATGCCAAAATGGTATTACACCAGTACACGGTTAGAAAAATTGTGGATTTCCTCATAACATAAAAATATGTGTCATAGACTAGGACTTGGTATTGGTAATGGTAGTCATTTTGTTATTAGTCATACATATTATAGGTATTAGTGTTTATATGTCCGTTCGTGTTTCGGAGTAAACTTAACTATTTCCGCCAAGTGATTCACACGTCATTTGCCCGACTTTTGAGTCACATAACATTATACGGTATATTAATCACTAACTAACTAACTAAACTTCACACCGCTTCCCTAGCGGGGTAGGCCATCAATAAATTATAATCTTTTATTGGCAATAGAAACTCATTGGTGCAAAAAGTAATAAATTCCAAATAGAATTTAAAATTTTAGAACTTATTCTATATATAAGCTCCGTGGACGTAGAGGCTAATGAATTCAGTTCCTCCTCAGGCAGTGTTTCAACACTTAGTCCACCAATCCAATAGGTCAACACTCAGAACTATATTACTTATATAATATACAATCTTAGATTAAGTTTGTTTGTAACTAGTATTATAAAAATATATACACAGCTACATTAGAGAATACGTTACGATAAATTCATCACACATAATAAATAGCAAGCAAAAGAATTTAAAAAATCCTTAACGACATGTGCATGACACATTTACCTAATTTACACGCGACGCCATCAAATTTTGACCAATCGCTTCCTACTACTGCATAAACACTACCGACTCTTGATTTAAGATCACGGTTTTTTCGACGCACGAAAGTTTACAAACAACGTGTTTATAATGCCCGCTGCGTTCCGCATCACGTGAGGCAAAATTGCGCGGCCTTCAATGGTAATAAACTCTAAACTTTTCCCAGTAATCTCTCTCGTTACGTCACCACTGGACATCAACTTTTTTATTCACCTCTGTCAGCACTTAACGACATAATACATTCCAACTAACGATGTAGTAAAACAGGAAAGTGTCGTTGTAATTTGTATGCCGGGGATCAGGCCTCGGCGTCATAAAGCGAAGACTCTCACTGCATTGTAAACGTTGCCTCCAGGTAGAAATTGTTTTATTGGACGAGTTAGCTCGGTTTAGGGGTAGGAAGCGGTCGGGCGGCATCGGGGAGCGTCTACTCCATTGACTAATTAACGTCAGCTGAATTGTCTCCGACTCGCTTTAGGTAACAGGGTCGTTTTGAAATGTCGACTGCATGCCGGTTGTGGCTGTTTGTTGCAATTTAACAGATGGTGTTTAATATGGAAATCGGTAACAGTTTACGTAAGGTTTACTTGAACAAATCGATGTAGGGGCAGGATTTGCGCAATACCCAGCGGTTGAGTAGGTAAAAATATATTTTTTAATAATCTACTACTCCTCCAATAACTACATTGCTTAGAAGTGTGTAAATTCAGAACAAAGTAAAAAGATAACAAATTGTCCCATACAAATGATTGGAAAAACATTGCATTGCAGTTTATTCGCCTTATGTGGCCATTAGATTCTAATAAGGTAAACGGAAGAAACTATATACTTACTTGTATTTATGTAGGTACACACCTAGGCTTCCGATTAGATAGGAGTTAGTAATCAATCGTTTTCGTAGTACGTAATAATGAGCACGTGTCTGCGAGAACAGCACGAAGCATAATTACTTACAAACAAAGTATAGGAACCGTAAAGAAACTGTTAACTTTATAGCAGTTTTTACCAATATCTTTCGAATACGATAATGAACGCTTGGGCAGACAGCTCGACAAACATCACCTCCGTCCGGCGTCCGGCGTGGAAAACTAGCAGTTATCCGAACGAAAAATACAAGTTTCAAACCGTCTCAAGAACAAACTTTAGAATTAACGTAACCATGCCAAGCTCGGCGGGAGCACAAAAGCGAAATGTTCTAAGAAAGGTCAGCGAAGCGATAATTGACGATCAGACAGGCGTTACTGCACAAAAGCAGATAGGTGCTGAACAATGGCGCTCTGTAACTTAACATGTCAGGTCGAGATGCAATTTTAAAGTAAGCACGTAAAGGTCGGAGCACACGGTTACGTAAGAAGTTGTGAACGACCCGCCGCGTCCACGCGAGTTTTCTGACCACGGAAAAACAGCGAGCGCCGTGACAGCCACGAACGTGACCGGCCTTACGAACGACGCTCACCGCCGACGCAAATTTCACTGACCGAGTCGGTTTAATGAAGTTTTGACTCTACACTTTATACTAGACACACGAGTTAACACGAAACAACGCGCGGTCGCTCTGCTGTCTGCGAGTAAACACTAAAGTATTCGGGAAGGTGATAGCAAATTTAATACCTTTTTTTGTCGGAGAATTTTAACACCTCCCATCATGCCCGCCAACCCCGAAGGGTTAGTAGTAGAGTTCAAGTAGCAGAAAAAACGTTTAACCACATTTTGTCCAAAATAACATTGAGTTAGATGTAAAATTGTAAAATAGAAGTGGTAAATACATTATGGCAATAGTCGTCCTTATCGACATGCACGAAACAAACACAATTGGCACACCTACATGATTTTTTAATCGAAGACAAACATAGGGTTTATACAAATATATATAAAGCGAGATATTGAATTATTTAATCTAAAGAACACAAAGACAAACTTTGTAAACTTGAGTAAGGACATCAAATTCCAGATTGAAAAATACATAAGAATATAGATAAGATAAGAAGACAAAGGAAATATTTAGTTGTAAACTGTAATCAAAACAAATATCTTAGTACGTGCCAACACACAAATAAGATCAGTCGCAAATGTTCCCATACGAATTGAGAGCGGACCCAACAGCTGAATTTACCAATTTGTCTCCACCGCCACTGATAAAGGAATTTCGAATATTGAAAAATAGAGGATCCGCTGGAGAAATATGCATGCATATTTTATTTCACAGAGACAGCTCGCAATTCACGGATTGAAGCAACCATGAAATGCAGAGGCAAAGAGTCATATTACTTCCTGGTACCGGGTGCAGATCCTGTGCGGCCCGCGCGTTATTACCGTACGATTTACAGACGTTACGGCGGCAAACAAAGAGCCGCTTATTTGCACTGGCGGGGGCCGAGGAAGTCCGGGGGAAGTCTCCTCGCCGGGATACGTGGAAATTTTATAGGTAAACACCGATGAGTCGCCAGCGCCAGCTACTAGCAGAGGACGCGCCTCGGCGCTGTTTATTTGAAACGACTAGACTCTTTGTTACAATAAAAGTTGGTTTCCTTAAGACGTCTCTTGTTTCCTCTGCACTTTTTGCGTTAACTTTAATCAACGTTATCGTGTGGGTTAGTTTTAAATTGTTGGTCGGGTAAATAGACAGCACGCGCCTGTACTACTAGTAGGTTTGAATCATACCAGCGGTAAATGGTCGCTGACACACGTTCAAGTGCACTTTTAAATAAATTAATATTGTGTATTCGTAATTAAATTGATACAAGTATCTGTAGTACATGTTTATAATACTTATTTTGGAACAAGGAAATTGGTGTGTTTAATCCATTTATAAATAAATTTACAAGTAATTTGGGTATGGCTGCAGCTTATAGCAGGTGGCACGCATTCGCAATGACTTTTTGTACAAGGATCAGCTGTGAATTGTGGTTACTGCCTCATAGTGAATCAGGAAGTTATCTGTATGCTTTGTGCTGTGAGACGTGACTACCTACGTTGCCAACATCGCAAATCTGTTTTCCACGTACATGTCCGTGTTACTTTAAAATGGAACAGCTGTGCTGGCAAAAAACTAATGAATAACCCTCTCGTTTCGTTAAACATTCGCTTGCCTTCGCACGATGCTCTAGATTAAAGTTAGCTTAATTAAGTTAAGGTGTCTACGAAATCACTTCATTCGATCTGTCGATCTACAGCACAAAGTTTTGTTTCATTCGGTCCTCGCTTAGAACATGGTCTTAGCGAGTATATTACATTGAAGCTACTGGCATGGCATTCGACCTTCATAATACATCCATAATTATCTAAACGTGTTGCTTTCGTGACGATATTTTACCTAAAGTCAGAACCAGCTCGATTCGCATCATCCTTGACCACTAAGTCACCGCGGCTATGTAGTCGTTTCGTTTACCCATAGAGACGTAAATAAACACAGTCTAACAAATAGCATCGCACATTGCTAACATCCCATCAGCTAGAACATTTTTATAAAGCCTCACAACAAATCAATCATGTCATTCGTCCGATAGCCCGATAAATTGGTGCCTAAAATGTTTTCGACACGCGTTATCGCCTCTATGAAATTGGATACTTTTTAGAAATTTCACATACATGTAAGGAGATGTAGCAACGTTAAAACAGCTCTAGTTATACGGCATCGTAGACTTTGAGCAACAAGAGCTCGGCAAAAAGTCTGACCAACTTGTAGGCGCGTTTAGACTAGTCTGCGGTATTAAGATAGTATTTTTTTATGTAGCTCATAAATATGTAAGCGCGGTGTCCTCGCCGCGCGCCGCTCTCCGCTGCGCTGAGCCCGCGCGACGGCTGTTTTTCTCGCGCAATTTACAACCGTTAAACTGGCAAACAAAACGCCGGGAGCTTATTTACACGGCGCCGCCAAAAGGAAGTCCGAACGAACGGATGGCCGCTGCTAAAGGAAACAAACGTAAATCACTGAATTTACGACAAACATCTAAAACGTTATTGTTATTTAAAAGAAAAACAGGTTTGCACAACTCCCGCGGACCGCCCCGGCCCGCCAACGTAATAGCCAATTTGGAAAATTAACTTTGTTTACTAAACAAATAATTTCCCTTAAGTTCTTGAAACAACGGCGCGATCTTACAATCACAAACAATAACGAATGTTGTCTTTTACTCATGTTAGGCAAATAAATTTCTCACCGAGGCGCAAAAACCGCCCGCAAGCCGGAATCTAAGGAGATTCCTATGTAATGTTGACCGAGCAACTTAGGAGTTGTGTAATCCGACAATTTGCCGTTCCTAACTCGCAAACACAACAAAACAAGGCGAACATATTCCCGGGGCTGAAAGGAAGTTCACTCGAAAAGGCAACTAGCTGCGGGGAAACCTTATATTGTTGAATTTATGATATGTTCTACGCTACGCTCCAGTTTCCGAGGTCATACTCGCTGGTATCTCGGCGATATTTCGCTGAAAATAATAACAGTGTGCGGCGGTCGGCATCGTCCGCACGCGTAAGGCTCGGACGGCGCGGACGGCGCGGACCGGCGTCGCCTGCGCCCCCAAATAAGTTCCGGCGAGATGCGAACCGATTGCGATTACAGCGTTATAACTCTCGAGGCGATCGCTATTTGGCGGTGGCGGCGAAGCCGGGCTAAATGTCCCCAGATAAGTGTTTATGGGCCAATTAGTGGCAAACGAAACGGGGCCTATCGTGCAGGCGTAAACCTGATAATGGCCAAGATACGATCACGTGCCAGCGACAGTATTTAATACACGCGGCAGATCAGAATGAGCGGCATCTATCATAATCATAAACAACGTATTACATGACATAATTTATCGCGGTGGCCTGGTTATATTTATTGGACGCTGCGATAATGCCCCGATATTCCTAGTGTTATATTACGTCCACATTTCTGCGTCAATACAATAATAATTTATCCATATGTCCGTGACAAATGACCCAATTTGTCTCGTGGCTTAGTAGCGCCGAGATACAATGCCGTTAATTTTTGCACGGGAACTGTACCGTGGACCGGTATCATTTTTCTATAGAATATGTAGTATCAAATGGAGAACATAATAAAGGTATGTTTGAAAATGAACGGTTTAAAAATACATTTGGACCACAGAACAGAAAAAACTAGTAGAAGGGACATGTCGCAAAATTAGTATAAGAACCGATAAAACAAAACCACACAAATACGCCACTAATCACATACTACACTACAGATAAGCAATGAGCAGAATTGCCCATTCTTTTTAGTTAAAAACTTATCTCATTAGTCCTACATCAGAAAACATACCCTAATTCTCGTATTTTTAGTAACCCTTACGTTGGGAGGAATAAGGTGTACATATCTACGCGTACGTAGACTGTTTGTGTCTAAATGTACACCTTATTCCACACTAACTGCGTTGTAACGGTAAGTAAAAACTACTGTCTGCATAATTAAAGACTACGGTCTTGCGTTACAAAGCAGTATTGTAGCTTCACTGCCACGCCTATCTGGCACTTCCACTTATTATTTGTTCCGAGATTCGACAGTTTACACAGTTTTGGCCCGACATGTGTCATCTGCAAAACATTTCATACAGGCGCCATGAAACTTGTTCGATAAAACAGATATTATTTTAGATCTAGACTAGAATTAAATATCAAAAATAAGAAGTTTATCTGTACATTGGCCGCAAACATTGCAAGCATCGTCTTTTCACCCAACAAACCTCTATTCCAAACGAATACTTTTAAAAATGACAAAAGCATCTCGACCCGAGTTCTGCTAGCTAATAACAACAACACAATATGACAATGCTCAAGAGCGCGACGTTCTCAAAGCAAATACGTTTCGCAATTTTTGTCTGTTGCAAAACAAAAGACTGTCTATCCTTTCATCGGGAATTAACGCTCCGACGAGTATGGCGGCGGCGACCTACGGTAATGTGGCAACTTGTAACCTAATACAATTAATAGTACGCAATCAAACATAATCAAATATTAAAATGTAATTGTGCAAATGTCGCAGTTAGATCGTGCCGTCCTCGGCCCGTGATTGCTGCTCGCTAACTACGTAACTTACTTAGGTTATTTTATAAAATCCGTTTACTGTGTTCCAGCGCACTCGCCCAATTCAATTACCGGCTAGTTATGTAAAGGATTCGCTGCAACCGTCACGCTAATTAGGAAGAGTACAAAAATATTATCAATTACATTTAATTAGCTTTCAAGAGGTAATTTATAATATAATAGAATATAATAGATAACATTTATTGACCATTAAATAATACAGACATATGAGACAGGAACATACATAGAGTTATGGCCAACAAAGTGCGAGCCTCAGCATGTGTTGCAGCAACCCGAGAGTCAATTAGTGAGCAATTTGGTAGGCATTGATTGAAAATGTTAATAATTCTATTATATTATAATAAAAATATAAGACTATATAAAAATAATATTTGTGGAGATTAAAGTAAACAAAACAAACATCACGCCCGCAATCCCCGAAGGAGTAGGCAGAGTCAAAGGGGCAACAAGGCCCTTAACCACATTTAACCAAATATTTAACTTGTCTGGGTTAAATGGAAAATTATGAAAAAGTAGTGACAAGTGGCTAGCTTGTCGCTTACACAAAATTAAAGTAATTACCAAATAAATGCCTTACGGTTTTATTCTGTATCTGTGAATATGTAAATTAATATCTACGATGTTAAGCACAATTTATAAGGGCATTAAGCCATCGCACGGCCATTTAGTTAATTACGTTACCTGCACTCACGAAAAAACTCGCAGTGACGTAACACATCAACGCGTAATTGTTAAAACAATCTTGGGTAACAATCAAAGAGAACAATTAACGAGTTTGAGTTATCATCGCATTCCGTCAAACACATTTCACTAGAATTGCGAAACGATCGAGTAGGCAGGCTCGCTAGAACGGTGCTAGAGCACTCAGAAAGGAGGCCGCGTATCGGCCGGCGACCTGCACTATTGACCGCAACAAAGCCGCCGAATTCAATGTAAATCCACTTCTACGTACTCCGCCGTAATTGATTTACTTAAGAAACGACCAACGCTTTTTGAATAAGCGACGAATCGCGTGACCGCGCGTCCTCGAGATTTTTTTCCTCGAATAATGTTAAATTCAAACTCGAATAAAGTACAAGAGGGAACCGTCTCATCCCCCGTAATAGTCGAGCTCTCCGAGCCTGTATTAAATACAACAATCCTTTTTGAAAGAAGAACTTGTTACTTACTTATTTACAAATAACTACGGGTAAGTTTCTTGCTGCGCGAAGTGCTTTTCATTTTGTTCACGAGGCAAAGTTTTTCCAGATTATTAATAAGGTAATCGCCTTTGTTACGAATCTGAAAACGTGGACTAATATATTTTAACCCTCGGAAGTACTTTGAATTTAAATACATTTTATATGAAGTAATCGCTTATGTTAACCCCAAAAAACTCTGCATAAAAATTCAGTAGCGTCGGGGCATGTAAGGTTTATTATCATTGTGATCTCGCAGGAAGGTCGCATTTTGTATGCACGAGGTCCGTGACGCGAGTCCAAATTGTGCCATTAGCATGGATTACCCAGTGCCGTGAGATAATTTTAGGGTAAAAATAGACACGACCAAAATAACTACAATCTTTAAGAGTTCTGTACAAATTGTATTACTTAGGTTAAATACATAAATAGCTTAAGAAGCTAAATAAAACGCCTAGTGGAGCAATTATTTTAACCAGCCACGATTGCTTAACCGGCATGCTTCTAATTTAAGAGTTATTCGGCTCTTATGACTCAGTTATTGCAAGTATTAAAGGCGAGCCGTCCGTGCGACCGTACCCATAAGGTGAACTACAAAAATGGCGGACACACAAATAACTTTTATAGGGCAATTTGCAACGAAGTTGTGTCATCAGAAACCCCAGTAAATCGCTGGGCGAAACGTAAACGAGCGGCGATTACTGCCTTGGAAACCGGACGCCCTACTGAGACAATAAAACCGAAATATGACAGATGACAATTTATCACCATTAGCTTGTAATTCTTACTTCAACGGAGAATTTATTATCCGCTGAAGAGCGGAGGAGATTTCGCGGAAGAGGATATTACTCAACGTCAGCGGTACAGTAGAGTACGGCGCGCCGCCCAGCACCCGCAGTATGAAATATTGTGAGCATTGTTAAAAATAAAACATTCCGCATGAACGGGACTTAACGCTGCGAATAAAACATTCATCTAACCCCCGCTAATAAACCACCCTCTGAAAAGTGCACCAATGCGGCAGGTCTGTTTCCGAAAGTTAATTTGTAATACTTCCTCCTTATCCTCGAAACACAATTTTTCTATTCAAAGACGAATGATCCCATAAAATATAACAAATTTCACGTCAAAACATACCTCGAGTATTATCCCACCGCTGTAGTTGAAGCCCGTGCCAAGTTTTCAAGACAACACATAAATGGCCTGTGTAGAATATTGTGAAACAAATAATAACTTTGATTTCCAATATCCGGCTTTCATACTTTTGAAAAATACGATACACTTATTTTAGCTCCTAAGATAGTGGTAATATTTGAATTAATAAACTATTGTTTCATCTTAAGATTACAATGTAATTGAACACTCGCCTCGTGTGTATTCAACTGTGAGAATTTCAAGACTGTTCAGATATTGTTTGCCACCAAAAATAATTAGTAACCAACATAAACGCTAACTTTTACATACAAAAGGATTTAATGATTCCCACGTAACACGAATGGCGATTAATTACCTAGTAGTGAGGACAGTACACTGGTTTTTGTTGGTTCCGTCATTAGTGTTCGAAATAGCTTGGTTGGTTGTTAATCTCACACCACGTAACAAATACCGCCCGCATTATAGCTCAGGATTGCCCCGAGTGATAAAACACATTGGCAACAAAAAGCACATTTTAAATTCTTATGAGTTCGTTACAGCATGGCTGTGAAGTAATTGGGCTGATGGTGTTGCGTAAAATGACTTAGCTGACTTGATTTACAGCCAGACAAGTTCTAATCTAATTCTTCCAAGCCATTTGCCATAATATATAGACGTATTTACTTATCCATATTCATACAAGGCGGCTTCTCCGTACATCTAAACATTGTAATATTACATAGAATCTACTTAATATTATTATTACTTCTATTAAGTAACACACCGTTATCTTAGTGTATTGACTTGGTAATTATTTAACTGTAATTACTTAAGTATTATCGTACTTAAAATACTTTAGATTTCCTACTACCATATCTGCGTATTGAATGGAAGTAGGAAGTAGTGTGCAGAGGTCTTACTTTACTTATCGTATTGTGATTCATATACATAGATAGCAAGTCAATATATTATTTACATACTAGCTTTACGATATTTAAGTCTTGATATAAACTTAAACCAACTGAAATGAAATAAATCGTTTTTAAAGCTTCTCATATCATTTACTAACGCAAGGCTTAATTGTAATTTAGACAGCCGCTACGAGGTAAAAGTGCACCTAAGGATAATAAAATTCAAAAAGATATAAATATTAAACCTTGAATACAAATAACGACCTAAGTATTGTACTGACAGCACAAGGTCGAACCGTTCACTGCCTTCTTTAATACTTAATAGTCTTTTTCATATCCGGCTCAAAGCTGGCCACCTCAGATTATTAGCTAAAAACATTCTGTAAAGATCGCGACTAAGATACCATAGCAAAGGTCAAAAGGCTTGACGAGAACAATAAGCTACCGACAATTTTGTTGCCGCCGCGCCGTAACGAAATGCTAGTTCCAAATATTACTTGAAGGATAACCTGTGTACTACCTACTTAAGGCTACGTACCTACAAAGTTAGTGGCTCGATGGCGCATTTGATAGCGACCCTGCCCCATACGCCAAGAGTTGTGGGTTCGATCCCCATCCAGGACAAACATTCGTGTGATACTTGTGTTTGTTCTGTGTCCCGGTGTTAATATCCAATATTTAAGTATATTTGTAATACCACTGTTAATTCTGATATCCGTAACACAGGTGCTTAAGCTACTTCGCTCGGAGTCAGATCAATGTATATGATGTTATCGGATATTTATTATTATTATTAAAGTATTAAAGTGATCTATTGGAATGATATATGAGATCCGGTAAATTTATGGGTTAGTTGCGTTATTCCCCCGTTGCAATTTCACCCGAAATTGGTTTAAACAATGTTATTATTGCTAAGCCGTTTTCGTAACTGCTTTAGTTAGTGTACCTATTTGACGACATGTGCAAGTATATATTACTCAGTTGCAATAGCAGTAAAACTTAACTGAAAGCGCCTAAATGATCGCCACGTTAATAAAGAAGTTACCCCATTTTAACTAACATGATAAGAGATGACCCAACGGCTACACTCGTCCGCCACCGTCACGATGACGCCGCGCACTCGTTTATCGACAAACTTGGGCTATACAAGTGCATTGGCCCGGAAAGTTCGCGCTTCCACGTAACGCGGCCCACATAACGAACGCATTCTCGCGACTATTCATTACGCCCCCGCCAAACGTAAAATTGACCTCTCCGCAACTATGTCCTTGTGGATACCGAAGTTTTATTCGACGAATACACTTTTCCCGTTGAGCGCGAACGAGTGCGAACTCATTCCTTAACTTACAATGTTAATACAGTAGCAAAAACCTAATTTAATTCCTTTGTAAGCCTGGTAATCAAACAGGATACATTTTACCGATTGCGTTAAAATGAGATACAAAGTGGCCGGTTCCATAATAGCTCACAGCAGTCCAGTTGGTTAGCACTATGCGTTTCATTGATTAACTAAAGTGATGATCGTGAGTGCCATTGGGTAACCAATTGACCATTCAGTCTATATCAAGCTATTTGGCGATTACGCCAGCAATATTAAAATTTATTCGTTAGCGAAAACTATGCAAGCAATATTATCCTTGGGCATATCAAGTTCTAAAAGTGCATATGCAAATTTTAGGCCGTCATAACATTTCGACGCCATCCGATGAATAAAGTTACTGAGATGCTTTATTTCGGTAGACCCGAAATAGCTTTTACTTACTTTTCCAAAAAGTCTTAATATTGCTAACTATGTACTATGTTAAACAGTTATCTACCTACTGGCTATCTATCGATATCTATCGACTGGCTCGATGGTGCATTCGGTAGTGACCCTGCCCCATGCGCCAAGAGTTGTGGGTTCGATCCCCACACAGGACAAATATTCGTATGATGAATACTTGTGTTTGTTCTGTGTCTGGGTGTTAATATCCAATATTTAAGTATATATTTGTAATACCACTGTTGTTTCTGATATCCGTAACACAAGTGCTTAAGCTACTTAGCTCGGAGTTAGATCAATGTATGTGATGTTGTGGAATATTTATTTATTTATCTCTCCTGTGAAGTTGAAATAAAACCTTTGACATGCACATTATTAGAACTTTACAGACGATATTCAATACAATACTTGTTTTCGCCTATGAAATTAAAATACTTAAGCATGTTGAAAAGTTCGTCCTTCTGTAATCCGGAATAAAAATATTTTACTTATGTTAATCCAGATCTAAACCAACTTGCATACTGAATTTTATTTGATTCCGTTACACGTTGCACAAGTAAGTATACCATGTACGATATGTTAAAATAATATTTCATTTTTATGCGGCTAATGGGTGTTTAATTATCAATGTTTAAATATCCTGTATCCTGTAGACCATTTATAGCAGGCTTTTATTCATTATATAATATATTTAAAACCCAATAGCTTATCCAGACCGTAGTCGTTAACTTCTGACGAAATAGTAACTTCTATAGTTCGTCCATCGTCCTATTCTATCTAATCATCTACTGCTAGCTAGAAATAGGTTAATTGCGTGTTTTGAATTAGCTCTGGTACAATTTCGCCTTATCACTACAGTCAGTAGTTACATTGAAATAACAACCAAATAATCTAAGCAGTATTTTCCTCATCACGTCTCTTTGCAGCATGTTGGTCAGGGACTGAAGATTTTTTGACAGGCCCGTTCTATCCGTTCACCTAGTAACCATAGGACAAGCTTATAGCTTAGTTTGGAGCTAGGGAATTGGTCAGTCTGGAGAATTTATTATTATTATTATTAATTATTAGCAATGGGAAACTTCGAAAAGGCTCCGAAACTACTAGACCAATGGAAAGCTACTTTATCGGCAAGTAGCATTTTATTTCCGTTTTCTAACGGGAACGGGAACTACGCAAGTAAAACCGTGGGGCGCTACTAATATCTAATATCGGGCACATTCCTAGCTGCATGAATTCGGTACAGGTGCCCTCCTCGTCAGCTGCCGTTGCCATGACAATAGTGCAATAAGAAACATGATGTCATGCGAATGTGACACTGAGGTTAGACGCGTATGTGAACTATCACTGAGAATGAAGGAAGCCAACCCGCTCCAACAATAGAGCAAAACCTATCAAGGTTCAAACGTCTCTGAATCAGAACACTGAGAGAATAGATAGTCTAGTTCAAGCAAAAAGTATGTTTGTAATCCTCAGCAACTATTCAACAAAAGATAGGTATAAGCAACTCTTATTTCAAAGGTCGTAAGGTCGAAATCTACATCCGATACCTTTATTTCAGAGGATGCTATAAGCGTTTTGTTTTTGCATGTATAGCGGGTGTTTTGATTAACATGTGAACATAGGGCGAGTAGAGGCGACCACATTGTTTTATGAGAAGTTCACATTGGAGTTATGAAGGAAATAATCTCGTATTTTACGACTTATGCAATGAGCTAAATCATACCTATCAAATAGGTATGTACACAGGAAAATGAGATGGCCAATTCTAACAATTGCATTCTTGAATTTATTAACATTGGCTTTTTAACTTGACTATGATACCTACTTACTTATATTCCTTAGAACACACTATTAAATATACCTACATACACAAATGTGTTGATATGTATGTATAAGCTATGGCAATATTCTAAATATTATAAATTTTATCTTATACTTATATTATAAATGCCAAAGTTTGTATGGTTGGATATGTGGATGTTGTTACTTTTTCACGCAAAAAGTAAGTACTGCATGGATTTTAATGAAACTTTACAATAGTATAGCAGTATAGCTATAGTAGTATAGCTTATACATTAGAATAACACATAAGCTATGTTTCATCGATGTACCACGCAAGCAATGCTGTGGGTAGAAGCTAGTACTAAATAAATTACTTAGTCACTACGTTTTTTTATGGAATTACCCAACTATGATACTTGGGAAAAACAATTTCCAATTTTGTGTTTAAAAGATAATTTTACCAATTCACAGTAAATGTCTTTATACATTTGAGGTCATCATAAAACCTAATACAAATATGATAACTTTATTCATTAATTGTTATCTCCGTCACTGCCATTAACCTTGATATCACAATACAATGCAAACTAAGTTACAAACAATGGAATATCCATTTTACTCATAATCTTTAAGTAGAAAAATTATTATATTTTTAACTTAATTAAACTATTGAAGACTCAACAACAGTAATTTAGTAAACAGGCTATTACTGATTAAAAAAACACATTGTCTAAACAAAATTTTAACTAACTATTAGTTAGTTTAGTACAGTCTAAATAAAAGCAGGACAATCTTGAAATTGTGTACTTTAAATTTAGTCTGCACCACTACCACTCATTTTTGTAATAAGCACAAATAGTTAATAAAAGATAACAATTTTGATTTATTTATAATTTCAAGCATACCTACTACATTACTGTACTACGAAATCTTAAAAGTGTACACAAGAAAATCTTATTCAGAACTAGCTACTTAATTGGTTCTCAGAAGAACGAATATTGATTGTATTAAAATTTTCCAATCAGATTGAAATCAGAAATAAATTAAGTAAGTAATTATGCATGTATTGCTAATACATTTATCGCAGCTAAGTTTAAGTATATTAAAAGAATTATATAAGACAGAATTACTTTGCTATAAAATATATACCATGCATGATGGCTTTTTACAGCTATCATAGTGATTTATGATATTTTATTGACAAACAAATTGGCACAGACATCATAAAAAAAATTTGATGAAGGTGCTGTGATTTACTCTTTTTAGTAAGCATTATTAAATTAAATTAAATTAAAATAAAATTAAACTAAGTAACTAACTAACTAAACTTCACGCCACTCCCCTAGCAGGGTAGGCAGAGAACTGAACATTAATAAAAATGTAAAATAAATTAATTTTACATTTTACATGTATACATAGTATTGATAAATAAAATTACAATTAAAATTATCAAAAAAATCAAATGAGATCTAAGGTAAGTAGATACAATCTAGGATTATATAAATTATGGATGGATAATAAAATACAGATAATTTTTATAATTTGCTTTTTAAAATTTTTTAGCGAACTTTTGATTGTATAATAGACATTCATTTAGAACAAATGAATGCTATTCTACTATATTAGCAAATAAGAACAAAATCAGACTGTGAGTAACTGGCATTGGAAGAAAGTAATATGCAATTAAGTATGTATATCAGGATATGAATTTATACACAAATAAAATCATTCATTAGAGCTGAGCTGTGTGGTAATACCAGTATTGAGTTACTCTGGCGTTACTTCCTTGATATCAAGAGCAAACAACTTTCGCTGCGAGCGCGACTCGGCTGCTCCCGCGGCCACGCCGGCCACCGGCCACTCGCGGCCACTCGCGGCCTCTGCTGCTGTACCCGACCCCAGACTCTCACCACCTCACCACCAGCTCCCAACATTACGAAAGCCACGATGCATCTCCCAAAAAACACTCAATTATGAACCAATATTGAGCCTCGTTTTACAATCGATGAAACACGCAAAAATCGTACAGTTCACGCAGTCGTTGTTGGTTCTAAGAGGAAATAATCATACTCACCGATATGTTTATCGCTCCAAATCCCAAACAATATAAAAACTCAACACAAGTTATGAACACAACACACGACTATTCACCTCTTGACATCTGACATGTTTCATAGAAACGTACCGAATTATCACAATTAAATCTCACCACAAAATGTCAATGTAAAAGCGTTAGCGTAAAAACAATAAGGTTTAACAAAAGTCGAGAAAAACGATCGCAAAATAACGATACAAAACGTAAACAGCTGGCTACTTTGACAATATCCTCAAACAAACTGACACTTACAGCTGCCAACTGCCAAAACCACTTTCGCCTTCATATGATATGCCAACCTAACAAAGTTGTAATGGAAAGGAATAATGAAACACGTTCGGATATTTTTATAAATCTTAATGTTTTTGACGTCGAATGTCACACTTTGGGTAACTTGACTGACCCTCTGAGTACTGAAACTAATGGAGATGACCTAACTACGAAACAGTGAAGCCCAATTTTGAATGAGAAACAAATATGGCGCCTTTGTGTAGTGTCATTTCACTTTACTTATTTTACATACGTTGTTTTTTAATGTTACAAGTTAGATTATGTTATATTCACAAATTTTATCAATATTGGCACAATATTGACAACTTAAAGCGAGAAACCAAAATGGTAGGCCGGCTTCACTTAGGTATTTCTATAATGCCACTTGATGATGTTACTGAAAATAGTTAAGTCAAATATGTTGTTGTCTCTTTTTACGTGCAGTATTGTAGACTTGTTAAAAAGAGATAGTTAATAATCATATCTGTATAGCAGATTGTTTGTATAGAACATTAGGTCGTCTCCATATGTTTCAGTACTCAGAGTCCGAAATGGACCACATCTTCTGTCAAATTCTACACTGTCATCATCTTTCTAGCGTTATGTCCCGTAGGACGGGACATAACGCTAGGAAGAAAAAGAAGAAGAAGATTGTTCGTATAGAACATTAGGTCGTCTCCATATGTTTCAGTACTCAGAGGACTGACCACATATATCACCTTTTCTAAATCATGTTTTTTTGTACTATTTTAAAATATCAAAAGAGTTTTTAAAGATACCAACGGAAATAAAAAGAAAACTAAACTAAATAACTAAACTTCACGCCACTTCCTTAGCGGAGTAGGCAGAGAGAACCGAAACACCTATACAAACACTTATACATATTATACCAACGGAAATAAAAAGACATTTTCGATAATCTCTATGTATATTTATAAGTACCGCTAGTATAAGTCGCCTTCGCACGGTAATGATTACTAAAAAATTGGTGTAACTTTATATTATTTAAACTCTTGAATCACTATATCAATTTGTAAAAACCACAGCACGATCATTTGCATAGTTTCAAAGATCTAAACGATATGTAGAAACAGCTACTTTATTTTATATTATGTGAAGACGGCATAAAATAAAATAAAAACTTTTTTAAATTAAGACAAATCTCGTACTGAGCATTTTATGGTTACAATGGTTTTATGGTTGGTGATATTGTTCTAAAGTTGGTTTTCCATAAAACTAGTCCCTCTTTTTCTTTTTAAGTAACTTTTTAGATTATTTTGAGTAATTAATTTAGATTTTTTTATTTTGGTTAAGTAGTTGTGATTATTGAATTAGTTACTCACCCATATCGATATTGATGTTTTAACTTTTAATTTAAAATCCTTAACACTGACGCATTACCGGACATAATTTACGGTAATTATTTTTTGCTCCTGGTAACACTAGTTACTAACTGTCAATATTCGTCACCATCAGCAAACTGTCATATCGGTCGATTGTTATCTCCTTGTGAGCTAAAAATACTTAGTTTCGAATTAAATACATCTTTTGTTCTGTGTTTGGCGTACACAATAAACTCTAAAGTGGCGTAATTTATTAACAAACGATGTCGAAATTTGAAGATAACCCGTTTAGCGATCCAACCATAGACAACCCCTTTGCCGTAAGTAGCTGTGATATGAAAGGGAATATTGTTGTTATCCTTAAATCGCAATATATTGCGGATTTTGTTCCAGGACCCTGCTGTACAGCAAGTGGCTAGGAGTACAAACAATGCCACACGAGGCCTGGACGACTACAATCCCTTCGACGGGCAACAGAATGCAAATCAGAATACGGTAACTGTTCATTAGTCATATGTGGAGTTTAGTGGGTGTCGATAAAACGGAAGACTGTTGATACACTGATATTGAACTTGTCCGACAGGTTTTAATCAACGAAACGGCTCTCTGATGTTTACTATGCTCTACTGACCATTTTAAACTATTTTATAATAGTTGCTTAGTTTAACATATAAGTGTAGAGACCATATTATTTGATATGTTATCTTGATGACTTTCAGAAGCTCTTATGAGTAATTGGAATAGTTATTTATGATTTCTTTATGTCATTTAGTTAAAATTATGAATTGATTTAGCTAAAATATTTGGTAAAAATTTTACTGAACATCTTAATACAAAATATCTTCATGTAAAATTATATGATCAAAGCTGCAATTTCAAGACAATCTATGGCAACATTACATTTTGGTACCCCAGAAAAGCTTTGGTACCCTAACCTGAACTTAAGTACCATATTAGTAAAATCTATATTATGAATGAATTGATTGATGTTGTTGATTGAAACATGAATTGATTGATGTTGATTGTAGCCTGCACAACAGCCCACACAGCCTGCAATCATGCAGGCGGTCTCCCCTCCGACTAGCACACAGTACCAACGGCCCGCACAACCGCAGCCGCAATCGCAGGCACCACCTAACTTCACCACCGCAGACTTTCAGGTTTGTTCACTAAATATCAGACTTCAATGTGATATTGACTATTTGTGTTCTGAAAATATTTAAGGGGTTAAGCAAAAAATTCATAACATGATACTCAGTATGTAGTAATGAATACTTATTATATAAAATTTATAATAAAAAAAATTGTAATGGTTACTTAAATTATTATTATGAAATCAAGCTTAAGAAGCTTTTACAACCAGCTGAAAGGATGATGCAATATAATTCCTGAAACAAAAAGCAATTGATTATAGATGGAATTAGAAGACATCTGGAATAAATGTAGATATTATATTGTGCTTTATATTACCAGTATAATTTTGAATGATATTACAAATATTTCTAAACCTCTACTATATCTCTACTATATTCAAAATGTTTGTGACTTGAATATCAGTTAGCTATATTGTAAGATCACCCACAGAACACTATGTGAATAAATGCAAAGGTTATTTATGAGTGACCTAGTATATGTTTACCTACAGCACCTAGATACAACATATTATTGTTTCGTGTACCACAGCACTTTTTATCAATGTGTGAGCACTAAAAAGGAAATTAGCTTTTATAAAATGTTTATCACTGCATAGTGTCAATATATTAATTGATATTGTTTTGAGATAAAACAATATATGAATAGAGTATTAAGATTTTCTATTGAGTGGAGGAAACACTAACCATACTATAGTAAAGAGCTATCCACAATCCTATGAGACTTTAAAATATAACATATCACTTCAGTTTTAAGTTATAGTAAAATATATTTTAGTAGTAGTAAGATATATTGCATAAAGAATAAAACAACTACCTAACTGTGTACAATATATAATACCTATCGTTTTAAATAATTGTTCTTAAGTGCTTGCCCTTAAAATGTAATGAGTCAGATTCAATAAACATATAAATATAATGGCCTAACAAATTATTTAATTGAAGTACATATGTTAAAAATAGTTATAATGACTTCCTTACATTGCATGCTATTAACACGCACTTTGCTTTTTCGAAACGCACATAAAGGAGCTAAAGGTAAATAAATTTAAGTTACTTATTACTTTGTAATTATGTAATTGAAATGGCATTTGAAGTAATTCACTAAGTCTGTCTCTCATTTATGTAACTCATTTAAATTTACAATAAATTATTAGCCACTAATGTAAATATTCACATTTTATACCCACTTATTACTTCATGAATAGTTTGAACTGCTAGAAAAATGCATTTATTAACACTTACTTAATATTAAAGAATATACATATTAGGAAAGTTATTGTTAGAAAGTAGTCTAGATAATAAAAAGTATAAAAACTGATATTATAAAATGTATTAGCACTTAGTTTCGTCTAGAACACTGTATGCTGAGTAAAAGAGACTAGTATGTAGCAAGTTATATTAGTTAATTGAAATAAATGACTTCCCTTAATCTCGTGAATTTTGTGTGGGTTGAGCAGACAATTCTCGGCAACTAGTATAGTACAGTGTAGCATAACTGTTACATATAGTATCTTGTTAGTTCGTATTACAGCACTTGTTTAGCAAAAGTAGAATGTCGAGGATATTTACTGTAGCTCAATTTGAAAAACAGAGACGGCAAGAGGAGTTGGAACGGAAGGCCGAGGAGTTGGCGAGGCGTGAGGCGGAGCTGCGCGCCGGGTCGGCGGGGCGGCGCAACAACTGGCCGCCGCTGCCGGCCTTCTGCCCCGTGCAGCCCTGCTTCTACCAGGACATCAACGTGGACATACCCCTCGAGTTCCAGAGGATCGTCCGTCACCTATACCACTTGTGGATGTGTAAGTACATGAAGCGAGACCAAATTGAAGAGAAAGGACATTGATTGATTTGTAACTCTTGTTTTGTATTAAACTCAAAATGCTTGTACAATTGCAACCTGCTGCAATGTAATGTAAGCCAATTTAAAACTTGTCTTCATTCGCCGGAGTGACTAGACTTAGTAATCTACATTTAATCACATGTTCTGATACAGTAAACACAGCTTTGTTTGTGTATGATCGTTTTTGATTATCTGGATTAAAATGTGTATGACACTACAATTTTATCTACACCAATGGAAGTGAATGTTTTTGTAGAATTTTATCTTATAGATAAAAAGACTGAGTAATCAAATAGCTATATTTATGTAAACTAGTGATCGCCCACTGGTCGAAATTCGACTATTATTATAAGATTTTTTTTTTTTATATTTATTGAAATACTAGCTTTCTACACTCCTTCTCCTTATAAACTTTAACTGTGCCAAATCTCATACTCCTCCGTCTACATAATTATCATTAAAAAGGGGTACAAAGTTTTTGTTTCTCATATTAATTTAAAGATGAATGTTTGACATTTGAAACAAGTCCATATTTACATTTATTCATGATGATTTACACAATATGTTGCCAGATTAATTATTTTTTTACAATAAACAATAAACTTATTTTTTTACAAATTTATATTCGATACATATTAACACAAACATATTGATTAATTTGTTAGGGATATTTTCAACTGACTTCAAAAAAAGAAGGAGGTTCTCAATCAGACCGTTTATATATTTTTATACAACTACTCCTACTTAGACAATTGTAAATATTTAAATATGCATATAATATTGTTTTGTATTGTTATATTGACATAGTTTAGTATGATGACGAATAATGTTTACATTTCAGTCCACGCGTTAGTACTAGCCGTGAACATCATTGGGGGCATATCCGTGATGGCAGTGGACCTGGGGCCAGCCACCTTCGGCCTCTCTATCTTGTTCTTCGTACTGCTGACACCGTTCAGCTTCGTTTGCTGGTACCGGCCCATCTACAAGGCGTTCAGGAGCGACTCCTCGTTCAACTTCATGGTCTACTTCTTCATCTTCTTGTTCCAAATTGTGATCTGCATTATACAGTCCATCGGTATTGAGAATGGAGGCTTTTGGTGAGTTCAGTTTTATTTCCTAATAGATTTACCATAATATCACATAAGTTTTAATTTTTAGATTTAAACTTAAACTATCTAAATTCATGTAAATGTGTTTAAGTAATGCTAAAATTTTAATTATATTTAAGAGTTTAGTTACCATTATTTCTGTTTATTTTCTGCTCTGGTTAATCTTATTGTAATCATATTATGTCATCTCCCACAGTCATTGATTGTATGATTTGGTTTAGAACATTAAAAAAAGTGTATATTACTCATGTATATTTTCACTCTGAAAAGAATAAATACCAGGTTTTTTCTTGATAGAATCAGCATTCCGAACCGTTGGTAGATTCACATTGCTCTAAAGATTTTGTAAAATTGACGATTTATAAGAGTTTTTTTTTAAGGCCTACATAAATAAAGACATTTTGAATTTGGATTTGAATGAATGTTAAATTATATGTATGTAATAGAATCTATGTATTTTTTACCCTACTGAGTTGTTTACGGAAAATAGGGTATAAATGTTGATAAAGTTTTCCTATTCACATATTTATTGATTACATTTCAGTGGACTCTTCACAACCATTAAAGCGTTCAAGCAGAACGCCGCGGTGGGCGTCATTTCGACGCTAGTCACCGTCGGGTTTATCACTTGCGCCGTGGTTGACGTTATGTACATGACCAAGGTATGCAATTGGGATATGGTCCCTATGTGTAAACAATGAGGGTTTTTTTGAATTAAAACTTCCAAAAGATGGCGTAACTGTGACTTGCGGTCTTGTAACCCTCCTCATTGGTTAGTTGTCAGACCAAACTGTCATGCGGTCAACAAGGAGCCAATGGTGACAGTGATAAGACCACGAGACTCCCTCGAGCCATCTAACGAATTTTGTATTTTTTGAAAACCGTCATTATAAAAAATTATTGACAACTAGCTGACCCAGCGGACTTCGTAACGCTCTGTTCTCGGATTTTCAATACCCATTTTTTTTTCCGCGCAACTTTTTTGTTTTTTTCTTTCATAAGAACCTTCACCTGGCAATAACAAACACAACTAAAAAGAATTAGCGAAATCGGTTCAGCTGTCCTCGAGATTTGCGCTTGGCAACACATTCAGCGACAATTTTTTATATATTATAGATATTGGTGTGTAAGACAATCTGATGATCTTTGATCATTTTCAAAATCTTTTATTAAGTGTATTGTAATCATTAATTAATAACAAGTCAATTTTGGATTCAAGTCAAAGATTTGATTGTAAACTTTCGCTTTGCATTATTACTAGAAATTCTGTTTGTTATTATATCAAAAGATTGGATTCATTACAATTACCAGACTGTCTAAAACCTGGATCGTGGTCTAACCGCTTAGACTCCAAGCGGTTCCGCATACAATAGCCGTCATTCCTTAGGAAGAAGACGACTATTGTGACTATCGCTGTAATGCCACGGAAGAACCGTTTTTTCCCCAAGTTAATTTTTATTTATAGTCAATAAGAATTTCTGAGTAAGTTTTGTTGTAAAAGTGTTTGTTTTAGCGATGTTAATAAAAAAACTTTTATTGCTCAATATTTTAATACGAACATAGTGTTGAGACATCCCCAGAAAGTAATACAATACTTGTCATCATCTTCCTAGTGGTATGTCCTGTGCTTAGACAGGGTCCGCTTAGACCATAGTTCAGGATTAAGCGAGCCTGGTAATTGCATTGACGTGACTGCTGATCTGACCTTCGTAACCCTAAGATACGGGACCCAGACAATTTTTGGATCATGGTTACAAATAATAAAAATCGTTTGAATTTGCAGATTTCATTCATCACGATGTTTTCCCTCACCGCCGAGCTAGTAGTATAAATACGTACATAGATTTAAAAAATCTAGAGGTACATGCTCGGATTTAAACCCGCACCCCTGTTATGAGGCGCGTGTCCTTGCCATTGAGCTACCATCGCTTCAGACAAAATACAATACTTACAATAATACAATACTTGTGTTGGGTTAGAGGAGCGTTGTCTGAGCCGGTGAGTGTTGCAGGTGCACCGCATCTACCGGTCGACGGGCGCGTCGCTGGCCAAGGCGCAGGCGGAGTTCTCGAGCGAGATCCTGCGCAACCAGCACGTGCAGACCGCCGCCTCCAGCGCCGCCGCCGCCGCCGTCAACGCGCAGATCGCCAACGCCAACCGGTACTAGCTCACGGTGAGACCCCGCCCTCACCCGCCCTCACCCGCCTTCGCCCGCTTTCCCGCTCACCTCGCATGTGACCAGACCCCTCTTTCCCCATGAGAGAACTTTGGCTCCGTTCCTGAGACCCCGCGATCGTGAGGACCTCCCTAGTCCCAGATTACCAATGTCCGATGTTGGTCTGGAACTTGAAAAAGAATGTGCCAACTGTGTTTCTTGCCTAGCATGTCGTAAATGGCGGCTAATAGTGTATGGGGTTTTGGGTATGTGTTGGCGACGAGCTAGCCACTTTGTCACTACTTTTTCACAATTTTCCATCTAACCCAGCCGAGTTTTGTTTTTGGTTGAATGTGGTTAAAGGGGCCTGCTGCCTCTTCGACTCTGTCTACCCCTTCGGGGATTATAGGCGTGATGTATGTGTATGTACCAATGGACCACTTATATTACATACACAAAGTAACATCCCGCCCGTAATCCCCGAAGGGGTAGGCAAAGTTGAAGGGGCACCAAGTCAGCAGTGAAAAAGTAGTGACAAGTGGCTAACTTGGATATAACCATTAATCGCCCTTTACGACATGCTAGGCAAGGAACATAGTTGGCACAATATTTTTAATCACTCATATTTACTATCGAAAAATATAATTATATCCTAACTAGCAGCTTTATATTATGTATTATTCTAAAGTTTTGCGTTTTGAAAGAGTAACAATTATCCACCCATTCATTTATAATATTAGTAAGATGTGCCCAAAGCCTCCAATAGATTAAGATGATCCTACTTCTGATTAGAATCACTATCGTCAGTGAACGTGCAATACCGCGTTATTCAAAATCTAATTACGCGGTTACTACAAGTTGTAACTTTTGACTCGAATTACATAGGCCTTATGATCAAGTGTAGTTTGCGGTATTGCACGCGCATCGATTATATACGCGGAGGATGTTAAATAAAAATGTTTATTTTATATTTGACTAGCTCGTTGATCGATTGGTCAGAGACCCTGGCCACGAAACCGAGGGTCGCGGGTTCGAATCCCGCTAGAGGCAAATGTTTCGTGTAATGAACATGGACGTTTGTACCCGAGTCTAGATGTTATATAAATATATTTAAATATGTCTATTCGTTCACCTAGTATCCATAGCACAAGCACAAGCTTAGTTTAGGACTAGGGCATTGGTGTGTCAAGTCTGGAGAATTTATTTATTTAATTATTATATTGCTTCCAAAATGTAAATTTCATTAAAACAAATCTTTTTTTTTCGGAATTTTCCGGAATTTTTTTCATTGCATACAGCCTACAGCATAAATTTGTAAACAAATTGTTGCCACATGTTTCCTGTATTCTGTAAGTAGTTTAGATTGACATTTCACACCCAATGTTATTACTTACTCTCATCATAATTACTATTTAAAATAATTTCTTTCTTGTTTCAGGTCTAATAGGATATAATATAAAATAGCTCTGACTGTGACGTCTTCATCAGGAAAGTACATACATAAATTATATTAATGATAGTTTTTCCATAGCTATTAATATACAATTGCATATTTTCCTGAATTTTATATAATGATAATACTATGGTATGAATACAATTTGCCACTTTTCGCTATACATGTATTCTACCTCGCAAGTTTGATCAAAGTAAGTAGACGAATTTCTAACCAAAAGTATTTTTATCTTTTATATATCATGATTTGCATATTTAAATTATATTATGAGATTTGTTGCTAGCAGACATTTGATTAGTTTTGTAGTGTTTGATACAGTATGCTGCAAGAATTTCACGACTTTTTAAATAAATGTATAAACAATAAAATATATTATAGTGTTTAAATCAGTTTTACACCGCATCATACTGTGTTAAATAATAATAGCAGTAATCATAAAGTTATTTAGTTTTACGGCCAAAATGTGATATGGCTGTGTATTTCATAAATATTGTTGAACTTAATATCGTTTGCGCATTTTATTATTAATAACTATTAATATTGGAGGATGCAGATGTAATAACAAAGTTTAGTTAGCTGGAAGATATTTATTTTTAATCGATATGAGCTTACAGATGCTTTAAGACATCATCAATACAATTATTGTTACTAAGCATACATCCAAAATAAATATGCAAAAATTTAAGCTATTATACATGTTCAATAAATTGTAATTAAACTGTTTCAGAATAAGAAAAGCGTATTAGAGGTGTAGTTGGTGTTTTAACTGTTAACCGTTTCGTTATTTCTATTAAATTAAATATAATACTTACCCTCTTTGTTATAAAAGTAGCGTGTGAACATTCCAACGTTTTGGCAAGTCACCCTGTATAAACTTACGTCCTTGGCATTATTAGTCTATGAATTTTCATTAGCAATTCATATTGAATTTTGGTAACATAGGTATATTTAATGTTAAATCAGTAAATGTATGTACTTGGACCATTTACTTAATCATTAAATATTTTCCAAATGTAAGACTTTTCTTGCCCTCTATACTTGACAAAGAGTCCTTTGTGTGCACAACTTTTGTCAATGTATAAAAATAGTGTAAGTGAAGCTCTGCGTATTCTTAACTAGTCACCGGGACTACTAGCTTTGGAAACTGACGAAACTGATGCCGCTTTCAATATTGTAGGAGCAAAGAAATCGGATACTGTCAATAGTTGTCAATTTACTCGTGATGCCACCAATGCGACTAAATAAGATTGTTGTTAGGGGGAAAATATGGGGATAGTCTATAATCTGGGAAGGCTTAAATAGCATTATTCCTGTTCTAAAGATGAATTTGATCACAGACGGGTCTTCATTTAATATCCATTTAAAACAGTGACATAATGAGTCGATTTCTTTGCTCCTAAGTGAATTTATCTAACATGACTGTCTTTAATTAGGATACACTCAGTAATTAGTATTTATGTATCTGGGCCTAGTGTATGTAATGTAAATTATTTACCAGACCGTCCTTACCCAGATAATGGTAAGAGAAGGCGTGTAGGTTTATCTAAATGTTTACTGTTTTGTAACGATTAAGTCATGTTAAACTTATAATTAATTATAATAAATATAGTTTCAGAATATTTTGTTTCATTTACATGTTAGATTATAATAAAACTCTTTGTTTTTCTAAAATAATTTTATTACATATTTTACTTATGTACATCAATCAGTAAATGTTCACACTTGACACTTAGATATCATGCAGGTCAACATCTTACCTACATGAAAATTAGTAATGATATCAAAATATAACATAAAATTGTTTCATGTTAATATTCCCTGAGGAACATTTAATGTTTACATTGTACATATTACATGAAATAAAAAACAAAAACATTGGAATTGATTTATCTATAAGAGGTATCCTTTATTATTAGTACTATTAGACGTCCTTGCTACCATGCCCTTTGCTCCCAAACTCTTATATACCTAGTCCTTTTTCAAATTTCGCTACTCTTAGTGAATTGGAGGTGTATTTTACATTACAGGTGTTATATTGATTATTGGAAACATAACATTATTAATTGGAAAAG